>MSJE01000052.1:8426-332969 GCA_001931935.1 Aspergillus aff. floccosus IMV 01167 | reverse complement strand
CCCCCCCAATGTATGTAACATAATCGAGCTCGATTTTGGAACGGGTCAAATAAGCATGCTCTAGCTTTCTGCTGTTAGGAGTCTATTTTGTGGATCTTGTGACTACTCTCACATGTCACATACAAGTTTGTCCTCTTCCTCGGGCTTTTAAGCAAGTCACTACCGCCCATCTACTTGTCTCTATCTATCCACCTACAGAGACACTTTTGGAGCTGCAACAATGTCTCTTTGGATGCTCGACGTGATCGCCCTTTTGCCCCAAAAATGGCAAGACTGGATCCTTCCCCCATCCAGCATCCCGACTGTTCGAAATGACCCGTCAAAAGTCCAGCTAAGCCGCATCGCGCACGTCTACTTCGACCATCATGATCTAGATACATTTGCCAGGTTTGCCAAAGATTTCGGATTTATCGAGGCCGAGCGCAGGGGCACTACCATCTACTACCGCGGCTATGGCAGAGACCCTTACATCTACGTCGCTTCCCAGAGTAGCACATCTAAGTCTCGGTTCAAGGGCGCGGCCTTCATCGCAAAGGACCAAGAAAATTTCGACAAGGCCGCAAAACTACCAGGCGCCATCCGCAAGACACTAGATGATGCCCCTGGTGGCGGCGAGATGATCACCTTTGCGCGTCCCAACGGGACGTTTCTACATGTGGTGTACGGCCAGGCCGAGCGCGAGATAGACGGCGAGAAAGAGCCACCGACGGCAACACACGAGTCTCAAGGACCGTTCAATTACCCCTTTGAAAAGCCTCGCAAGGGTCAGTTTCAGCGATATCACGACGGCCCGGCCCTGATTCACAAGCTGGGGCACTATGGCTACGTGTGCAAGGAGTTCCAGACAGAGCTGGAGTTCTACACGGGCAACTTCAACTTTGTTCATTCCGATATCTTGTACCTGCCCCAGCTCCCGGATAGGGACGTCATGACGTTTATGCATCTGGATCTCGGCGAGGAGTACACCGACCACCATACGTTGTTTCTGCAGCGTGCTCCACCCTCGGTTCGGGAGACATATGTTCATCACACTTCGTTCGAGGTGGCGGACTTCGATACGCAGTTGATGGGTCATCACCATCTGGCCAAGAATGGGTGGAAGAGCGTGTGGGGTGTTGGACGGCATATTTTGGGGAGTCAAATCTTTGATTACTGGTATGACAGTTCCAAATTCAAGATTGAACATTATGCCGATGGGGATGTGGTGAATCAGGATAATCCGACGAGAAGAGAAGCTGTTGGGCCGCTGTCTGTTTGGGGTCCAGAGCTGCCCAAGGATTTTGGAGACAACAAAGCAACATGATAGCTTTCTTTGCTAGTATCGTTTTGTTTGCCATTTGAATGCTACCTTTCCTGTATCTCCAGATTATAGCTGTAATTCTCTTCAAAAATCAGTTTTTATGAAGCTTTGCTGTACACCAATTTCTGACTCCTCATGGATCAGCTGACTTGCTATAGATATGTGGTTTATATCAGTATTTTAGCATCACTTGCACAACTTCCGAGACCTCTTTCGTAGAAATGTCAGCACTTTACTTTCACATAGAATAGAGTCTATAAGCTCTCGACTTGTGTCAAGTTCTGTGCTACACCACATACAACAATGTTCTATGCTTCCTGCCTCGGTAATGGTATCCTTCTCTCATGTCGCTCGGAGGATATCGAGCCCTCGTAGGCAATTAGCGCCGGAGGAACTCCCAATATCGCCAAAGGATCAATTGTGCTTATCAGCTGGCTGCGGCAGAGGGATTTTACGTGATAAGCGTTTTACCCAGCTGGTGGAAATCTCTGCTGGCCTGGCCTATTCCATCATGAACTTATTAGGAATTTGGTCTGCTGCTGGCACTTCTTTGGTATGCAATGAAATACATGCCTCTGGGCAAACCAGTTCTCCCTGGACTGTAAGCACAACAGCAACTCCATCATTTCTGTTCTCTCTCCATGGCACAAGCTCCGATGTTCGCGCTCATTACCGGCTGCAGCAGCGGAATCGGAAGAGATCTCGCAATAGCCTTTGCTGCCAAAGGGGTTACCGTGCTTGCGACGGCACGATGCGCCGGATCTCTCAGCGACTTAACGAGCCACTACGACAATATTGAAGCCCTCTCCCTCGAGCTCGGCAAGCCAGACAGCATTGAGAAACTGCGAGACGCCGTCGCGAAGCGCACTGGCGGCCGTCTCGATTTCCTGGTCAACAATGCTGGAACCCACTACGCATCAACCGCAGTGGACCTGGAGATCGAAGAAGTCGTGAAATTATTCCAAGTCAACGTCTTTGCCGTGATGCGCCTCTGTCAGGTCTTCGTGCCGCTTCTCCGTCGGTCGCCTCGCGCGCGAATCGTGCAGATCGGGAGCGTGACCCGGAGCATACCGGTTGTATGGCAAGGGCCGTATAATGCTTCCAAGGCGGCTCTGAGCCAATATTCCAAGACTCTTCGATTGGTGAGGCAACAGCCACCACAACAACCTTGTTCCCCATCATATTTCTCTAACAGTACTCTAGGAGATGATGCCGCTGGGAATAGAGGTGATTGAGATCGTGACCGGGTTTGTGCAAAGCAACATCTTACACCATGGACTGCACGCCCCAGAGAAGTCACTCTATCTTCCCATCAAAGCCACAGTTGAGGGTGTCAAGTACCGAGGGAATGAGAATGGCATGTCGCCACACGCGTACGCTACCTCTGTGGTCGCCAAGCTGATGCGGCCTCGCGTTAGCTCCGAGATTTGGGAAGGCGCGTCGGCGAGATTGCTTCGCTTTCTTGTTACGTTTCTTCCATTGCAGCTCTTGGTGAGTGACTCCACAGCTCCACGACTAGAGTAGTGTGTCCTGACTAGTGCGAGTTGATAGAACTGGATCCTCTTCCGACGGTTTAAACTCGACCTTGTAAAGGCTGGATTGGACGTCACGCAACATGATGATTCTGCCTGATAATGACAAGCCAGTCATGTAAAGGGATCACCAATTTGAACTCCCTGTAGCTTCATAGTTAGATATTGTTAGCGTCAACTTTGTGAAGTCTCCGAAAGTTCCTCCGCGGAAGAACTTGGCCTTGGGCTCCGATAACGCTAACCCAAATCGGGACTACCCAGACTCTTCCCCGGACTCCCTCCCTCAAACTGCTGCTGCATCCCACATACTCGCTCGCGCTGTTTCTGCTCTCTTCACCGAATGAGTGGTAAGTCAACTTTCTCAGGGCAGGGAACCCTTGTAGACAGCTCAAATGCAGCGGCACAACGGGAGAAGACTGTCTTCGAGGGTTTGCGATAGGTGTATTCGGTACGTCATCTCCACCAAACCCAAGCCTTTCCGCTAAGATGTGAGGTAGGAAAAAGGTCAAATGTATGCTGCTGATGTTCTTCCGAAATTCTGCTCCGCTTGCTCAATCCGATCAGGTAATCAGGCACGGCCAACTTGCTCTCGCTGCAGCGAGCTCGGGGAAACATGCAGGTACAGCTTGGTAAGGCGCAAACCGGGCCCTTTGCGCGGTTCGCATCATGCATCCATCGCAGCTCGTGGTAACACCTTCCCGCGATAGCCGGTGACGCATTTTGTGCTGATATTTTATGCAGGGCGTAAGCAGATCCGGCCGCGTCATAGTGACTCTCCGAGCCTTCGAGAGGAAGATATTCCCGGCAGAGAACATACCTCTTCGCCGAACGAGCATGTCTCCCCCGGCACGTCCAGCACAACACCCCTTGTGGATCCTCCCCAAGTCCTAGGCGACAGCAGCCCGCCTTTCTCTACTCCTCGATTTGCGAGTAAAGAACGTTTCACTCCTCAGCAGGTGGAGTTACTGTACGCACATCCCCAGCGGTTTCTCTGCACCTGCTGGCACTAATTGACCTGGCTCAGCCTAACGAGTTACTTTGATAATTTCCAAGACGCAAACCCCATTTTCTCCAGAGATGCCTTCTTCCATCGCTATCGAAGCTCGCTGTGCGCGGAAGACCTGATCACCACAATAGTCATAATCACTGCGAAACTAACCGGATTCACCGCAAACGAAGAGGGCCTCCAGAGTCTGGATGCCGAGCTAGACCTCTTATTAAGCTCCAGTCTGCTGGAGGATGATCTTGTCGGTGATACTCCATCCCTTGACCAATTTCGCAAAGCCTACCTCCTCGCATTCTATGAATTCCACCAGTTCCCAGGCCACCACGCTTGGCTTCGTATAGGCAGGTTGACGCGTATGGCCTACCGCATCGGGCTCGACCGCCTCGACCACGTCCACGCGCTCTATCCTGACTGGAGAAATGTTAGCAGCGAGAATATACAAGAATGGCGGTGGATCTGGTGGTGTATCTACCGTCTTGACTGCTACTCTAATCTCTCATCAGGAATGCCCTATCTGATTGACGATGCTACCATCGGCACTTCGCTGGTTCGAAGCAACCCCATTCTCCATCCCGACACCATGGAGGAGTTACCCCGTGAATTTTTCCTACCACCGAGCCCAGAAAATCTACCCAAGATGCTTCTTGCCGCCCCTTTACACCCCGAAACCCTGCTGAGGAACATCCACACCATTACAACCGCTATTCTCCGACAAGCTGGGCAGATCTTGCGGATGCACTTGGTACGCTCTGCCCAAGCCACCCTTGTGGAAGTCGCCAGAGTCGAGCAGCAACTAGCTACCGTTCGTAGCGCTCTTCCATCCGGGTGGCTAAACTCTAGACGCAACGCACTCTCTAACGAATCACACGTCGACTATCACGCACGTATGGTGACAATCCTCCATCTGCGAATGGCACAGTTGCTCCTTTCAATCGTCGACTGCGGCCAGCGACAATATGTCGATGGTTGCCTAACAGGTTGGGAACAGATTCTCGAGCCCTGCCAGGATATAGCCTCGGCCGCCGATCACTGGGATAGCTCCTTCTGTCTCGCAGTCGATCCAGTAGTGTGCTTTACTTTTTTCACCGCGCTTGTCTTCTTGGATCTTCACAGGAAGACAACAGCAACGACCGACACTAGCACCGCGGAGCATGACCCCAGCTGCGGCATCCTTGACCACCAAATTACAGTCTTATGCCTCCAGCTCCAGCATTTCGCAAAAGTCTGGACATTACCCAGGCTTTTAAAGCGTAAGTTGTCATACGTGGAGAACATATTGGACCAAGGACTTGACATGTCAGCTAATCAGATCCATGCTACCAGTTTCCTTCGAAAGCTTCAATCAATCGGTGTCCGGGCCGCTCTCCCATCGCCACATTGGTCTAATACTGTCGCATTTTGAAGCGCCACTGCATCCTAGGTGGTTGCAGTTTCTCTCGACAGCACATACCGTCTTGACCGGCTCTTAGAAGAACACAGGAAGCATTGAACTTGGGTTATTCTATGTGCCCGCTTCTGACACAACATCGGAATATGTCTAACTACACTAATTGACGCTTTTCTCTGGCGACTATCAGACTGGGCGAGTTGGCTGCAGCTGGACTGCCATGTTTCTCTCATAGTTGTATAATACACTCGAGTTCCATCGATTTCATCTCCATATCAGCGTTACCTGTTTCCAACCGTGACCCCCTCCATGGTTACATACTTCTATCTCCGGGAACCTTGCCTAAACGCCATATACACCATGCAGCTGAAAAGAACATACACAATAGCCGTCGTTTCAATCATAAGTACCAAATAGATCAAGAGCTTCCAGCGTCTCGAAGAATATGCCCGCGGCGTCATCAAATTCCGCCGTCGGGCACGTTGCAAGCCCCGCCGCGATGGCCGGCTCAATCTGCACTTCCTGTGGCTGGTGACAGCCACGTCTCGTAAAGTAGTATCTCCCCTGGTGTCGGGACCAGCTTTCGTTGATGTACGCCTGGAGCTCGCGAGTCGCCGATAGGCCAATCTCTCGGAAAAATGCGGCGGTTTGAGAATGCGTGGGAGGATCGTTGGTGAAGACCTCGGCGAATGTCGCGAAATCTTCAGTGGATGGGTCTGATAGTGGACAGTCGTGAATGTGGGAGGTAATGAAGAGGATTATTTGTCGGAATATCCGCACTTGGGAGATGAGGGTGTCTCCGGCGTCTGTGGCTCGGTCTATATAGTCGACAACGCATAACGCAGCGGTGATCATCTCGATCATGGAGGAAATGGTCAGGATGATTGGAGGTTCTTTGAGCCGGTCGGTGTTGTCGATGATGGTCAAGAGAGATTGGTACGACGCGCGGAACACCGAGCTGAAAATATCGACGAGGGACGAAACGCAGCGTGGGTCTGTAGTGTTGATGTTGAAGAGCAGTTCCTCGAAAGTAAGCATGATGGTCTGGATAATTGGCCGGCTGAGGATCCAACCAGCAGGACTGCTGAGCGCGGCCTTAAGATAAGCTGGGAAGGCGGATTGAAACAGGAAGGCTCGCAAAGTAGGTCTGCTAGGATCCCCAGACTCATATGCCTCTTCCATGGAGGCGTGCAGCTGTTCGACGAAATAGGTCTGCCGGCGATCGATGGCAGCTCGCTCAGAGGCAGATTGGATGAAGACAATCAGTGCCTTTGCGGACTTTCCGGACGACAGCTTGGGCTCGTAGCTCTTCACTCGTGCAACGATATAGGTTGGGTCGTCGAGAGGAAGAGGGAAGGAACTCGGGTCAGTGAAGAATTGATCAACGGGACAGATATCCCGGGTGTATTGCTGCAAGAATCCCACGACACGATGGACAAATTCCACATAATCGCCTTGGGCCACTTTAGTGCCAGTGCCCAATTCCTGATAATTTGACTTCATGGACGACATCATCTCCTGAACCAGCTCTCGGTACTCTTGTCTGGTAGTGGACAGGTCGCGGCCACCTTCCTCCTCAAGTCGGAGCACATGTGCACGCATATTGGACAGGATACTCGATATCAAGGATAGCCTACGCTGGCGGAGATCTTCGAGGGTCACCGAATACCGTCCATCTGTAACATCACGATAGAACGGGAGGTTCTGTAGCATAGGGTTGTCATTGTCGCCATTCAGCAGAGCTTCAGTGAGACAGTGCTGGAATTTAAGCAATGACGAGCGCTCCACCAAGCATGACATCCAGAGACTATAGGCGTGAACCTTGCACTCTGCGACGAAGCTGTTGTCTTTTTCAATGCAACTCGCCAGGAACTTGGGTGTGTATTTTCTGGTCTGGATGGTAGACCGGAGTGCAGCCCAAGAATCGCTATCGTAGCGACTCAGATAGCTATCCCAGTGTCGCAACCCATGCTTCACAAGAGTCTGTGCAATAGAGGTCCAGCAATCGACAACGCTCAAAAGAATGGCATCTTCGGGGCAATCGTCCTCTCCAAAACAGTTTGACAAAAGACGAGACACCTCAGGATGGAAAGACTTCTCCACGAGCTCGATTCCTTGAGGCAAGGCCGATGTTGTTTCACCCTCATAAAAGGCCTCGATGGCAGTCCAATCGCCGTAGTCTTGGCTGTCCTCTTCCGTAGACGGATTTGCGGCTCCCACAGGAGAGACAGTATTGCACTTTTGCAGATAAGAGAGAATCACCTGGAGCGCCTCGGATACGGTGGTATTCACACGAGACACTCGAGGGTTAAAAAGTCCCAAGACGACATTGAGAGGGGCTTTGCGGGCGAGCTTTTCAGCATGTTCTGCCGTCGGCGCCGCGTTGATGGCGCTCTTCAGACCATTGAGGGCAGTTTTCAGTAGGGACTCGATGTGACGTTGATTTTCTGCGATTGTGCGTTCAATCAGCTGATGGGAAAACTTGTTACCTCCAGTGTTTTGGGCCTCAATCTCTCGCCGGGCAAGACCATGTTGCTTTAACAGCTCTGTGACAAAATATGAATGCCAGTCCGCGAATTGCTCGAGACCCGAAACGTCTTCATTTGTCGACAGCTTGAACCGTACAAGTCTAGCCCACGACCGGAGACTGATATTGCAGGTCTCACGATGAGAACTGGCTGGGTCAACGAGGTTCTTTATGGCCTCTAAGCGAGGACGACATCCATCAGGCACCGCAAAATACAAAGTGCAGAGGAGGTCATGGTGGTTTCTCAGGGCGGCCAGATCTGTCTGCTGAAGGGGCTTTTCTTTGGGATAGACTCGTCCGTGGTTGGGCAGCAGGCGCCAGGCAAAATTCCGGATCTTCTTTTTGTCGTATCTCTGGGCCAAGAATCGGAGACCGCTTGCGATGACTTTCAGCAGGACATGGAAGCACGGCTCGCCGAAGTTGATGTCGAATGAGGGAGCCCGATCGAGTTCATCAAGGAAAGATGGAGATCCATAGCTTTCCTCGTGCTCCAGGTTGTACAAGGTGTTTTTGGCGAAGAAATCGTAAAGCGTATCAAGGATCCGCTTGCAATCACGCCAGCCCCAGGCATTGATAAGATGAAGACACCTGTGGAACAATGTCCGACAGTAATTGTTATACGAAATCGGTGTCTCCGACTTGGGGTCGTAACTGTCCAGCACCGGCCGGACCAGACGCTCAGGTATTGTCCAACTATCTGGGGCCTCCCTGAACCGGGACCCAATACGTGCAATGCCGGCGGCATCAACCTCACTCAAAGGCAGCATTGTAAATACCAGATACCACCTATCTTCCATCCAACTGATATCTGACGAGCGTGCTTTGTCTGGCGCATCCGACAGGGAATATGCTTCAGCAAAAACCTTCTCAAATGAGCCTTTGGCGCCCTCGGCACCGTGGAGAACATGGTAGGCAATAACGTAGGCATCAACACATGGATGGTCCTCGCGTACTCCCGCTTCTCGTTTCTCGTCTGACTTATTCTCGTCGAGGAATTTGCATATGTCAGCTCGGCCCGCGGGCATTGAAATAAGCATCGCGACTTGTCTAGCAGCGTTTTTCAAAACTTCCACTGCCTCGACTTTAACGCCTTCGGCGACAACATCATGACAAGCAATTCGATACATCTGGTTCGCAAACACGAGGTTATATGCCGAAATCCTTGCGAGCCATCCAGCCTCGCCGTTGTTCGTCTCTGGCAGCGTTGCTAGGCTATCGTTCAAGCGGGAGACGAGGCCGTGGGCTCTTCGGATAAAGCCAGCCCTATCGATAGGGTCGATGAAGGTAAGGCTATCAGCGCAATACTTGACCAGTGACCTATACAGGGCACAAGCGTGGCTTAGGCAGCCCGGTTGCTCAGCAGAAGTATGACTCCTTTCGACTTCTTCCAAGATTGTATTGAACACGGTGCCGATTTCCGACGAAACGGTGTCGTTCCACGGACCCCAACGAAAACTTAGGGTTCCAGCATGAAGGTGAAAGACGCTGGCTGGGTGATCAAGGTCCCGCTTCCCGAGCGCAAGCGCGCGAGAAAACTCTCCACTCCCAATGAATGTGGACTCGTGGAAGAAAGTTCCCGGCTGCAGGGGCGTTATGTTGAAGTCTATGGTATATGACCGGCGGTACCCACTTAATCCCCCTTGACGGCTGAACTGCTGGGGGCTTTCATCCACCAAGCCGAATGGCTCGTCTTCGAGGACCAAAGGAGCCAGCGTCTCTTGTCTTTCAGGTGCATTGACATCAATTCTTCTCGGCGGACGCTTGCGAACTTTGGGTCGACGTATTTGAAGACGCGCAGTGGGAAGCATATCATCCGATTGGGTTGGCACTGGGGCCTCAATTGTACGCCGCGGCTTGTCTGCATCGGCTGGAGAAGAGCCAAGGAAACGATCTAGGAGCAAATTAACATCCCGGCCTTTCGGCAATCTTCTTGGTTGATGGCTGCGATTTAGCGTCGACAGTGGCGTTTGCAAACCTGCTGAACCAGTAGTTCCGCCCACGAGGTCGGAGATTGCTGGCCTGGGAGCATTTCTCTTCAGTGACGAGATTGCCACATTTCTTCGCACAATCCAGTTATGACCTTGCCTATAAGGTTCGGTGGGCTTGGGTTCAGTGACCCCGTTTCCTGGTGCTGGATCTGGGACAGGAGCTTCTGGTCGTAGCAGGGCGTTCGGACCACGATCCTCTTGGGGATGATTCGTAGATCTATCCTGCGTTCTGGAAATTTTGCTGATCTCCTTGGCAACAAGGCTACCGAGCGTCTCTTTCTGGTTAGAAGACAGGTCCGCTAGGGCCTGCCTTTCGTGGGGCTTCGTTTGGTATCCAGAGAGCCTCGTCTGTCGCAGTTTTCCCTTTCGCCATTGACGCAATGACACATTAGCATCTTCCGTATCCACCCTTGAACTGAGTTGGAAAACCTTGCGAGAAGGGCTTCGTCTTCCTCTGTCACGACGAGACCGCGCGTTGCGGGCAGCAACTCGCAGGAACTGCGGCTGCTCGTTCCGCGGCCTGGACGCTACATCTGGTGCATCTAGGATGCCAATTATGGGCGGAGCCCGCGTTGTCCGAGACTCCTTTCGAGCACCGTAGATTGGGTCCGTTAGTCTAGCCTGTCTCTTGAGGCGAGGCCGCTTATTGAGATCGGTGAAACGAGAGCCAGGCCTGCTTTGACTTGGACGCTTTGAGCTCGACTTTTTGGTTCCAGGTACAGATGGTCCCCGAGGGTTTGAAGGGAACATGTAATCAATCCGATTATCTTCGAGGATATCATCGCCCATATCTTGGTCCATAAATGGGTCATCGAAACCAACCAGTCTAGCGAGTTCCTGACGAGAGTCAACGTCGACATCCTTATCGCTTCCATCGCTACTCTCATGGTCTGCAAGCTCCCTCAATGATTTTAGATGACCTTTCGGGCTCGACGGCCTCGTAGAGCCTCTTTTTGTTATTTTCCGCGCAACACCCCTGGCATTCTCTTGTCGCGAGTCTCGATTTCGTTGTGTAGAAGAAAACCGATCTTCAGTTCGTTTTTGTTGGTCCAAGCGCAGCCATGAGGCTGGAAGGACACCTTTGATCCGACGTCGAAGCTCGCGGACAGCATTTTCGTCACTACTCTGCTCTTCCTCTTGCTCATCACTTTCGTTGTCTTGTTCCCTGTCAGAGTCCGGCTGACTTTGGGAATGAACCGATTGGACGTCTCCGGGATCCTCATCGAACATCAGCCCGCTCCAGTCCATAAGGTCCGGATCTGCCTCGTGGTGATCATTATCCCTCCTCTCCGCAGTCGACCTTATGCGTGGAGTATTCCGCGAAGGAGGCGAGAATCCACGTGGAAAACGGAACTCCTTATGGTTCGTCGTTTGCGGCGATGAAACGCTCCCAGACCGCGGTGGGCTCTGCGGATTATCAAATATTGAGTCACTGTCCATCCGCGTGGAGGATGGAGACGTATCGATGACCACCTGTGGGATGACCATTCGACGTAATTGTTCGTATTTCTCATCGTCTGCCGGCCGAGCTACCTTGCGCCTCTTGTGTGGTCGCTGACTGGAGTCGCCTGGCGAACGATTGAGCAGGTCAGAGGCTCGCAAAGTTGGTCGCCGGAGAATGGCAGTGCCCGAACCCTCAGCGGAAATGCGACGAGCCGCCACAGGAGATGACGGTGGTGAGCTGGGATTCACTCCGGGGCTACTCGGCGGTGGCTCCGTGTCCTCGCCATATTCCCTGTTCTCACTTGCCTGTGCAGCTGCTCGGAGTGCCTCTCGATACTGAGCAATCCGTATGGGCCGTATCCCACCTTGCTTCATGAGCCGACGGTATTTGGCATCTTCCAGTAGATACGGATGTAGTTGGATGGGATTCCGCTGCCGTAATGACCGCCGCGCTGGTTGGGACAGCTCTCGAAGGACATCTTCCGGAAGGTTCAGAGGAGCCAGGACGTCCTCGAAGTTGTCCTGGGGCGGGTTTTCAACCTGCTGTTGCGCACCATTCTCTTGTGCGCCACTATCCGGTTCATCCGAGCTCAAGGAGTGTATAGATGATAATGGGGATGACAGCGGCGATATCTCATCGTTCGGTTCATTCTTGTCCTCGGTTTCTTCCGGCAGTTGGCTCTCATTCTGCGTTCGCGCCAGGGCGTTGCGTCGGCGCGACGGAAGAAAGTCGAGTTGCAATTCATCCGGCGAAGAAGAAAGTGCATCCCAAATATCCAGTTGAGGTTTTGCCTGGGGAGTCGACGGGGGACTGGGCTCATGAGCATCCGATAAGGTCTGAGAGAAGTCTGCCGTCCTTGGGGGATCTTCCCGTTGCGAAGAGCTCCCCAATTGTGATCCCTTCCGGTCTTCAGGCGCAGCTGCAGTCGGTGTCCCATCCTCGCCAGGATTACTCGAAACTATCCGGCGATCTATGCGTTGTTGCGTCGGGGTATACGAGCCCAGCTCATCGTCATCATCGGAGGTGTCCGCAGAAACCGAAGAGCGCTCCACATCCCCCGAGACATGAGCACCAGCATCGGTGTTATCGTTCGCCTTTAGCGAGTTCTGGCTGTCGAACCCATCCTCCTCGTCCGAGTCCGGTACAAACCCTCGCTCCCGCCATGATTCCATTTGTGTCCTAGGCGATGGCCCATCTCCCTAGATCGCCATCACACCGTGTCGACGAGAGGTTGGTGACAAGGTCGTTGTCCACCGCAATAAAATCACAGATCTTGAAGGTAGACACGTGAAAATCGAGGAAGATTAGCAATCGACGTTGTGGTTGAGGCGCAATTAATTCGGAGAGCCGCAGGGGCGGAAGACGCGTCGAAAGTGTGGGGAGGACGCTGGGAGCGCGTGCCCGTGCCCATGCCTGATAATTTGGCGATTCCGGGCTAGGCCGCCCGCTTTCTAGAACTTCCGTCCAACGTCGCTTTGGCAGCCAGACCACTTCTCTGTGTTCAACCCTTGACTCCGCGCGGAAATGAGTCGCAATTGGTTTCCGGCCATTATGGCCATCGGCATGGGTGTTTTCACCGGTATGCACTGCGTTAAGACGACAGGTACGCTTTGCTAACCGCAGTCGGCAGGGTATTATACCTTCCAGCCTGCGTTGAAGGAGTTGCAGGTTGAGAAAGGCCAGGGTCAGAGGTACGTCTTACCTGTTATGTCGCATTGATATTGTGTCTTCTTCCAGCTAATGCGAACCGTGTGTCGCAGCGGCCAACCCCCAGCTCCTACCCAGCAAGCTCCCTCTCCCGCCGATGTCGCTCAGAAACCTGCGACGGACGCAAATCCAGACCAGAAGTGATGCCAGTATGAGGGCCCGAGTCGACGATAGGTGTGGCAGTACACTCTACCGTGCCTGACGATCAGGATGAAGCCGCGCCATGCAGGATCGTTGCTTAGGCACCGACAGCTCTTGACTCATCGTTAGATCCATGCATAATGCGGGAATGTTGTCTGAAGGATCTTTCCAGCATCGAGTCCACCGTCTTCAGTTCGTCTCGAGGGGAATGGATCGATGAAGAAACAGCAATTTGGCGTTCCTGACGAAGAGATGTGGCTGTCAAAAAGATTACGGGCTGGTCTGATCCTCGATGCCTCAGGATAGCTCATATTGTACAATATAACCAGATTGATACCCAGAGCTCGATGTGAACACATACTAAAAATATAATACCATTCATTCATAAGAATCATATCGACCAAAGAACTGAAATACCCTTTTCGCATGCAATTAACCTACATAATCCACGTTTGGGGTTCCGAATGCGCCCTGTTCCTATACGCCAGCCCAATTTCCCGTCATACTTCTTCCACAAGCTTCGAAGATCCGCCATTTCTCAAGGGCGCTTCTTCAAACACTCGACCCGCCGGCGTACCGAGCCATTCCTCTGGCACGCCCACCTTGCTGCCCTCACGGCCCGTAACCCATCTGACCATGATCGGGTCCGGCCGCTCTATTTCCTGCATTTCCTGATCGGCAGAGGCATTTTCGGCTGCTTCAGCCGCGGGGATGCGACCGCGACGCTTCGGCGCTTGCTTTCGCAGCAGTCGGTTGATAGTATCCATCTACTCGTGGTTAGTTTTTTGAGCGAAACTGCCTGGGTGGCTCAAAGTAGAGGCTTACCTTTTCTTCCTCGTTCCGCTTCTCACTGAGGTTCTTCCGCCGACGAGCCATCTCCGCACGGCGCATGGCGCGCTCCTCCGCAGTAAGATGCTTCTTCACTTGGGGTTCTATGTCGCAGTTAGGAGATGTCTTCCAAGTGAACACTCTGGATCAACCAACTCACCCATCGGAAGTTGCAGGAAATCGTTTCCGAGCGACCCTCGTTGTCGCTTGGTCATGCGACTCGAATCGAGGGCAGGCGTCTCATCATCACTGTCGAGCTCGTCCTCCTCGTCTTCCTCGTCGAGCTCTTCGTCTCCACCGTTCACATTGACAACCCCGCTTTCTTCATCAGGCTCGCCCTCCGCGTCTGAATCCGGCTCGGAAAGTTCCTCGTCGTCCTCGTCTTCGTCCTCCTCGAGCTCCATCTCCTTCGCCTCAACGCTCTTCACCGATTTTGCATTCGCCGCCGCGGCCTTGGCGGCTCGCTTGGGCGGCGGCTGGGGCGGGGCGTCGTCCATATCGAGATCGCCATCAGCATCGACCTCCTCGTCGTCTTCACCGAGGGCATCTTCCTCGTCGACTTCATCTTCCTCCTGGTCTTCCAGGTCCTCCTCGTCGCTAGTGTTGACTTCGACCAGCCGCTTTCGGGGCCGACTCGTGCGGGGCCCCGTAACGATAGGATTCTCTGTGAAGACGTTGACGGTGCGGCGCCCACTCCGGGTGCTCCCGCTGGTTGCTTCGCGCAGCTTATTGGACGGCATTTTCAGCGTCAAATAGAGCGATCTTTTGGAGTCGTCGGGTGAACCGGACGAGGATCGCTCAATCGTCACGGATGGCGAGGCGACAGCACGGGTTAATCGAGAGGGTCTGACAACGGGGTTAGAATCTGTTGGTGATGGTTCATCCCGCACGGTCCGCGCTCGCAGCGAGCGCCGTAGAGACATTGCAGACAGTGATCGTAGATGAGACAGATGGGGAAATTGAGGTGGTAGAATGGAGGAGAGTTGGAGGATTTTAGTCGACACGGATCATTTAGTAGACCGACTATCGGAGAGGCATGGGGGGATGGTGGAGGGGATGTTGGGAAGAAGCGACCAACATGATCCGGAGAGGGGAAGAGAGAAAGAAGGAGGGGGAAAGGAGGTTCATCCAGACGACAAACATCGTGTAGAGGGAAATAATAATAATAATAATGAATGACTGTGCCAGACGCAGAAGCGGAAAGGCACAGGCCGTCCATCCACTCCCTATCACATCGGGAGCGCCACGGGGAGAGGGAGAGCGACAGTAGGAGAGAGCCAATGGAAGCCTCCAGATCTCTGATCCCAGGGATTATTCGTCCGTCCCGACTGTCTGCGCGGTGAAGCCAACAACGGCGGCAGTGCGCTTGCGCCAACCTGGTTATTCCCGGGGCTGGTTGGGCCAGGGATGGGGCGAACAGGGATGAGGAGACAACACAAAGGCGTGCAGTTGACTGTGGCCATCACGACCACTCCAGTACTGCAGGAGACAATAGGAAGAAGAGGAAGTACTGGGATGACGATGTTGGGATAGAAGTGGAGGAACTCACCCACCAGTTCACAGAAGATAGGACACTGAAGCTTCGGGGGCGCTTCTCTGTAGAGTTTTCGTAAGTATATATATAGATAGAGCGATGTAAAGATAAATCGGTAATCACTGAGGATTCTTTGATCGCAAAGAGTGCAACAATGGTTGCATTCACTGCTCGTCCTTTTTGGCGGACGCATTCTGCCGGGCGGTGGGACAATGACTAACCGGCATAATGACATAACCTGCATAGCATAAGTATTCTTCATATATACTCTGTACTATTCAATAAGAATTGATATTTGTCTAGAGACAGAGATATTGCTTGCTTTACCCATTATCTACTTTGTAATGATAGTATGATGATCCTCATTGCCGTATGCTAGCTTAGGTGGCTAATAATAAGGTCCTAGTAGCAGTACTTGGGGGGCCTGTACGGTAATATCAGAACAGCCGAGGTCGGGGAAGACTCCGGATTTCCACTCCTCACATGGGGTCAACTCAACTCCATCCTCACTCCTTCTCCTTCTCCCCGTCTTCTCTCTACATCTACCTCCCCTACCCATTCACGACAATGTCCGACTCAAAGCCTAAACCCTCCATTCCTCAATGGCAACAACAGCAGCAGCAGCAGCAACAGCCACAACAACAATCACCCTCCGCCACCTCTAGCACATCGCCGAGCTCCGACGACACATCCTCCCGCGCAACGCTCGTCGAACAAGCCTCCAAATTCCTAACGGATGACTCCATCCGCGACGCTCCTCTCGACCGCAAGATCTCCTTTTTAGAATCCAAGGGTCTGCGCAACGACGAAATCGAAGGTCTCCTCGGCGTGGCGCGCAACCCCGAGGCCACCAGTCCGTCGGCGTCAACAACCGAGGACAAGTCCACCGACTCAACGCCTGCCCCAACGCCAGCGCCAGCATCGTCAACATCAACCTCTACTACCACCTCCTCAGCGCCCACTTCCGCCACGCCATCCACAAGAACACCCGCCTCGTCCCCCCGCGACGTCCCCCCAATTATCACCTACCCCGAGTTCCTCGTCAACCAGCCCAAACAGCCCCCGCTCGTCTCCCTCCAGAGCATTCTCTACACCATCTACGGCGCCGCCGGCCTCGGCGCCAGTCTCTACGGCGCAAGCGAATATCTCGTGAAACCCATGCTCGCCAGCCTCACCAGCGCCCGCCACGACCTCGCCGAAACCGCCAACGCCAATCTCCGAAAGCTCAACGAGAAGCTCGAGCAGAACGTCTCCACCATCCCGCCGCAGCTCACAGCCCGCACATCCACCACCGCTGCTTCAGAAACCGACGATGACGACGCCGAGTCCATTACCTCCGACCCGACCGAGCTCTTCCACCGCGACGTCGCGACGCAGACGTCCCAGGAGCTTATCCAGGACGCCACTACGCCGTCTGCCACCGGCGTGGTGAATAGCGCCGACGAGGCTGCGGCGCCGGACCCGCTCACCGCGGTAAACACCCACCACAAGCGGCTGGAGATCATCACGGCGAATCTGCGCGAGTTTGCCGACCTGGAGAAGAGCTCCGGGTCGCTCGACGATACCATGCGCACCAACCTCAATGATCTGCATCATTACCTTGATGGCCTGCTCTACAGCAAGCCCGGCTTTGGTACGGCCACGGGGTACGGCGTCTACAGCACGCCTGGTATCGATAGCGGCAGCGGCACGTCGACGGGTATTAGCAAGGGCGAGGAGGATGCCATCTCGGGCTTCCGTGCGGAGATCCGCGGCGTCAAGGGTGCGCTGCTCAGTGCGAGGAACTTCCCTTCTGGACGGGGGGGTCGTGTTGGCTCTGGACTGGGTCTGAGTCGGTGATGGAGTCTAAGTGGATACCTTCTTTGCTTCACTTGTATATGCACTTTGCTACTTCATATATTTGCTACCGTTTCTGTTCTTCTGGCATCTATGGAATGTACAAGGTTACCAATAACCAGCATGGCGTTAGGCTCGATCAGTACAATATTTTTTATCTCCTAAGGATCGATCTAGAATACTCCCTTTTGATTTTTCTACTCAGAATTCAAGCTTGCCGAATAACTAGGTAACATTATGATAACATTGACATAAGGAAAACTTCTAAAAAAGCCAACAACCACACTCACACCACGAGCCTGAGGCACGTGCTTGCAATGCGTGGTATATCGCAGGCTCTTATGCTCGTAAATACAACTCATGACCATTGCATACCTCACGTTGAACGCTTTAAGGGGTGGCCCGGCTCATGCTAATCAGGCGCTTCACACCAACCTGGAATCACAATTAGCATCATCCAAAACTTTCATTCGGAAAAACAGCACTCACCATCCACTGACCACACTCGTCCATCCGGTTCGTCATGATGTCAACATGGATGGCCCGAGCCGCGTCGTAATCACGAGCCTGGATGGCTCTCGCGAGCTCCGCCATGTCGGCAATCGTGTTCGGCTTGAGCAGATCCTCGTTGTTGAGATGGTCAAACAGAATGTTCAGCCGTCTTTCGGCATCATCTACCTGAGCCTTGAACGACGAAGGCGCCCGCGACTTGACGCGCTGCATGTCTGCGGAAAGAATCTCAAAGACAGGCATGGCCTCGGCCGGAATGTGAGACCGATCACCGGGTGCTGTTGAAAGGTCAGCTAGGCTCCAAGATAACGGTGAGAACAGGCAACTTACGGTATTTCGGAGGTGGAGGAGCCGCCTTCCGCTGAGAGTTCGCGGTGCTCGGTCGGGATCCTCCAGCCTGGGCAGGAGGCGGGCCTTGTTGCATCGGAGGCGCAACCATTGGCGGAGTGCTAGGAGCATACGGGTTCGCTGCCGGCGGCTGGGCCACAGGCTGAGGAGCATATGGTGATGAAGCTGCCTGCGGAGGCGGCGGGACAGGTGCTCTCGTCTGCAATTGGGGGCTGGCTGCTTGTGCGGCAGGGCTGGGCGCGTACCGGTTGCTCGGGGGCGGGCCAGTCGGAGGTGCATTGTACGGAGAAGGACCACGGGGGATCGAAGCCGGAGGAGCCATGCTAGACGCCATCGGGGGGGACTGAGGCAGAGCGGCGTAAGGGTTGGCGGGCGGTGCCGGAGCCGGAGCCACCGCAGGAGGAGGCGCCATTGATGCCATGGGAGGAGCTCCGGCAAGCGGCGAACTCATCCGCGGCGGGGGAGCGGTACCCTTGGGTGGAGGAGGCACGGAGGGTGTCCGCTGGGTGGGTGGAGCACCAGGGGGAGGAGGTCCATGACCGATGGGAGGCGACTGGTTCGGGAACGGCGAGGTGATGGGAGCGGCCGCTGTCGCAGGCGTAGCGCGGCGGGACGTCGGGGGTTTCATGAAGCCCTCAGGCAAGTCATTCCACGCGGGGAGGTTGGTGGCAGTCGTGTATGTGGTGACGGTGGCAGGAGACTGGTTGCTAGCGCGGGGAGGAGGAGGAACACCGCCATAAGTCGGTGCGGGAGTAGGCTGATATCCCGCAGGAGTGTAGCCACCGCCCACCGGCGCATACGGGTTGACCGGCTGAGGAGGAGCTGGTGCGGCTGCGGCTGCGGCTGCAGGAGCGTAGGGGTTAGGAGCCGCAGTAGGAGGAGCATAAGTGTTGGGGGCAGTGGGAGCAGCCGGAGCAGCCGGTGCGAATGTGGTCTGCGGCTGGTAAGCACTGGGCTGCGGCATAGGCCTACCCATGGGCGTCCGGGTCGCCCGGGTCGCAGGGGCAGTCGTCTGGGTTCTCTGAGGAGCAGCTTGTCTCATAGCCAGCTTGATGCGGTTTCTGGCGATCTCGGCCTCAGGATGCTTCTCAGGCACCAGATCAAGGTACTTCTGCGCAACTTGCAGCCGGCCATGGGTGGCAACAACATCGGCGTACTCGATGTACTTGTCGTACAGCATACTGAGCTTCCAGTCGGAATCCTTTGTGTGTTCCGAGTCCTGGAAATTGGAAACTTGACGGAAGATGGTTACCTTCTCAATCAGGCTCTGAAGAGCACGAACATGAATGGAGAAGGTAGTGTCGTTGGCGCTAGTCTCAATCGCCTTCTGTTCGTTCTCAGCAAGCTCCTCGATCCAGATGGCCACCACCTTTTCGAGCTTCGAACCAGCCAGGAAACAGAAAGATGCATCCTTGCGCGCAGACTTCTCGTCGCTGCTGCGGACCTGCTCCTCCAAGCGGTCACCCAGAGCTTCGCAAAGATCCGCAAACTCCTTCTCCTCGGCGAAGGTGCAGAGCGCCGCCATGACCTCCTTCCAGTTGGACAAGTCAGCATTGTGCACCACATCCCACAGATTCTTGCCGACGATAGACGCCAACAGGCGAACATAGTTGGGACTATCGGTTTGCTTGGAGAAGTAGTGCTCTTGGGCCTTTTCGATGCACTTCTGACCGCCACAGATAGCAATCATGAAGGCGTCCGACATGCGGTCCTCCTTCAGGGCAACATCGAGAGCCTTCTCGAAGTCACCGACCAGCAAAGCCCGCGTGATGCCTTTCTCGGCCTCGGACTCGGATCCGTTGAAGATCTGGAAGGGGTTATTGGTCTTGGCTCCCTTCGAGGCAGCGAGGTCAGACAAGAAGTTATCGCCCTCAGGGTTAGCGTCAAACATGGACTGCAGACGCTTGTGCTTCTTTACTCCCGGCCCGCGGGACTCCTTGGCGGGCTCTCCATTGACATCCTCATCCTTACCCAGCCCCAGCTTCGCCAACGAGTCCGCAGCCTCGTCAGCCTTATCCTGGAATCCAAGGTAATCCACAAGGCTCTTGCGGGGGTTTTCAGAAATCAGAGCCTCGATAACCTTCCAATCAGCCTTCTCCTCATCGGTGGCAGCATTTGTGGCTCTGGTTTCGCAGATGCTTCGAAGATCACCCTCCTTCAGAGCATTCTCAAAGGTCTCGGTGGATTTTCCAACGGCCTCATCGACCTCAAACGGAGTGATCTTAATTGTAGAAATACGGCTGCCCTTCTCGGTCAGACCAACCGAAACAACACGGCCCCCGAAACCGAACGTAGCGCCGCAAGGTCTCTCGAGCCATTTGGGAGCTTTGGGCAACGAAAAGCTCGACACCTGGGGTTGGGACTGCGCCTTCGCGAAGAAGTCCTCGCCATCGAGAGCCTGATTCTGGTCGGCGATGGCCTTGGCGGTTTCGGTGCTGGTATTCTGAATGGTCTGGATAGAAATTCGGCCGTCGAAGGAAGCAGTGGCGAAGAAGTTGGGGTTGTGGGGGTTCCAGCGAGTCTGGAAGGTCCAGTTCGTGACAACGGGGAATTCGCCGTAAGCGTAGCCAGTCTGCGGGTTCCAGCATAGCGTGCGGTTGTCTTTGCCGGAGGACAGGAGGAGATCGGGATCCTGGGTACACCATGAGAGCGACAAGACGCCAGACTCGTGGCCTCGGAGCGTCTATTGGGCGTTAGTACGAAAATGGTGTAATGGAATGTTGCGACCTACCCTCTCAGGAGCGTGGGAGTTACGGAGATCCCAAACACAGATCATAGGATCGGACTCCAAGGGGGTCGCAGTGACAAGTCGCGTAGGCTATGACAAGTTAGGTGTTGCACTATACAGTCACAAATGCAGCGATCGCACCTTTTCAGGATCCCAGGCCACAGCACTGACGGCCTTCCGGCCAACATTGTTGAGAGTCAGACTCTCCTTCTTCGACTTGACATCCCAGACAGTGACGAAGCCCGCATTACTACCAGTGACCAGGATGTGCGCGACTTTCTTGTTCCAATCCAAACATTCGATGTCGTCCGCACGAGCCGCAGTGCCGAGTCGGTAGGGGTTCGCAATGTTGTTGAGATCGGAGATATAGAGCTGCCCCGGCCATTAGTCAAGAACACTCAGGTCATCCCATTGTGTATAAATACCTCTCCCTTTGCACCACCAGTGGCCAACAAGTTCGGATGTTTGGGGTTGAATTGCAGGGCCTTGATAGCCCCTGAGTGCTTGGTAGATCTCGAGATCACCGAGTCACTGTACACAGTCAGACCAACGAGTTCCATGTGACCTCCAATTCAGGACAAACACGAACCTCGACCCATTGAGTAGCTTGTCTGCATCCCACAAATCCAGGCTTCCGTTCTCGAGGGCACCAGCGATCACTCCGCGCTTGTTATCGTCGGATTCCGTCCACGCAATGTCGTTGAAACTATGAAAGACACCCAGTCAGTATGTGGAGTCAAGTCGGAGATATTCCATCAAGAAGAGGATAAACTTACCCAGAGTCGGTGTCAATCTTCGCTGCCGGCTGCAGCTCCCCACCGACATCCTCCTGGCTCAAGCCCAAGTCCCATAACTCGAGACAGGTCTCATTGGAGAAATCAACGTCGACGGCACCCGCGCGGGTACCGGTCGCGATCAATGGGGAGTCCGCACCAGGGGACCAGGCGAACGTGGCCGTCCGGGGAATCTCCCTCAGACGCACCATGTTGGAATTCGACAGGTATATAGATCAGGAGAGGGCCAGACAACGGGCGGGTCGGGGGTCAGCGGTCATCCAAGAAGAACAAAAGATCAGACGAGAAACGCGAGAGAAAAAAAGGAATGGAAATCTTCCAGACGAGACCTCCCCTCGCTAAGAATGGGATACGGAGGGGTGCATGGAAGTTGCCAAGTTACCAGCAGTAGCAACAGCAGCAGAGGCGGGATACCAGGCCTCAGGTAATCAACCAGGTGTCCTCCTGGCCCGCTAGCCCGTTTCGGGACCTTCGCCAAAACAGTGGCCCGCGGGAGCACGTGATATCAGACTGTCCGCCCGTCCCCCAGAAAGTCTGCGCAGGAGAGATACTCTTCCGGTCGGAGACCCCATTGTCTTCAGACGAACGAAATCCCGCCTCGATCGCATGCCAGTCACCCTTAGAGTCCTCTGCTACTGTCTGCCATCATGACCGAACAAGCCCGGTTGAAGTGTACCGTCTATGTGGGGGGTCTCGACCAGGCGGTTACCTTGCACACCTTGGCCGAGGCATTTGTTCCCTTCGGCGAAGTCGTGGATATCACGCTCCCCAAACCAGATATTCCCAATACAAATGAAAACCATCGAGGATTCGGATACGTGGAATTTGATCTACCGGAAGATGCGAAGGAAGCGATCGATAACATGGATGGAAGCGAGCTCTACGGACGGACGATAAAAGTGGCGGCGGCCAAACCACAGAAAGATAGCAACGAAGGGCTCGGAAGCAAAACCGCGATCTGGGAACAGGTGCGCACTCATTCCTCGTATACGAAAAGTGTGTGTCTGATACTAACTACATCCAGGAGGGCTATTTGGCCAAATACGCCGTCAGTGAAGAAGACCGCCTGGCCGCAGATGAAGCAAAGATGGCAGCCAGTGAACGCCCCAACGACCCGATGCAAGGTCTAGAAGAGCTGGACGTCGCCGGTCCGAAGCCCGAATGAGCTCTACAAGCGGGAATCATCTCCCGAAAATACAACCAGACAGGCCAGGCGAAAAAGTAATATTGCGATATTACTGCATCAGGACCCCTCCGTTCAAAGCCGTACTATATACACGCGCTCCGACCCCAAGCCTGGAATTTTGTTCCGTTGCGAGTCCTAACATTCTCCCGTCACCTCGACTACCTCATGATAATACAGACCGCCGACAAAAAAAGCAGAAAACACACAAAGGATCGCCCATTGCAATTGAATCAAATGTGATGGTACATGTTTCCTTTTTAGTGCTCACGGTCCTGAGGCGAGTTACGGGACAGACGCAGGGTCTTGTCGGTCAGGAGCTTGTGGGTGCTGGCGTAGATGGCAGCACCGACGGCGACACTGCGATTGGTTGCGTCAGTGATGGGGTTCTGAGACGGGGCGGACAGGGTGGGTTTATGTATCATAGAATCTGAAGAAGACCATGAAATGAGAGACATACCCGAGGACCAGACCTGTTGATTCGATAGACGACAATTAGAAACTTGTATCTCAATGGCAGAAGGCGTGGGGGCATCACGTACCGAGAGGGATCAACTCCGGAGGGACCTTCTTGATGAGGCGCAGACGCTGAGAGACAGTGTGGGCTGATGCGAGTTAGTCCTCGTCTTCTCTTTGAACCAATTCCCCTCTCTCCATCTCTCTCCGCAATGGCAGATCGTATCGTCACGTACCGCTCTGGGGCTCCTTCTACACGGCCGTTAGCACGCAGTCATTTTTTCCGATGTCACCGGAAGGGGGGGGAACGAACGGGAGTCGCAAAGGCAAAAGGCCGAGAAGGCTGCATCCGCAGGATACGAGAGGGATACATGGTGAACGAGCAGGCGTCAACCGGAGTTTGGAACAACGGTGGTGGTGGGATGATGGGGGGGAGGAAAGGGAAGTGGTGACGACGGAAGCTCAAGAACGGAACGGGTGAGGTTTGAGTGGTGGTGAGTAGTCAGCAGGCTGGGCTGTCTTCGGATTGTTTAGGAAATCTTGCCGCATGAGTGGCTCGCTTGACCGCCCGCGGTCTCTCCCGGCAGCGCTGGCTCTCACAGGTCAGGTCATCCACTGGCGCAAACCTCACCCCATCTTCCTCTTCCTCTCTCCAGACCATCTCCCCCTCCTCCCTCCCCCCCACCACCTCTATATTCCCTCAACTGAGTCTTTCTCTGTCGGGTTCTTTTCTCCACAGTCACAATGGGTGCTATTCCTGAGGCCGATCCCGATGAGCCCGTCGAGACCAAGCCCTTCAAGTTCGTGACAGGTGAGCTCATTCCCAACCCACCTCTTCACCCAGAACTTCCATTTCCTGGCCAATTGCTAATGACTTCGCAGCCGGTATGTCTAGTTGACGTTTTCCATCGATCCGACCGCGTTTGATCCCCATACCGACGAGCTTTTCGTCGCGGGGGCCTCTGCAGATAGCTAACCACTTCGGATGCAACCACAGGCTATGACGCCCGCTTCCCCCAGCAGAACCAGTACGCACGCCCCTCTGAACGCCCAATGGCCATTTCCCTCCAATCACTAACGCTATGAAACCCAGGACCAAGCACTGCTGGCAGAACTACGTCGACTACCACAAGTGTGTCAACGCCAAGGGCGAGGACTTCCGCCCATGCCGTCAGGTATTCACTCCGCCGTGCCGTAACGGCCCACGAACAACGCACTCGAGCCAAATTGCTGACACAAGCAGTTCTATCTTGCCTTCCGCTCCCTCTGCCCCAAGGCCTGGACTGACCGTTGGGACACCCAACGCGGTACGTATCTTTCCGTGACTAGCTATTTCAGAATCAAAGCTGACGACTGCTCAGAGGCTGGCAATTTCCCCGCTCGTCTGGACAAATAAGCGGGCTGCCGTGGCGGTTGATTGATTTTGAAGCTTTTTGTGTCAACATGTACTCTACTTGATCAAAGCGGGGATACCATCCGCCTCCCGGTTCCTGGGAAGATGGACGTATATAGACTCGCTGTAGTTCAAAATTACGTTACATTTGTGTGGTCGAAGACATTTATGCGAGTAATCTGGCGTATGGGCCGAAAAGCCTCGAGAAGTAGTGACTGATAAAACAAGATATTATGGTAATCGTGTCCAATTCTATTCCAAGCTAAATCTAATCAACCAGTGTCGCGACTGTGAAGTTGCTCTTGACACTGAAACGGTCTATGAGACAATGGTGTAATGCAAATCGACAGGTCGGATGGTCAGACCTGCCCATAAAGGGTATCTCGGTGCTATCCGGCGATAGCACGCGCAGAATTTGAGAGGACAAAAGCCACAAAACATCGATCAGAACAGAAAAGCACACACACAAAGATATATAGTATGTACAATAAATGTGAAAAAATAAAAAAAAAAACTTTTGTCCTCTCAAATGCTTCGCAAGGCAAAACGAAACCAACAAATCAAGGAAATTCATATGCATAAGGCGTCCAACAACATGAAGACAGATAGGAGTAAGATAATCTTGGTCTTATGTTGCATTTTAGACGCCCTTCAGCAGGCGATAGAGCTTCTTGTGTTCTTCCAGGAAGATAAACGTAGCGATCGTGTGAGGACCCAACCGGATGAAGCTGGGCACCCAGCCGCGGAAAGCCCAGCCAAAGCCTTCCTTGCGCGAGATGTCACGCAAAAGACCCAGAATGCTTTGGCCGCCCTCCGCGGGCGCCGCACTCATCACGCGGGTCTTGATCACATCGACCGGACTGCAGACGGTGGTGGCGACGAATCCCGCCATCAGGGACGCCGTGAAATGCGTCGTCAGGTTGTCGGACATGCCGAGCTTCTCCAGACAGATGCGCTTGAAGGAATCGTAGGACGCCAACTGCGACGCCGTCATCAGGATGGCCCGCGTCGAGTTGGGCCACACGCCGCGGAACAGGCTGGCCGGACCCTCGGTGCGAGTCATCTGCACCAGGCCGTGGAAGGCGTGTCGGTAGTTGCGGCGTTGCTCCGGGGGAAGCGCGGCATCCGACTGCATGCGCACGTTGAGAACATCGGCGGGGTTGCCTGCGATACCACCGATGAAGCCAGAAGTACAGGCCATACCGACCAAAGTGAGGAGTCCCGGGGGCGACGAGGACGATGTGAAGCGGGATTTTAACTCTTCGTAGATTCCAAATCGCGTTGTCGAATAGGTCAATTGGCGCAAGATTGCGGCCGACAGCTGTAGTTGGCAACTCGTGAGCGAAAGTCCGATCTAAGTCAATAGACACGACTGCGGCTGATGCATACCCCGCTGTATAGTCCCAGAACTCCATTATTCTTCAGGATATGGCCAAAAGTCCCCAACATGGTCGTGGGAGCACCGGGCCCACGTGTTTGGAGGCGAACCTAAAATTTCGCACGACTTGATTAGTCTTCGGACGATGACGGGTGCACCAAACGTTTTCTCGAGGCTTTACCTTGACTAGAGAGAGTCAATGTCAGTCAAGCCATAGTCAGGAATTCAAAAATCTGGACTTACCAAGGTCCAACGGGTGCGTGACGGCAGCCGCAAAGCATGAGGCCGAGCCACCGAACCAGAAAGGATAATGGACTTTTTTCACGGGGGCTGTCGCCGCCCGGGACTGTTGGGGCACTTCCAACTGCTTGACGCTGCTTGCCATGTTGAGATCGACCCGACGAGGCAAGAAGAGTAAAGAGTGGAGAGGATGCGACGGTGGTGGGGAGGGGTAGTTGTAGGAGAAGATGGTCTCCAGCACACAACGATGGGCAGTAAGTTAAGTATGGGAACGATAGGAAATTGACGATGCGCGCCGGAGATAAATCAGGTCTCCGAAAACCCTGGTCGCACCCGGCTGGGCCAATCAACGGCTCGGGTTTGGGCGGGTAAGCGGGTATCCTCGGTAAAATGGGTCTTTTACGCCTCACGATAGCCGCTGCCATCATCGGCCTCTCTCCTCGGGCATTGAATTGTTTCCGATAAGAAGGATTTGAGGGTTATCCTCACTATTAGATATGTAGGGTTGGTGGTCTTCTGACAGGATGATCATGTGTCATCATGTATCATGGGTCATGGGTGGAGGTAGAGCATTTTGCATGCCGAAAGAGCATGACCCTACGAAGTATATGATCTGTATCTCTTTTGAAACTCACTCTTATGAATCTCGTTTGACATAACACAATGGACATGCGTTGTTCTTGACATTCCTGACCAGTTACAGTCGACATAGGTTCATACCTGTACTATGATGTCATGGGCTAGACACAGATACCGCAGCACATAGCATCTACTCCTGCGGATTCACAAACACCTTCTTCCCACTAACCTTTCCACTATACAACAGGTCCAAAGCCTCCTGTACAGCTTTGAGTCCCCCGGGAAGATGCAACGCAGGGTTGGAGCGTATACTTCCGCTCTGCAATCCCGCAGGCAGATACTCTTCCAGATACCACTTCCTGGCGTTTCGGTTTTGTGGATCAGACACTAATACCTCGGAGTATCCAAACCACTTCTTCTCCACGTCCTTCGGCAACTGATCATCCACGGGGGTGGGACTCGTCGAAAAGAACAGCCCTCCACCCTCTGCCAGCAGCTGTCCCAGCAGTTCAGTCACCTCAGAGGCACCGATAGCATCAAAGATCCCCGCGTAAGGTTCGTGAGAGTGGATTTCTGCGAGGAGTTTGTCTCTCGGTTGTGTATGGTCAATAATATAGGACGGTCCACGCGCTTGAACCATTTCTTGGTTACGAGGAGACGATGTAGTGACCACATCGTAGCCAGCATCGGAAGCATACTGCACTGCAAGGGCACCGACTGACGACGATCCACCGTAGATGAAGATGCGCTGGCCGTTACGCTTCGCCATCCCCGTCACCGGGGGAAACTCCAAGTCCATACAGATGGACAGCGCAGCCACCACCGTCGAGAGGTTGGCGATGACCCCAGCCGCCGTATGGAGCGAAACGTGCGGTTCAAGTTTGATCAAATTCTGCTCCAGGGCTAAAGGGAACTTCTGAAAAGCACCGAACTTATTATCGCTTCCCGTCCATCCCCAACGCGCAACAGCGACTCGATCCCCAGGCCGCACAGATGTCACCTCTGGGCCAACTTGGAACACCGTGCCGCCGAAGGTGAAGCCAGTGATAGCCGGATAGGTGCTCTTGAACATGTCCCATCTAGTTGCGTCAGTGGAGGACTTATGCAGAGACTCAACGATTGTCCGATTGAAAGTACTTATCAAGCGGTCTTACTTTTGAATCTTAGCTTCGATGGGATTGAAGCTGATGGCTTCGTTCCGTACCAAGACTTCTGTAGGACCTGGGACCCATGTCTCTATTGGCTCAACGACGATCGGGCCGTGCGCCTCTTTTATGATAGCTGCTCTGTTTTGTTCCATTGTTTCCTTGATTGACTCCTTCCGAGGAAGCCGAAGATGTCTCGGAAAATATATAGATGACATAAGCAGTGTATACATCAGTCAACACATATCCACGAAGATCAAGGTCTGTATGGCTCATCATTGTATTCCTGAATAGCTTAGTGGACGATTGACTTGTTCAAACTGCGATAGTCAAAATATCATGTTGCAGGTGCACTATGATTCATCGACTATAGAGGACTGGATATATATCACGCACTATCTTGACAAGCAAAATATACATCAGCACAGCGGTGCAATCACAACCAATTGATCGTGTTTTAGCCCTCTTAAGACCAAACCAATATATGCTATGTTTAAATACACAGGAATCCCAGTTTGTACACAGTATACCTTATGATGCGTGGAGTATCATGCGATAAGTATACCGGCAACACTTTTCGCCGAGCCGAGATGTTTTCATGGCCTCATCCCGACAGCTCCTCAACCATCAATTGCACTCAATCGCAACCACCATGCGTCTTCTCGCCACCGGGCGAGCCCTGCGCACCACCAGCACCAGGTGGTCCATTATTTCCACCGGCCGGAGCATCCGCCTTCCACTCTCCCACTCTCCCGCAGCAATCCCCCTCCGTCGGGACTGGAGCTCAACCGCTATCCGGCGGACGCAGGACGACCATGGCGATAAAGCAAAGCCCGGCCCTGCACGCCCGCAGGCAAAGTCCTCCCTGACAATCGAAGGCGAAACCTACCGCACGGACGAATGGACCAACACGCCGGATACCATCCTCTCGCACATCGGCCGCCGTCTCTACCTGGAGGAGAACCACCCGCTCGCGATCACGCGCAAGCTGATCGAGAGCACATTCCCGGGCCCGGTCTACGGCAACTACACAGAGCCAAACCCGGTCGTCTCGACGGCGAACAACTTTGACGTGCTGGGCTTCCCGGCCGACCACCCGGGCCGCAGCCGCACCGACACCTACTACATCAACGACAAGACCGTCCTGCGCACGCACACGAGCGCCCACCAGCAGGCCTACTTCCAGCAGATCAACCGCAACGAGGCGATCCGCCCGCAGGAGGTCGGCTACACCGTCGTCGCCGACGTCTACCGCCGCGACGCCATCGACCGCAGCCACTACCCCGTCTTCCACCAAATGGAGGGCGCCATGCTGTGGAAGCGCCCCGAGACCAACCCGCTCGCCCACGCCGCCGCCACCGCCGCCGCCATCCGCAGCGACCTCGCCAACATCCCCGCCCACGACGTCCCCGTCGATGACCCCAACCCCACCGTCCACCCGGACCGCAACCCGCTGCAGAGCGCGCACCACAGCGAGGAGGAGGTCGAGGCCGTCGCGGCGCACCTCAAGCGCTCGCTCGAGCGCATGGTCATCAAGATCTTCACCGAGGGGAGCAAGGCCGCGGCCGCGGCCGCAGGCACCCCCGACGCCGCCCCGGCCGAGCCGCTCAAGGTGCGCTGGGTGGAGGCGTACTTCCCCTTCACGAGCCCCTCGTGGGAGCTGGAGGTGTTCTGGCAGGGTGATTGGCTGGAGGTGCTGGGGTGCGGCGTCATCAAGCAGGAGCTGCTGATCAACTCGGACGTGCCGCACCGCATCGGGTGGGCGTTCGGCATCGGCCTCGAGCGCATCGCCATGCTGCTCTTCAACATCCCGGACATCCGGCTGTTCTGGTCGCGCGACGAGCGCTTCTTGTCGCAGTTCCAGGCCGGCCGCATCTCCCGCTTCGAGCCCTTCTCCAAGCACCCCGCGTGCTACAAGGACGTCGCGTTCTGGCTGCCGTCGGCGGCGGCCAGCGGGGGGAGCGCGGCCGGCGGGGCGCGCCCGGTGCATGAGAACGATATTATGGAGATTGTGCGTGGGGTTGGGGGCGATCTGGTCGAGGATGTGCGGCTCATCGATGAGTTTACGCACCCGAAGACCAGCCGCAAGAGCATGTGCTACCGCATCAACTATCGCAGTTTGGAGCGCACGTTGACCAACGAGGAGGCCAACGAGCTGCATGACCAGGTGCGGGAGAAGCTGGTCGGGTTGCTGGGGGTGGAGCTACGGTAGACGTGTGTATATTCATTGACTTTGTATATTATTCTGGGAATGGACATGTAAGAATACCGCACCAAGTAAAATTAACAACTCTATATGCTCGCCAATCTATAATCTACAATAACGTGAACTAAGCAGCGCAAGCCGTCGACGTCTTGCACATGCGGCCCGAGTCTGCCACAGACCAATACTCGCTGCCCACGCCCTTGAACACATAGAAGAAATGCTCAGGATCCCACTTCTCCTTGATGCTGAGCAGCTTGTCGTAGTTCTCGCCGAAGAAGGTCTCCTGCCAGTTAGGCTGGCGGAAGTTGGCCTCGTTCTGGTACGCGCCCGAGCCCGGGGTGACGGCCTCGAGGCTGGGGACGTAGTCGTTGGTGATGGCCCACTGGTCCGCGACCATCTGGGACCAGGGGGCGGTCTCGTTCCAGAACGAGCCGATCTGCATGGTGACGGCGGCGCCGCGGAGAGGCGCGAAGACGGCGTTGGGGACGTCGTTGGCGGATGAGACGTTCATACCGACACCGACGGCGATGAGGCCGCCGTGGGTGATGTGGCGGAGGGCGGCGGCGAGGTTGGTGGCGTTGGAGTCGAGGGTAGCGCGCGGGATGAGACGCCCTCCGTAGTTGAACTGGCTGACCTCGAGGTTGCCGTAGGGCAGCGGGCCCATGTACTTCTCGTAGTGGTCGTAGTAGGAGGCGGAAGCGGAGTAGGCGACGGAGTAGGGGATGGAGAGGTCGGTGAGGGCAGTGAGGAACGGCGCCAGGATAGCCTTGACGTCGTCGGTGGTCTTGTTGTAGGCCGTCAGCGGGTTGATAATGAAGGCGGACGCGGTCATCTGGTAGATGACGGTCGTGCCGGCGTCGACCATGGCCGGGAGGAGGGTGTGGAAGCGCGCCACGGCCTCAAAGAAGACGTCGGCCGTGATGTTGGCCATGGTGAACTTCAGGCCGGCGCCGGAGATCGGGGCGTCTGGGTGCGCCTTGACGGTGACGGAGGTCACGACACCGTAGTTGCCGGCGCCGCCGCCGCTCAGCGCCCAGTAGAGATCGGTGTTCTCGGTGCGCGAGGCCGTGACAACTTTGCCGGCCGCCGTGACCACCTCGAAGGACAGTGTCTGGTCCGCGCCCAGACCAAAGGCTGTGCTCAGCGCCGAGTGGCCGCCGCCCTGCGTGTATCCTCCGGCCAGACCGACGGTGGGACACTCGCCGCCCACGACTACATGGCCGGTGCCGCGGAGGGCGTCCAGCACCTCGTAGCCCATGACGCCGCTGCCGAGCTTGTAGGCCGGGCCGGTGTAGGTGGCATCCGACCAGTCCTGGTATTCGACCTGGTTCAGGTGGTGCGTCCAGACCGACAGCGCGCCGGCACCGGTCGAGCGGCCCATGTAACTGTAGGTGGCAGAGTCAGCATGGCGCGAGAGAAGCGGACGAACAGACTTACTCATGACCGGTGTTGCGGATGACGAAACGGAGGTTGTTCGATTTCGCGAACTTGATGGCGGCCACCACGTCGTCCGCCGAGCGGACGTCCACCGCGTAGCTCACATAGTTGCCGAGCTGGCATGGGCTGGACTGGGAGGTGAAGGGGTCGCAGCTCTGGTTGGCCCAGTAGCTCTGCATCACCGAGGAGGACGAGACGAAGCTGGAGGATGTTAGCGTTGATACACATTGAGGAGAACAGAAGCGGAACGTACTGAGTCTGCGGCAAGTACCAGTCATCTTGCACGTTCTTGCAAGCGGTCTCATCGTAGGTGGGATCATGGCAAGGAGTGCCAATGGGCAGCGTAGCCACCAGGCGACCGCCGACGGTGGTGTTGAGGGCGTTCCATTTGGCGGGAGACGGCCAGCAGGCATCCCCGGGAAGACAGTGGCAGTCGGTGGACAGTGCGCCCAGAGGAAGAGCGGCGACAGTGGCCGCAATGGCCCAAGAAGCCTTCATGTCGAGGTAGGTAGTGGACAGTGCTGATAGACAGACAGACAGACAGACAGACAGACAGACAGACAGACAACGGCCCTTGATCAAGGAATGAAGATCTTGACCGGATTCGGGGTCTATACCAGAATGCTCAAAAGTCGGACCCAGGAGACGCTCAGAATCTGCTCTTATACCAAAACCTCAATGAGACATGCTGGGGGCTAACAAGCCACTAGTCGTTGATGCGACTCAGGAAACACCACCTAGAATCAGATGATGTCCGACGATAGATTGAGTCGACGGGGAGAAAAAAGCGATACTAAGCTGGTATCAGCAACACTCCCTGTTGGAGACGCCTCTATCGGTCGTCCATGTGGCGTCTTATTCGGACAACATTCCCAAAGTACACTTAGCCTGGGCGTTCCTGACTCCAAACCACGTCTTCCGGCAGTCTTCCGACTCCATCGAGATCACACAACGTGGCCGTGGAGCCTCGCCACATGCCTGATTGGCAGCGAGCGGCAGAACCGATCGCAGGCGGTGCCGAGTCTTCGGAAGCTATTGAAGTTATTGCCCAGGAGCCATGGTTCAGCAGGGCCATGTTTCAGCCGGTACGCCCGATTAATTGGGCTCATCTCCGCCGCAAAATTTGGTGCGACCCACGGACGCCGACGGGGATCGGATGCTTAGGGCAGGGGGGATCTCGCCGGCCGTGTTAGGGCAGGAGATCATCGCTGTGGCATCGCATATCACTCCCCGCTGAGTCGTGACCGTTGGACTGGAGAATCCTGAAGCAAGAGGCTGATTCATGTTGCAATTGGGAGGATCACCACGGTCGATTCGAAACCGTTTTGGTTGTCTTTCGTGTTTGGTGGAGTACGAGGGCTGTAGGCTCCAGATCTGGAACCAGCACCGGACCTGAATAACTGGCCCAGATTCTCCGACAATGACCCGGCCAGCGGTGGACGAAAGCCTCCAATCTCTTTTACTTTCCTCTAGCGCCATGGGTCTCGCGAACTAGGCATCTGGAACCCTGGTTGCCACAGCCCAGCCATATACACACACCACCAGAAGGATCGTACATAACCGAACCGGGTCGCGAGCAGACAACCGCCGAGCGTCATGGCAATGCTTGTCTGTGCCTCACGATGGCCTCAAATGCGACGTCCAACGATGGCCCAGCCCTGGAAAAGGGCATGTGGACGGCCGTCGCCATTGCTACCGTGATTCTCATCCTGCGCATCGTCGCAAAGATCAAGATTCACCACTTTCGCTTCGACGATGTGCTGATGATCGTGGCCTGGGTACTTCCCTCCTCCCTCCTAGGCCCTGCCTGCCCTGCGGATTGGAACTGTACTTATATTTGACTGATAGGCAATGACCCTCGCGTCGACAGTCCTTCTGACCCTCTCCGTCAAGGACGGCTTCGGATCGGACCTGCGCGCCCTGCCCACCATCAACCAGCAACACATCCTCAAATACATCGCCATCGAGGTGCCGCTCATCACCATCAGCACCGGGCTCGCCCGCGCCTCCTTCGCCCTCTACCTGCTCGGCATCCTCGGCGGAAAGAAAACCTTCCGCATCGCCCTGTGGGTGGCCCTGGCACTGCAGCTCGCCGCCAACATCGTCTCCGCCGTGCTGCCGCTCAGCATCTGTCGCGATGCCCGCGTGCTCTGGAACGCGAACATCAAGACCACCTGCGGCGACGTCGTGGCCGTCGTGCGGTTCTCATATTTCTCCTCTTGTGGGTAGCGTCGTTCCTCTTGCAGACCTGCACCCGCTAACGAGAACACAGCGGTGAACACGGCCACCGATTTGTTTCTGGCGGTGTTTCCAACCGTCGTGTTCTGGAACCTGAACCTCCGGCTCCGCATCAAGATCAGTTTGATCGTCCTGCTCAGTCTCGGTATCGTGTACGTACAGCCCAGCCAGTCCGGCCCCCATAAAGTGCGAAAATGTCCCTGACTGACGATCGATTCCAGAGCAATGGTCGCCTCCATCATCAAAACCACCAAGCTCGACCACGTTCCCAGCGTCACGAACATCGGCGCCGGCGGCGTGGAGCTGATCCGCTGGGGCTACGCGGAGAACCTGATCATCATCATCACCTCGTCCGTGCCGTCCATCCGGCCGCTGCTGATCTCGTCCGTGCGGAAGCTCTCTAGCGTCACCAAGTCGCGGTCGTACGAGCTCTCCGGGCCGTTTTCGAAGAACAAGGGCACGTCGAAAAATACCACCCTCGCGGAGCAGAATCAGCAGAATTCGTCCAATAACCGGGATGATTGCGATAGCATCGAGCAGATCCTCAAGGATGCGCAGCGGCCGTCGTATGGACCGGCGTATAGTGTGGAATCTGGCCACGGGATCAAGAAACAGGTTGACATCTCGGTGGTGTCGGATCGAAATTCCATGTGGAATTAAGCATGACATTGTGTTGGAGGGTATTTGATGGCCACCTAGGCATATCGAGTTAATCATGAATGTATACACCAAACAAACATCCTTTAGTACATCCCAGGACCGTGCAATTACAGGCAAACGCCAGTAGTCATTTATTATCTAACGATACCCTGCTGCCGACCCAACCGGCCAACCAACCGGCCATAGCGATGCAAAGAAAGACATGATCCAGATGCCATGCAAGAAACCCATAGCCATGCCAAGTCCAATCCCAGGGGACATCCACTTTTGAAACGACAAGAAAGAGGTCAGAACAGATAGGGTCATCGCATATAATACAGATATGAGGAGAGAGGGTGAAAAACGCCGGAAAAGCAGGAACCGTACGACAGGAGACGACCCGTACGCCTCCAATCGAACGAAGGTGTATCATACACATGCATTCATAGAAACAAGAAGCAATGGGGAATCACGTCCCCGAACACGACCTGTCAAAGATCGCATCTCCGACATGAAGGAAGAGGTGGTATATTATACAGATAGAACAGTAGATGAGGAGCGTAATACGGAGTCGAGGATGAGGTGAGAGGAAATTAGTCGTTCTTGACAACGCCAACCTTGGCAGCCTAACACACAGGTTAGTTATGTATGACACTGAAGGAAGAAGGATCGATGCTTACTCTCAAGACACGGCCGTTCAGAGTGAAACCCTTGCTCTGGGTGTACATGATGTCGCCGTTCTCCTTGCCATCCATCTTGGCCATGAAAGTAGCCTCGTGACGGTTGGGGTCGAACTTCTGGGTCTTGCCATCCTCGGCCGGCTCGCTGGGGTCGAACCGCTCAAGGCCATGCTTCTTCAGGGCGTTCATCATGATGTTCTGAGTCATCTTGACACCCTCGACGAAGTTCTGCAGATCCTTGTGCTCGGGGGCATCGGAGGACAGTTTGTCCTCGGGCACGGCCAGCAGGGCACGGTCGAAGTTGTCGACACTCTCGAGAAGGTCGACCGCGAAGCGCTGGATAGCGAAGTTGCGAGCGTTCTCCATCTCGCGCTTGGTGCGCTCCTGAAGGTTGAGGAAGTCGGCCACGGAGCGAACGTACTTGTCCTGTTGCGGGTTAATAGACCGTCACACCGGTAGCTGGAATCGCGGAGATGAAAATTACCTTCAGGTCAACGACCTCCTTCTTCTTCTCCTCCAGCTCCTTCTGGACGGGATCTTCGGCTTCCTTGGCCTCCTCGGCTCCGTTCTCCTTCTTCTCACCCTCGGCGGCTTGGTTCTCGGTGGAGTAGCTGCGGAAGGCAGACCGGGGGGCCAGAGGACGGAACTGGGTGAGCTGGGGTTGCCATTGTGATGTGCGACGGACGGCCAACGGGGCGGTAGAGGTCGAGCGAACGGAAAGGAGAGAGCGGGCGACCTGAGCCTGTCTAAGGATGGATCTTTGGAACATTCTGACGGATGGGAGGGAGTAGGACGGCGACAATGGCAGTAGAGGAGAAGATGACTTGGGATGCTGAGCAGAAGACTACGGTGACATCGTTTAGAAAACAGAACTTTCTGTCCTCCTCACCTGACTGACCGCCTTCGGGCCAATGACGGGCCGGTGTCGGAGACGAAGGTGCGGTAATTTACGGTATTTAATACGCCCGAGAGGACTTTCATTACGTCATCCCATTCACGCCCTCTCAATACAATCCGATAGTCGTATACAACTCATGCCGTGATATCTCAATTGCTTCAAAACAGGCATATCTCTGGATCGTACTCCGCACATCGACACTCATGGAGACCCCCGACGTGACTATCCATACCCCATACAGCAACCCCCATGTAGGGGCCCACTGCACCCACTTCGTTTAACCCCCTCATCCCCCCAGCTTTATCCCAAAGAACCTGGTGTCTCTGTCCAAGATCCTTTGCACTCCTGCACAGCCTGCACAGATTGTACATCTCCAATCTCAGAACGAGGTCTACACCGTCACAATGCCCCTGAGCTACGACCCGGCATTCTCGGCCGCAGCAGCCGACATCCTAGCCGCCATGGCAGCATCTCCTCTACCTGCCGTGCACGACGTCGAAGCCCGCCGGGTGGGCATCACTGCCCGCTACGCTGCGATGTTTGCAAAGCTCCCCGACGCACCGGACGTGGAGCAGACCATCCACCAGATCCGCTCGTACGACGGCGCCACCATCTCCGTGTACCGCTTCGCACCCAAGCAGCACTCGTCGTCGCCGGGTCCTGCGATCCTGCACTCGCACGGGGGCGGGACGATCCAAGGCACCGTCGAGCTGTTCACGCGGATGCTCCGGCTGCAGGTGCAGCAGACCGGAGTGCAAGTGTTCTCGGTGGACTACCGCTTGGCGCCGGAACACCCGCACCCGACGCCCTCGGAGGACTGCTACGCCGGACTGACCTGGCTCCACCAGCACGCGGACGAGTTTGGCGTGGACCGCAGTCGCATTGCCACGATGGGAGAGAGTGCAGGCGGACTTCTGGCGGCGGCGCTGGCGTTGATGGCCCGCGACCGTGGTCTGTCGCCGCCGCTGGCCAAACAGATCCTCATCTACCCGATGCTGGACGATCGGAACACCACGCCGATCGCGGCACTGGAGCCGCTGGCATTCTGGCGGAATGACGATAACATCACCGCCTGGACTGCCCTGTTGGGACAGGACATTGGCACGGATCGGGCGTCGCCGTATGCTGCGCCTGCCCGTGCGAGTCGGATGGAGGGTCTCCCGCCTACGTATATTGACGTGGGCGAGCTGGACATCTTCCGCGACGAAGACATCGCCTATGCGGGTCGCATCGCGGCTGCGAACATTAGCGTAGAGCTGCATGTGTATCCGGGGCTGCCTCATGCGTTTGAAGTATTTGCGCCGGACGCAGAGCCCACGAAGCGAGCGGTCGCGGACCGCCACCGGGCGATTTCAACCTTGTAAGTTGGGTTGCCTAGATAGAAATAGAGGCTACAATGTTAGTACCGGTCGTTATGACAAGGCGCGGTTCGTATACCCGATTGCATGTGTAGGTGAGGTTGTTAGTGCCTACGGAAGTCCGGGGTGGCTATGCATGAACGGCAAAGGATGACCTAGCTCAGGCTAAGCCCATAACCTTTGCCAAGAGCAGGACAGGCAGACGATTTCTAAGCAGCATTATTGGGGTGGTTAGGGAGCCGATATGCAGGGTGCAGAGGGGATGTGTATGGAGGACGAGGCTGGTGCGCCTTTGCAAAGGGCCGATAGTTGGAGCAGCCACCACATCAGGATCAAAGCTGAATAATCACATGTATGCACGCATTTCCACCGCAATTGGTACTCCGTAGTTAGCGAAGTCATGGAACTGACACTTGGCTGATCTCAGCGATCATGTGTTGCGTCCTGTTGAGGGTCCCGTTGACCGTCGTATTGGGACGACTCCAGAGGCTTAGAGCGGGCCAGCTCCGAAGTTGACTTTGTTATTGCGCGTGCCTAGCACCGACCAGCCTCCTAGTATCCTCAATAATGAAGCGACAAGACAATGGTGTCTGCAGGAGCGGACCGCGTGTGTATGAGGCCTCCACTCTCGGGGCGGAGCTCCTCCGTGTGATAGATTGCGGAGATGCGCCCGGATCCATGGAAACGAGATTAGATAGGATAGTGCTATTGTAGTCGGAGAAGGAGTCATGTCGGTCCAGACAGAGTAGACAGAGAATGTCTGGTTTTGATCGCGGGTCGATCTGCAGACTCCAGTATCCATCCAGTCTGTCAACAGCGAATGGTCGATAGGCAGAACCCCCTGAACCAGACTGAAGGCAGTGTGGCGACAGCGCTGCATCAGCCACAGATCGACCGGAATAGCCGTGGCAAAGCATGAAATGGACTCTGAACGACGGTCATTCGATAAGGAGGCAGTGTCGGCGGAGAAGGCCGCGCAAAGGGGGCGCAGCAGACGAGAACGGCAGAGAATGTTCGACAGATAGTATTTAAGAGGTCGCTCATTATCACTCATTTCCCTCAAGACAAGGATCAAACCAAACAAGAGAAAGAACATAAAGAACGAAGAAGAAAGAGATCTTGAATCTTACACTCAAGAATACTGTGGTGGCGCTTATCACTGTCTTATTAAGCCCTCCCACCGCAACTTCTCCTGACCATCTTCAACTTCACTCTCACCACTTCACTTCAACTTCAACCTCAAACCTCAACTACTCAACCACCACAATGACCTGCTCATCACCCCCCGAATCCTTCCCCTCGTCACCCTCCTTCAGCGCCCACCGCGCAACCCGTTCCTCTTCAACCTCCTCCAACCGCCCAACTCTCTCGCTGGATCTCTCCAACCTCCCCGCGCTCTCGCAACCAACGCCACCCTCCAACACCCTCCTCATCACCGACCTGCACGACCCGCGTCTCTTCCAGACGTCCTCGCTGGCCACCATCCGCTCCCATCTGGAGTCCATCGCCCCGCTCAACTCCTTCTCGCCGCTCCCGTCGTTCCGCCGCATCGTGTGCTCGTTCCGCACGGAGGCTGACGCCGTCCGCGCCCGCAAGCTCCTCAACGAAGAGGCCCTCCTCTCCACTCACATCCGCCCCAAGACCTACTTCGGCGAGCACACGCCCCTCCTCGATGAGCGCCCAAAGCTCCTCGAAGCCCCTCAGGTCGACAAGCTGTTCTTCATCTCGCCGCCGCCCAGCCCGCCCCACGGCTGGGTCCTGCGACCTGAGGATCCCCCGAACAAGGAAGTCCACGCTAGTGATCTCGCACACGCCCTCGCCAAGTTGAAGACAGAGCAGTCCGGTGCTGCTGGTGGCGCTGTTGCCGGGGACGACCCCGCCACACCCATGTCGCTCTCGTCGGACCAGCGCTCCGCCAGCTGGCCCGCTGGTGCAGGTGTCTCCCGCCAGCGCAGCCGCAGCAGCACCCTCATCTACCACCCCGACGACCACGGCGGAAGCCCTAACCTTCCCGCTGTCATGGTCGAGGATACCAGTGCCGATGTTGAGGATGAGGACGGCGATGTCGAGATGAGCCCGATTGAAATGTCCGTCACCAAGATGCCGCCCAAGACTTCGCGGCCGCCTGTCGAGCTCATGGTGTAAGCAGCTTTGTGAGGCGGGCTTTTTTTTTTTTTTTTTTTTTTCGGTACGGGTTTGTTGCTCTTAGCGGGTGCATTTTATCTACATGCTTGCATTGTACGTTTCTGCATGGTGTTTCTGTTGGTGGGGATCGTTTGGCGTTATGGAAAGCGTTGGGTTTGTCTAGATGTCATTTTCATTATGTACTACCAGACCGTACAAAATTCATTTATCTAATATGAAATTCTGAGTTCTCCAGTAGCTGATCATGATCAATCAAAGAGCACCACCGCGCTGTTCTCGAATACTTCCGGGCCCAGAACTGCCGCCAGCTCTGCGATGATCCCCTTGACCGACTGCGGGTTGTCCAGCGGCATTCGTTCCCACCCGACCAAATCCTGTAGGCGTTAGTCTGTTTTGTTTCAAATCAGTAGAATGCAATTCACGTACAATCATATGGACAAAAGACCCGTGCACCACGAGCAGCCAATGGTCCAGATCCAGGGCCTTGACCTCCTCCAGTGTCATGACTCCGGGCATGTGCACGTCGAACAGCGACAGCTCTTCGTCGTTGATCTCAGCGTCAGCCTCGGGTGTGTCGTCAGGTGATTCAGTGCCTTCGGCGATGCGTCGGTCCCGCGACAGCGAGACGTACGACCGCTGGTCGAGTTTGGCGGACATCTCGCCGTCGAGGGGATCCCACGTGTAGCTCTCGGGGTCTGCGGCCATCAGTCTTTTGTCTTTGAGAATATGAAGAAGGGAGGTCGTACCAAGGATATACTGCGGTTTAAAGTTCGCCTTGTAGCGCATCTTCTGACACGAGTGGATGTAGTAGCCTGTCAAGAGTTAGACGCGTCCGCATGCACACTCAGTCCACATACCCATGTAGTAGTACTGGTAGTTGCCCTCAATCGCCTGGGCAATTTCGCGCATCGCGCTCAGCTTTCCAAACTCCCACTGCTCATACTCTGGGTCGTAGCTAGCAACGTCAGTGGATCTTTCTCCCCCGACAGAGCACATCGCACTTACAAGATGTACACCGAGCTCACCCCGCTGGGCATCAGATCGAGCACCGCAACTGCGATGAGCTTTCCATCCAACCGATAGCACTGATGCCAGGAGCCGAGCTTCTTCTCGTCCGACTTGGGGTCCGCGGGGGACCGTTTCAGCCCGGAGCACAGGAAGCGCTTGAAATCCTTGGTCTGCCATTTGGAGACGTCCTCCTTGTGAACGGTGGTCTGGTACTTGCGGAAGAGTTCGAACCTGACTGATCAGCACTACATCTCGAGAAGCAGTGCATAGGATGCAAAAGACATACTTGGTTTGGGAGATGGAGTCGCCCTCGAGGTTGACCTCGAAGCGATGGGCCGGCTCCAAATACTTTTTGGTTTTGGGGTCGATGGGCCGCTTGACGCGGGAGTATTCGGCCTCGTGGACCGCGGAGAGCAGGTCAAAGTGACACTTGCGGCGTTTCTTTTCCCTGTCGGATGTCAGCGTTCGGAGCGGGCATGGATGGTTGACGATGGGAAGACGCACTCGCGGGTCTGCGGGCACAGATATGCGGCCCGACGCATGTATTCCGGTCCGAGGACGAACTTTGTCCAGCGGTTAATAGCCTTTCGCTGGTCCTTGCGCGGGTGGAACGCGGAGGCGTCGAGCCTGAGAAGTTAGTGATGGACATGGACTAGACATGAACGGAAAATCGATCTGTACCTTATGGTGTAGTGCGGGCAACATTGTCGCTGTGGATTGGGTTTGTAGTAGAGAGTCCCAGATCTACGTAGTCAGAGATGACTCAATATACATAGGGAGATCAGTCCAGACGGAAGTACCTTCTCCAGCCGCGGTTGACGAGTTGTTCGTAGTGCACCGGTCTGACCGAGACGGAACTGGTGTAGTAGGATGCGCCTTGGTCCGTCAGTTACTCAGTCAGGCGGACGACAAGTGGGGACAAAGGGCAACGAACTTCCATTGTCGGACTTGCAGTAACCGCAGGAATTGCGCTGATAGCCTGGACGAGGCGTTAGTCAGAGGCGACAGTCATGGCTGGGACGAGGAAGACGGCCGACGGCCAATGACGATAGCACGGGGAAAGGCGTGTCGCCGTGAGTGGTGGTTGCTTACCCAGAGGGCGAAAGAGCGACAGATTCCGGGCCCGTTCAGCGTCGACAATCGGCTCCATCGTGGAAGAGACGACGGAGAAGAGAGAGAAGCAGCAGAAAGCGTGGCGCTCCAGGCGGAAGGGCGAAAATAAGTGTTGTTGAGGGAGAAAGAAGATGACGATGCGGATGTGGACTGCGGGGAGCTTCACGGCAGAACATCACCGCCAGAACATTCTATACAATATACCGAGTACGATAGTTCTATCAAATAGGAGCTATACTATCAGTCTCAGACGCCATGAAGAATAGAATACCTAGATAAATATAGTATAGATGTAAATTGGCAACCAGGATTTATTACAAATGATACGAAGGAATTCTAGAAACATCATCCTTGTCTATAGACGATCAACTATCAACTAGACTATCCCAGCATCGACTATCGACGGACGGAGTACTTAGGTGGACTATCCCAAACAACAGATACCCAAATTCTGTCGACAAACCCGACAGACTTCCGCATCGATCGAGGTACAGACCCGACGGGGCAGCTCTAAATCCACTCCAGAGAACCCGTGGTAATTCCATGACGATACATCAGCGCGTAAGAATTGGAAGTCTCCGGAAGGGCTCTCGAAACGGGAAGTTGGCCAAGTGTCAATCCTCATTATGAAGTGCCATGGAATGTGGCCATTATTAGAAAGATCTCTCTCTCTCTCTCTTTCCGTCGATACACTCTATACTCGTTGATCCGGGCCTAATCACGTGCATGGACAACGTTTTGTGTAGATCTCCAGTATGCGCAGATGATTCTTATTGCAACGAGCTGATCGTATGCGTTGTCATCCATTGATCCATTTAGATGATCATCACCGTTTCCTTCCGTTCGAAACGTGTAACTGACCTGACTGACTAACGCACGACTCACGATGAATGCAAGACTGGTCGGAATGCAGCCCCGCATTCGGTTGAATCAACCTTTCCACCGACGTATGTACGATGACCGCACCCCCCTCCGCGCCCATCGCTCGGGGCTAATGTATGCAGACTATGCTTTCTGCATTGCATGGTACCCAATCCGTAGCTTGTCTGGCGGCCGAGAAGGATTGGCGATGGACCAGGGGGAGGTCGGGGTCCGCTTGGGACCAAGCCAAGACCCTCGACAGCCTCTCAAATGGAGGAGCGTCGTTGCGCCGTCATCATCACACGTAGGTCTACTAAGTCCTCGCCCTGCATATCCCGTTGCACTGTCGTCAGGGTGTGCGACGAGCCGCCACTGTCATTGCTCCAAACCGAGAGAGACAGGCAGCATGCGATGTCCGTGTGAGATTCCCGAGGCGATCTGGGCATCTTCTTCATTCATTGATTGATTGATTGACTGGACTCGTGGCAAGGTCCACCGCGTGGATCATCCCTCGACCCAACCATCGGCCGAACAATAATACTGGCAACTATGATTAGTATTGTGCTGTGCTGAACGGAAGACGTAAGGGTTCCATCCGGTGCACCGCCCTTTTCCACGTCGGTGACTCTGTGGATCGACCCATTCGTTCTGCACGATGATGGCTTGTGGGTGACGAGTTACAACGCGAACAAACCCGAGGGTCGGATTCCTCTCCCTGGTACTCTGTACAGCCAGCGGAGGAGCTTGGTGCATTGCCATTGATCAGCATGCAGACATGATCGTGCGCTTGTGGCGGCAGGATGTCGGTTGTTTGCCATCGGGTTAATTTATTTGATCTTTGTCTTTGATGAAGGACTCTTGCCGACTCACGGCGTACAGTACAGAGGACGAGTGTAACTGAGACAGGTAGGATTAGTAGTCCTTTCATTAGACCGATATCATCTATAGAAGCAGAGTAGTCTTCGTACCTACAGAGGTACCTAGGTAATGTAGGATCTGTGACTCCGACCCTGACATGTATCGTATTGAGGACGGATCAGAGTTCCATAGGAAGAAGATCTAGAGCTATGACTACACATGGAATCAATAACCACCATAAGAGTCATAGAAAATCGGAGGGATGAAAAGGTACCTGAAAGTACCTCGCATCGCAGCGTACGGAAAAGCCGGCGGACGTTACGGTACGGTACTCCCGCATCGAACCCATCCATCTCTGTCTGTCGCCTCCCCCTCCGTTCCTCCCACTTCTTCTCCATCCTTCTTTTTCTTCCCCCCCTTATTTTCTCTGCTATCCTCTCTCCATTATGATGTCCGCTTCTATCCTCACCTCGCCTTCGACGTTCCCGTCCGCCGCGGGAGTGAACGGGGATACCTAGAATCGAGCTCTGTGCCCTTTGTTCTGTTCCTCTGTCCGAGAACTTACCGAGTTCCTCCTCGACCGCCTCGCTTCTTTTTGCGTTCCCCCGGCCAGAAAAAAAAATAGCATAGGGTTAACGGGTCCTGGCCCAGCGTTTCCCTCCACCGGCTGGCCCCGTTGCTGCGCCGGAGATTCGTCTTCTCGACATCTCCCAATTTCTTCTGGGGGGCTTTTCGGCTTCTTTTTTGGCCTCGTCGAGGTCATTGACCTTCTATCTTCTTCCTTTCCCCCTCCATCTTCCTCTGTCCACTCTTTTGACCCACTGTCGCGTGAAACCGAGCGTGCGCTGTCAGCACCGTGGGATCTCTTCCTATATAGACTGCTCTCTTCAGCTTCTTCGTTTGAATTATTTCATTTTCTTTTTTTTTTTTTTCCCAATATCTTCATGGGTTCGAAAATGGTGGACCACACGAGATCAATGGAGTCCCGAACGGGACGAACAAACCAACGTGAGTGACCGAATCATACCGTCATTGCACACATCCCCGCGAAGCATGTGGATTGCCGCAGGGAGCAACCCGCTTCTCGAGCTATCCTTCAGCGCATGAAAAGTCCCCGCTGACCCGTCCCCTCTCTTAGGGTACGGATCCAAAGGCGAACGACTGGTCGCCGGTGTGGTGCCGCTGTCCACCGACAAAACGCTAGTCCTGCTGATCCAATCCGCCGGCAGCGGCAGCTGGGTGCTCCCGAAAGGAGGATGGGAAACCGACGAGGAGAGTGCCCAGCAGGCGGCGTGTCGCGAGGCCTGGGAAGAGGCCGGGGTGATCTGCACTGTGCACCGGGATCTGGGGTTGATCCCGGACATGCGGCCATCGTCGTTACTGACGTCCCACGCGCCCAAGGCATCCTACCACTTCTTTGAAGTCACAGTCGACCGCCAGGAAGACCAGTGGCCCGAGATGCACAAGCGGAAACGCCAGTGGGTGCCGTATGCGCAGGCCGCGGCTGCGTTGGCCAGCCGTCCTGAGCTACTGGAGGCGCTCAATCGGAGTTCCATGAGGAGGTAGCCCGTCTACCGTCTCGGTTCTGAGACAAAAAATTGCGTGTCATCTTGTTGGAGATGACGCCCGTTACGATTGATATGAATGTTTCCTCTTCCCCACAAAAGAAACCACTTGCCGTTATTTGCTTTTTCTAGCTGCATCTCATCACATCTGGATATCTCTGGTCCCGGTCGGCTGTGTCATTTTGGAGTTGGAATTGTGGTCTGCTTGGCTTCAGTTTTGGCGGCGGGATGATGGCTTTGCGCATGACGCACTCACCCTATAGATTTTCTCGCGATGATCCGTCTCATAGAGAGCTAGAGGGGTTTCCCCGACGGATGAAGGAAAAGGGTTGGATCATCGGGGCAGCGGGCTTTGCCTGGGAGATGGGAGATGTCTGCCCAGTTCAGGTCTGATCCGAGAAATGAAGGCTTTCTACCAGTGACCCTTGTGGTTGCGGTATCTGTAGTCGGTAGTGTCGGTGCTCGTAGAGTGAATGTAGTTGATCTGGAGTAGTAGTGTCGTTGGGAGATCAAGAAAAAGAAAGCGTGCTGAAGAGGCCTGATAGACCGCCCAATCGGGAAAAGCGCATTTGAGCCTCCGACTCTTTCATCAACCTCCGCTGCTTGCCCTCATTTCACCACTTCAACACTTTCACCACCTCCACCTCTCCCTGCCCTCTCCTCCATAACAGCTCCTCCTCCATAATCTCTTCTGATAACCCTCTATCCGGTCGCATCCCCGCAGCCGAGAGCTGCACGGCAGAATGGACTACACCGAGATGGACATCGAGCCCACGGGGCCCCAAGTGACAGTGCGAGAGGTACCACGACAACCCTTTGCCTCCCCTTCCACCGATCCAACAAACTAATAAAAAACCTACTTTAGGCAGAACCATACCGTGTGGACTTCAAACTCAGCTCCGTCGACCTCGCCTTCGCCAACTCGCTGCGCCGCACGATGCTCGCCGAGGTGCCAACGGTGGCGATCGACCTGGTGGAAGTGGAAAAGAACACGTCGGTGCTGGCGGACGAGTTCCTCGCGCACCGGCTGGGGCTGATTCCCCTGAACTCGAAAAACTGCGACCAGGACCTGGAGTACACGCGCGACTGCGAGTGCGAGGACCACTGTGCGCGGTGCAGCGTCACGCTCCAGCTGCACGCCCGCTGCACCGGCGACGAGATCATGCGCGTGTATGCGCGCGACCTGGCTGTCGCCGGCGAGCGCGCCAACGAGTGGGTCGGCAGCCCCGTCATCACCGACCCCGAGGGTAAGGGCCCGCTCATCTGCAAGCTGCGCCGCGGCCAGGAGCTCAAGATGACCTGCATCGCGAAGAAGGGCATCGCCAAGGAGCATGCGAAGTGGGCGCCGACCGCGGCGATTGGGTTTGAGTACGACCCGCACAATAACCTGCGGCATGTGGATTATTGGTATGAGGAGGATCCGGCGAAAGAATGGTACCTTTTCCTCCCCTCTTGACCCTTCCGGTTCTGCTCGTAAAGGCCTCAGAACTAATATGTGCAGGCCCATCTCGCAAAACGCAGCCTGGGAACACGCCGCAGCCCCTGACCAGCCCTTCGACTACGACGCCCAGCCCTCCAACTTCTACCTCGACGTCGAGAGCATCGGCAACCTCGACCCGGACATGATCATCCAGCAGGGCATCATCGTGCTGCAGCGCAAGCTGGCCTCGGTCATCTCCTCGCTGTCCGGCACCGGCGAAGGCGACGGCACCGGCATGATGGGCGGCGACGAGGACGATATGATGGGCATGCGCAGTCCCGACGCGTACGAGCCGCCCGAGGGCATCGACGGCGGCTTTACGGCGTATGCGAATGGCGGTGCGGCCAGTGCCTGGGGAGCAAGTGCGGCCACGCCGTATGGCGCTACGCCTTATGGTCAGGGGAGTTATGGATTCTAAATTTCTTTTTGCCGTTGAAACGGATAATCTTTATAAAACAGCTCGCGGCACTTTGTTAGGAGGATATGGTTCTTTGTCAAAAAAAAACCCAGAGTCGATAGGCTCTGATTGCTACAGCATGCGCGGAGTTGGGGGTTTGGGACGGCGTCGAGGACATGCTATTTACTACTACGTTTAGGCCTTCCAAAATATGTTTTGTTCTATGATATTGCCTCTGGCGGGAATCAGGAGATAAACGATACATATATAGTATGATGAATTGAAGATAGATAGCCATCATACACCAATAATGCCCAGAATAACAATAGCCCAAGCCAGAACTGCACCATCCTCGAAGAATGCCGAAGAAATTCAGAAAAATCAATATGAACAACCACGGATCACCAGAAACCACAGGAACCTGTCTACCGCTTTTGCCCAGTTCGCCAGTTCAATGAAAAGGAGACGGTATAGCGATGACCTTCCCGATTCTTGTAGACGCCGCCAGCCTGAGAGAAGAGACCAAGAACCAACCGATTGAGTGATGATGGAGGGACCGTAACACCGTCCGCGGAGCCAAGATGCATGACTAGTTCCGACACACCAACGCCGAGAGTACAGGAATACAATAGGAGAGTTGTATGCGACAGAAGAAAATAGACAGTGAAAGAGGCAGTCGGGGGAAAGAGAGTCGAGTATGTATAAAGAAGTCTATGGGTGCCTTATGTCGCATCACACTCCGTCTATCGTATCAGCCCCATCATCGGATTCGGAAAGCATAGTGGTGGGAGGAAGTTTGCGGCCGGCGCCATACACCATCTCCATCAGCTTGGCCTTTTGTTTCTCCCGGACGGACCGCAGGTAGTCGTAGCTGCCCTCGAGTCCGCGGATCTGGCCCTCGATCACAGACTCGACGGGACCCAGCATGCGGCCATTGCTGCGCCCGTGGCTGGACTCGACGGAGCCGACGAAACTGACAGAATCGTTGCGCCGCACTAGCGGACTAACCAGTTTGCGCCGCAGCGTCTCCAGGTTGACTTTGAGCGTTAACAGCCGGCTGCGGTGGTCCATGAGGAGGTGCTTGTTGGCGACAGTGCGACTGCGCACGTTGGCCAACAGGCGCTTGTTCTTCTCGTACTTGCGCACGACCGCGGCATCGGGCCCGAGGACGCGCGTCCACAACGAGCTGAGCATCTCGCCCTCGGCGCGTTCCTGGGCGTCGGATTCGCGCACGACGGTGCGTTGCAGGTTGAGGAATTGGCGATCGATGGACTCGAACAGTGCGAATAATGCCGTTGAGTGGGTGAGTTCGCTGTTGATGGACTCTTCGAGGACCGCCAGGAATTCGGTAAAGGTTCGCGTGAGCGTGGCGCGGGTGCGCTGAGCGGCGGTCTGGCCGAACACCGTGGTCACGATATTGCCGAAGGTGGTGGGCGTCGTGGTGAGCTCGCTGCCGGTCGTGTCGCCACTGGGGACCGCAACCCGTTCCAACGTGCCCATGCGCGACAACAGGTCGTGGACGTTGTCGAAGACAATGGATGGGAGCGTACTCGGTGGTTGGGAGGACAACGTCTCCAGCTCGCGTTTGGCCCAGTCCATGACGATCAGGATGGAGTCCACGTCCGAGTCCACATTGGCAAAGAAGCGTGTGAGCTCGAGGGAAAGCGACTTGAGTGACTCGGACAGCTCGTCCAGCTGGCGCACGATGATGGGCGCACTCGTCATGTTGGTCCCCCGGACGGATTCACTCAGGTCCCAGACGGCGACGCCGGTCTCCTGCAGCGTGCCGATTTGCTGCACTCCATTCTCCGAGTAGTAGATCAGCGGCTCGAAAGAGCGCGCAAAGCTAGACAATTTGACCAGATCTGGGATGGCTTGCGGCATATTGGGCATGAACAGAGCGCGCATGAAAGCGATAGAGACGAGGGCGACCAGAATCGACAGGGTCGTGTTGGACTTGGAACTGGTGATGCGATCGAACTTGGCGCGCACATAGCGAAAGAACGCGACAAAGGGTTCGCGATGCTGGACTTCAGCGCGGACCGCGAAGCGGATATCTTGAGAAAGGCGCACCGGTTAGTATACCGTGCCAGCGGACTGGACATGATAGCAAACCAAGATCAAGCCTACAATTACTCAGATTGTTCTCCGACCCAAAGTCCATTCCCTCGAGGTTCGGGCTCGCCGCGCCCTGCACGGGGCCGGGACTCGGCGAATGACCTTTCTGCGGGGTGTCTGCATCGGTCGGCAGTGGCACGTTGGCTGCGATGGTGACGTCGCCGCCTTCTACGGAGTGACCGCGCCGGGACGCAGCGGGGCCTTCGAGCGCATCCTCATACTGTGGACTGGGTTCGCGCGACTGCGACGGACTGAGGCCCACGGTCGGCTTGAGCGCCAGCCGATCGTGATCGGGTTTGCGCAGGTACGGCTGGTGACGGTACCAGCCACTCCCCTGCACATAGTCATATCGGCGAAAGCCCGGGGGCGACCAGCGCTCTCCATTCGGGGTGGTGTCAACGTCTTCCCCGTCGGATTCCTCGGAGCGAAAGCCAGAGTGTTGGGAGGGCAGTCCGAAGACGGGAGAGCGGTGGGCATTGCTGTTGTTCTCAAAGTCCTCGAGCGACGCATCCAGGGACGGATGGTCATCAAAGACGTGGTCTAGCTCGTCCAGCATGATGGACGGCGGAGCACACAGGCTGTACGTTGTTGCGACAGCCAGATCACTGGCACAGGGCTGGCTGGTGGAAGATAGGACAGACAGGGAGGGGTTAGTTCGCAAGCGCGCTTCAGGCCGCGATAGCACTCTAAACTGCGCAGGAGGCTAGGGCTGGGGAAACAACCGTGACGATAAGAGGGAAGTCCCAGTAAGTCAAGAGAATTGGATTCAAGACGAATGACAACGAAAGATCCTGCAGGTCAGATGGAAAGCACCCCGACGTAACGATGCAAGACATGGGAGAGAGGCCTTGATGCCTGAGGACGGGGCGGGTGGGATGCGACAAGTCACTTTAGTCGCGGGAGGAGGCTGGGCGGTGCAGGTCCAGTTTACCAGGAGTTTAGCAGGGCGCTTGCATTCCACGCAAAACACTGTAAGGGGGTGAGTTAGTTGGGCAGAAGAGGGTTGAATGAGAGTTGTTTTGACAATAGGATAGATATGGTATGGAATGATTTAATGATGAGTGAAGAGGAGGACGGGAAGTACCGTGGATCAGACAGGCCAGACGAGGTACAAACTTACAAGTGGCCGGCGACCCCTCGCGCACGAGGCTGGGCCAATCATCGGAAAGTCAAGGTCATGTGCCACGAGTATTGGGAGCGCCTGTTCTGTCCCGTACACTCTCATAGTACTCGCCAGTCCCAGTGCTTCTTCTAGAGGACCTCAAGGTTCGTAAGGCCACAGTCGCCAGCGCTCTCCGCCAATGATCGCCCTGAGGGGGGCTCCGGGCTGCAAGGATCGCCAAATGCCGTTGCATTCCAACTCTATCGGTCGATCCAGAGTATGGAACAGATGAGGTAGTCGATGGGTGGACTCATGGTGTAGTCGTCGCCTGGAAGAATCAGTAGATAGTGTCGTCTCTGTTGTATATGTCGCATAGGAGAGCAGATGGACGGATGCGCAGAAGTGGGAGTACTCCGTAGGGATGTAGGATGATGGAGGTGTATGAAGGAATGAAATGAACCATCCGATTCAAGGCCCCTTCACGTGACGTAGTCCGCCACACGTGCAACATCCATGCTCAGATCAACCCAGATAGAAGTACGGAGTAGAGCAAGTATGTCATGAGAGGAGATCTCTATTCATTACGGCTAGAGAAGAGCCGGGGTTAACCCTGAATACAGTCGAGAACAATCAAAAACACCACGCAAATCGGACACGGAAACGAGATTTTGGTCGGCACGAACTTCTATCAACCACCGCACAAAGGAGAACCAGGTCTATTGCGAATAGTAAACAAGGTAGGGAGTAATATTACAAGCCCGGTCCGGCGCGACGACCCACACCGGCGGGTGAGAAGGAAATTGACATCATCATATAGACATTTAAGCGGTGCTCTCCTTGAGGTAGCTGCACAGTCGTTAGTGATTGTCTTTCTTTGAGGCGATCGATACGTACGTGATCAGGTCGTTGCGCTCCTTGCCCTTCTTCAGACCACCGAAGGCCATCTTGGTACCGGGGATGAACTTCTTGGGGTTCTCGAGGTAGGAGAACTGTGCAAGTGTTAGTTATGCGCCATGGTTCAGGAAAGGGTCCATGCATACCAGAGTGTTCTCATCCCAGGTGACACCAGCCTGCTTGTTGGCATCGGTGTAGGCGTAACCATCGGCCTGACCGGTCTTACGGCCAAAGAGACCGTTAAGGTTGGGGCCGACCTTGTGGGGGCCACCGGCCTCGACGGTGTGGCACTGAGCGCAGCGGGTCTCGAAGACGTTAGCATTTGGTTTTCTTCATGATCGCGACCAAGTACTCACCTGGAAGAGCTTGGCGCCCTTAGCCGAGTCACCTGAAGCAAACCACTCGTTAGCTGTCTGTTTGGCGAGTTCGGCGGCCTCCAGTTCCGCCTCGCGCATGTCGATGGTAGTGAGAAAACAGAGGGTGTCGAAGCTGATCATGTTGCGGTATGGCTTGTATAGGAGAGAAATGGGGGGTGGTAATTTAAATGGTGCTTCTCTGAAGAACAGGTGCGCGGAAGTGTAGATGGTGGCCAAACAGGGGAAGGAGTGAGAGGAAGTTCACAGAGTATCATGGTGAAAACCCAGGGGAGGCAGGCATCACCATGCTCTCATTCATTTGTGTTCCTCTGGCTCAGAAGCATTGGGACTGCCGGAGCAACACTGGAAGGCATGATGACGGTCTGGCCAGGAGGATGACCAAAACGCAGCGAGTGACAGGAGAGAGCTTACCGGGAGCGAAAGAAGCGTCCTTGCCCATTGTGAATGTGTGATGTGAGGTTTAAAGAGGGAAAGAAAAGAGAGAGAGTAGTATACAAGGAATTGAGTTTGTGAGGATATCCAAAAGCTGAGGGAAGAAAAGAGGAAGAGGAAGAGAGGAAGAAAAACTTGCGATCGCAGGAAAAAGCGACTAAACTGGGCGCGGCCCCGTTGCCCCCGAGCCCTCCCGTGATCCGCTGCTGGGCCAATCAGTGCCCGGATGATTCAGCCGTCGACGGGCGTCCCCGGAGGGCCTTTTCTTTTCGGTTTTTCCGGTGAACCTCTTTAGCTGTTTATATTCTACTCAATAATGAATATATAAAGGTTAACATACATTACGGTAGTACTTATATTACTGACAGTTAGTCTGCACTGACAGTTAGTGTACAATATCTTAGGTATGAATGTTCAAAGTAGGGTTTTCTTTTGTATAGAATCAAGTTTGAATCGTTATGACCTCATCAGCCGGGACAACGGCAAAAAAAAAAAAAACACTTGGAAATCCCTGTTTCGCCATTTGTTCGACCACAACACGGCCGCTTGGCCTAATTTACCCGTCCGAATTCCGCCCGATGTGCATACCTTGTATAATTAGTCATCTGCATAATCAAGTGACTATGCACTCTTCCTTGTACCTGCAGATCTACTACCTACTTTTCCACCTCTCTTCTCGGTTGGCGTAGTTTCCGGCCGAGCCCTTGGTGACAGAAGAAAAGAAGTGAAAGGAAGGTCGCAGTTGCGGTACCTTGTGAGAAGACACTCAGGTATAACGAAGAGCCCACGGCCCTACAGGGGAGCCGATTCGGCTTGCTTACATGCGGACCCTGTGCTCGGACTATGTTCTGCACGAGGGGAAGGCCGCGATGCAGGCGTTCCAGGGCTGGCTGAGAAGCAATTCCGGGGCCATGCATCTTTGACATTCCCTTGACTGTGTTACGGCCGCCGGAGGTCAGCTTTGAGACTTTGATAGGGATGGTGCTGGGCAGGCGGTTCGTATGGACCCGAAATGGATACCTCGGTCTGGTGCCGCCGGAAGCTAGAAAAGAGGACTATATTGTTCACCTGGAGGGCGGTCGTGTGCCGTACGTGTTGAGGAAGCTGAATGGGCCATTCATGGAAATTCATTTATGAATGTTATATCCACGGGATTATGTATGGCGAAGCCTTTGGTAGCCAGAAGTGCGAAGATAACATGCTTGTCTGAATAAGCTTGGTTGCATCCAATAGCCTGATATCAACATATATTTTGATTACCTCATAGCTAATTAGTGTAAAATAGCTACTATTAGGACACCAGCCCCGCTGGATTCTGCAGAAATAGCTTCCTGAATAAGACATACTATATGGTAACCATTCGATTTGGAATTCGACTCTTTCACAATAGTTTACCTTATTTGACTTTTCTTTTCTATAAGATCTACCATGTCAGTAATAGAAATTAACATTTAATAAATAATAAAAGCGATGATGTGGGCTAAATTCTAGTGATGAGAAAGAACCGATCCGGCTCGTGGAGGACCCCATGTCAAGCATTCCACTCCATCTGCTCTCTCCTCTTATTGTGTTCGACCATGTTCCTTTTCTCTTTGACCATTAAGCACGACCAAATAGTCGCTGATAAAATGCAGATGTCTGCGAAAACCGCAAGCACGATATACCTCAAATTAACAAGCACGGCGACAAGGGGATATCACAATGGAATACAGCCGCTCGGTCTAAACAAGATCAAAGTCTAGCCGAGAGACAATTCTTTGGGCCATGGCTCATCCATCCCTCCCTAGTCAGGATAATCGATCAGAATGGCCGATACCGCCTCCCAATTAGCCTATGAAATAGCTTCGCTGCTGGCCGTTTCCAGAAGCGATCCACAATCAATATCGGGGCTTGTGTCTTCTGCGATCGGCTCTGGTACCGCAGCAAGCAGCCCCGAGACGAGACTACTACACTTACTGGTCGCCAACGAGACCGCTGACATACCTGAGGATGTACTGCCGCAGGTAATCAAGGCCATGAGTAAAGCCCATATCAACGTGCAGGATGATACCGGGAAAACCGCTCTTGCCCTTGCGGTCACTCGCAACCGCGTAGAGATTGTCTCTCTTCTTCTCAGGCACCATGCGAGCGTCGATATAGACGACAAATATGGCCAAACTCCGCTCCACCGCGCGTGTAGATCGGGGAATGCAGCCATCGTACAGCTTCTATTAGCCCATGGTGCGAGTATCAAGGCCAGAACACATCTGGGAGACACGCCGTTGCTTCTGGCATGCACCGATGGTCAGGTGGATGTCGCTCGCATACTGATTGACCGCGGCGCGGACGTGGAGGCGGTGGATAATGAGGGCTTCACGCCGCTCAAAAAGGCTGCTCACCAGGGTTCTGTCCTCATGGTCAGACTTCTTCTCGAGGCTGGGGCAGAGGTGGACAAAGTTTATAAGGATTGCGACTGTGTCTGTACTCCGCTCATTTCCGCTGCTGCGCAGAACCATGTCGATGTCATGGAAATACTTGTGGACAATGATGCAGACATTGACAAGCCTGGCGATGACGGTAGCTCTGCCTTGAATCGGGCCTGTCAGTTCGGATATGAGAATGCCGTGGAGCTTCTCCTGAGCCGGAACGCGAACGTCGAATCACTCGACAGTGACAAATGGACTCCCTTGTTTACGGCAAGCCGGTGGGGATATGAGAAACTAGTAAAACTACTCATAAAGTCAGGCGCCAATGTGAATACTGCCGACACGGATGGGTGGACTCCATTATATGCTGCAAGCCTCCCCGGGCATCAGGAGGTGATTGTTTTGCTTCTGAAAGCCGGAGCCGACGTTAACGCACCTTGTCATAACGGAGAGACTCCTCTTGCGCGAGCTAGTCGAGAAGGAATGGCAACAGCAGTGAAGATTCTTCTGGAAAACCACGCAGCTGTTAATACTGCTGATAAAGAGGGAGCCACTCCACTTCACCAAGCGTGTTTTCATGGCAACTTCCACACCACGAAGCTCCTTCTAAAGCACGGGGCCAAGGTTACCATGTCTGACAACTGTGGGAGGACCCCATTACACAGAGCGAGTCATCAGGGGTACGATGCTCTAGTGGAGCTGCTGTTGGATCATCATGCTCCTGTGAACGCAACAGATAACTCTGGTTGGACTCCGTTGCATATAGCAAGCTCAAACAGTCTTGAGGATGTGTCACCCGTCAACGAACCAGAAGTGGACGACGACAAGGCGGCCTTCTTGCGAAACCGAGAATCTCGGATCATGTCTGCGCAGTATGACAAAGTGGTCATGCTTCTGCTTGAAGCGCAGGCAAGCGTGAACATGAAGACAGAGAAAGACGAGACACCACTACATCTTGCGTTACGGAAGATGCACAATCAGCGAGCCATTCTACTAGCTAAGGGCATGGAGGCAAAAGACATTGCGGTGCCAGACGGCAGCGGTGTCACTGCCCTCTATCTTGCATCCAAGCACAAGAACGCAGAAATGATGCGCGTATTCCTGTCCAAGTTAGACACTGTCGACCTCGAGCGAGACATCGTCCCTTACACCTTCGTGTGGACATCGAAGACCGAGCGCACGCATGATATTGTGCAGTTACTGACGCAAAAAGAAAAGATTCCGCGCAAAAGGGGGACCAATACGCGCGTGGGCACCCAGGGCGCTTTGTATTGGGCGGCTGTGAGAGGCAAGAAGGATCTTGTTTGGCAGTTACTCTGCAATACAGTTCCCACACCTGTAGCGGAGCAAAGGAGAAGAGCCGCAGAGACGGCCGTCAAGGACATTTTGAATCAGTTACGAGCTGGTAAAAAGGGCGATGAGGGTGAAGAAGCGCTCCAGAACCAGGGACCTCATGGAACTGCAAAAACGAATCGGCACGAACAAGGGCATCTGAAACCCACCTACCACTTGATTTTGGATATGCTTCAAGACCCGCCTATGATTCATACATCGGCCTCTCATACTGAGTACCAGATGCCGTCATCGGAAGGAAAGCGTATTGGCAACTTTGAGGCAGTCATTGTCGACTTCTTCGCCCAGAAAGACCGTACAGGCTTCCTCCAAAGGTTCCGGGGTGTTGAGGAGGTTATCTACGACAAAGGCCCGAAGTGCATCATGATTGATGCGAGGGAGACCATGCAAGATTCCTCCTTCAGTAGGGTTGGACACGACAAAGTGTTCTCCGAGGATGACCTTCAGTTAAGGTGGATTCACTTGCCAGCAAACAATCTGGGATGGATGCGCCACTTGGCCTTGAGGGTATTTCTGGATGAGGGGCGATCCAACTCCGAATTTAACACGCTCGACATGTTCGTGGAAAATAGCTGGATGGAGTTTCCAGATTCGATTTCCGCCGCGCGTTTCATGAAACCAAGCTGTGCACGAGAAGACCACCTGACAGCACTTTACATTCCATATCTCACATTCGCGACTCAGCATGAGGGGCCAACCCAAGAAAGCAGGAAGTATAACTCACTACTCGAGACCTACAAAGGGGAGACTGTTCATGGTTCTCGAACGTTGGATGAAGCGTATTACCAGTTCGCTGTGGGAGGCGAGCTGGATGTTGGCATGCGGTTCCGAAACAAAGATCAGGTCATATCCAGGTGGATACATGGTGAGATGAAGAACCGCGACGTATGGACACTGCTCAGGGTGGATCAATTATGGCTTTGGGTGATCGACTCCAACACTGTCATCACGTCTTCGACCCATCGCATGGACGATCATCAAGATCCTGTGATTACCCGCATCTTATACGATCTCATTAAGAGAAATGGTGGAAAGGGACAACGTCAGCCATCCACAACAGAGGAACTGAGTCGGGTCATTGTGAATGGCTGCGTGCGGTTCTTCGATCAAGCCCTAGACAGTGGCAGTTCTGTGGAACCTGAGACAGGAATCCCAGCATCAATTCGCCAGATCTTTTCTGATTCTATCAACCAAGCTTCTATAGAGGAAGCCAGACTGTTCTACGGGTTCACCAAGGAAAATATGAGGGAGGAAAGGAGTGCGATGAGTGGACCGCGCTCTGTCAACAGCACCGCAGCCCTCCTCCGCAACGTCAAGGACATCCGTGATGAGCTCAATATCCTTAGGACGATTGCCTCCTACCAGCAGGTCGTGCAACAAGAATTGGGCGAAAAGGGTGGGTCTGCGTCTCGGGTTATCGCTGATATTGATGAGATGAACAAGCGGACGGAAACCATCTACGAGGCAGTCCACGCAACACTCAACCTCGAGCAGAACGAAATTGCGCTCTCGCAGTCTGAAGAGACGATCCAACAAGGGAGGACCATTATGTTGTTTACTGTCACGACAATTATCTTCCTACCCATGTCGTTTCTAACGTCGCTGTTTGCGTTGGACGTGGCGGATTTCCAACACGACAAATCTGGGGATCTAAAGTACACCCCAGGATGGATCTTCCCGATCATATTCGGTGTCTCTGCTGGGGTTTGGGTTCCGTTGATCATATATGCCTTCTGGGACCAGCTCGCTGCTTTTTTCCCTGCAGCTTCCACTGTCCTTCACAACAAGAAAGGCAAGAGACATCGAAATTATGTGTCCAAGGACCCCTATGCTGCATACTCCCCTCGAACCGATCTTAACGTGAAGCGAGAGGGGAGAGTACCATATGATAGCATGGAAAAGGACGAAAAATTAGAGATTCGTGAGCTCGAGCCTGGATCGCGACAGCAATCGTGGATAGCAGTAAGGCGACGTGGGCCTGGATATCTTACGGATGAGGAAGCATTGGGCCCAGTATATACTCCAGCCTAATGTAACTGCCTCAGCACTTAGATCGGAGCCTAGGTATATGAACTTAGGACTTGTCTAGATAGAATCAGTCCAAGTGGTCTGCTTTTCAAGCCGATTCCAATACCAGACTAGTAAATCTGAGTTGTCTGCTCGACAACTGAATGCCATGTCGATGTATAGATCACGTGATACAAATCCGAAAAGTTCACCTCCGAAACCCTCCCGAACAACCTCTCATCTCCGAGCCCAACCTCAACCACCAACACCACGACAATGCCCACAACAATTCCTCAATTCCTCCTTCCGCGCGGGGCGCCCTCTCCGCGCACGCTGCAAGCGCTCACCCGCCGCACAACCCCGCGCACCGCACTCCCCCGCGGCACCCCGTCCAGCCGCTGTGCCTCGTCGAAATCCTCCTCCGAAAAACCACGCGTGCTAGCACAACCAGACAAATTCCGGCCCCCGTCCCATCCAGCCCGGCGCGTCGTCCAAACCCGCAATGGCCGCGTCGTCTCCAGCAACCCGGTCAACTACCCGGGCCCGCGGCTGTCCGAGAAAGAAAAAGAAGAGCAGAAACACCGGCAGTATCCGAACATGTTTCCGCCCGAGGGCACGGTGATGTACAAGTTTTTGACGAGTCGGTGGATTCATATTTGGATTGCGATGGTACGCTACCCCCTTTCCCTCCGATTCGTTTCGTACTGTCATTAGATTGTGGTTTTGGGGAGGGGAATGCTAATAATTTCTGGGTGACAGGGCGTCCTTACCTCCCTGGCAACCTTCACCTTCACGACTAACTTCAAGGCGACCTCGCCGTTTGCGCATCTGCTGCCGCCGTGGTCGGCGCTGCTAACGCATCCGTTCGCGACGGTATCGCAGGCGCTGTCGGTGTTCCGCATGCATGTTGAGCATACGTCGCTGGAGACGCGGGAGAAGCGCCAGCGTCGCGTTGAGGATGCGGAGAAGAGACGCCAGTTCCGGGTTGCGCATGGATTGGAGGAGCCGGCAGAGGAGAAGGTGGAGGAGACTCCTGCGGAGGCGCAGGTGGACGAGCAGTCGCCTGTTGCGGCGGAGTTTCAGGGCTCCGGCTCCGCGGAGGAATATGTTGATTGGGAAGGGAAGAAGCGGCCTGTGAAGAAGTGGTTGGGGATTTGGTGAAAACATCTGTGCTGCGATTGTAGCATTGTATTCCTACGTGGGGTTGTATATTAGACAGTGGTAGAGGGATGGTGTCTAGTCTGGTTGTATTTTATTGTTGATATGATAGTCATTATGTACCTGTCCTCTCGTCAGTTGTCTGTCTGTCTAACTTTCTGACGACTGCACACTGGGCGTCATAGGCCTGTCTGCTCTGGTCTGGCTTCCGCCGGAGCGATGTCTATACGGCCATCCGTAGTGATTCTAGGCGAATACTCATTTGCGCACGTCTCAACCAACCTCCACACCCTCCAAACCCTCCAGCACCTCCTCTCCGACACCGCCCTTCCGCAGCACCAGCTTCACCATCTTCGCGACGGTACTCCGCTTGACGCCGCCGCGGCGCGGCTTCCACACACCAGGCACCTCCTCCTCGCCCGTCGTCGGGTTCAACACAGTTGTTTCCTCAGCTGCAACCGTGTTCCCAAGCGTCGCGACGTTCTCCGAGTTTGGCACACCCGGCTGCGTCAGCCGCGACGGCGGATCCACCGTGCGAATGGACAACACCTTTAGCGCATCAGACTGCGCGTCGCGCGCAACGGAGATCGCCAGGATCGTGTCCGCGACGGCGATCTCCTCGCGACTCGGATCGAAGATAACATTCTCGCCAACGGCGATGACCAGCAGCGTGATGGGCGGGCGCACGGGGTGCGCAGCCGCAGTCTTGAGCCCGCGCGTCCGCGGGTACAGGTACTCGGCGGCGTTCCAATCGTCGTCGAAGAACGGGTCCTCCTCGCCCTGCGACTTGAGCTTGGGGAGCTTCGTCGACAGCAGCGCCAGGTGCGTCGTGAGCGACAGGAGCGGGAGCGGGTACGAGAGGGGTTGCGAGAGAAGTAGCACCTACGCGTGTTAGAGCCTGATAAACCCGGAAAAGAAAAAGAAGACTCACATCAATGTACAGCCGCCAATGCCACCGCCGGTTAATCACAAGCCGGCCCTTCAAACCGCCCGCCATATCGCCGTCCCCGCCGCTCGAGACAGACTCCACCAGCGGCTCGCGCATCATCTCCGACAGAAACACCGGCAGGGCGTCGTCGTCGCGATACCCCGGGATCTCAATGGACATCTGCACCCACGACCCGTGGCCGGTGCTCGACGCTTGCTCCGGGTCGTCGTCGGCAGTCTCGGCGGGGCCCTGGTGCGCGAGGCTGGCGACGTCGGCCGCCGCGACCGTCTTTTCGACTTCGGCTTTCACGCCGACGATGGCCTGCGTACCGTCTGCGAACCCGACGCGCGCGCTGCCATTCGTGCCGGGGAGGATGTCGGTCTCGGCGGTCAGTGGGCGGAACTGGGTTGGGGAGCGGCCGTCGGGGCGGATGGGGTTGTTCGGGAGGGCGAGCGAGGTGTACAGGTAGGAGAGTTCGGCGGGGGAGATCAGGGGGGTCTGCGAGGCAGAGGATGCTTGTCGTTGGGACATGGCTGATATGATAGAGGTAGAAGGGTAGAAGGGAAGAATTCAGTTCAATTCAGATCAACCCACAGGCTGTGCAGCCTGGGATCACGGCAGTTGGCTCGAGGCAGAGAAATATGAAGAGACAATCTCCGTGACTGGTAATGGGAGAATAATGCACGAGAAACAGTCTTCAGATCCAGTCCATGGTGATGTAGGATTTGCGATGGTTGACGTCGAATACTCGTTCGGGAAAATCACAGAGGCGGATTATTGTTGTTCCGCGTCGATCAGCTACATGTGCCATACTACCTTACTACTAAGGAGTCAATCGATCAATATCCAAGTTCTTGCGTTTGATATCTATCATAGTGATTGAATATATTAACAGTAGATGACGCTTCAGATCACTTTTCAGAAGCCGTATATGTATAAAGACGGATCACCGCCAACGTGGTACTATATTACAGTATGCGGTGCAAAGCCCAGACTAGCCACCAGTCGTCCTTCCCAGAGACAAAGAGAAACATTGTACAGGGTGAAAGAGAAAGAGTGTAGGAACAGAAGGAGAGAATGATATACAGATAAGGATAGGCAGGAATGAGGAGAAAGATGGACTCAAGGAAAGGGGGAGATCGAGAGTAAGGATCAGGACAGGTGAAAAATGCATATATAAAGAATGAAGCAAACCGCGTGACTCGCACAGTGGTATCAATGTATATGGGGAATGTGCAATCGCATGTGCAAAAGAAAGACAGACAACAAACCGCGTGCCGAAAACAAGTTGCGAGGCCGACAAGGTATATATCTATAAAAGGCCTGTGGGGTATGAGGACGACAACAACCAGCAAATGAAAGGAACCCGGGCTAATCCGTGCCCATAAAACCCGTCGGGCAAACACAAAACAACCATGGCCAAACCTCCACTGAAAAAAAAAAAAAAAGAGAAGCTGAAGAGACACCAAATCCGATACGCCGTCCTCGGGTAGATCGCCGCCACCGTGCATGATCACACCATGTTGTGCTTTTTTCGTTTTCCCTGCAAACTAGATGGAAAAAGAAGGGGAAGAAAATGGAACGAAATCCGCCTATCGATAGGTGGTGCCGGACAGGAACTCTGCCGTCGCGGAGTGAGACCATTCGCCATCTTCGTAGGGGGGTGTAGGCCACTGCCGTGTCGAGGTGGCATGATCCGTCTTGTCCCCTGGCAGCCCTAGTCGCCGACAGGGGGTAGCCTCCGTGTGGCCGAAGGACACCCCATTGCATTTGGCCGATGGCGATGGCGTGGGATAGGGGCTAGGCAGGGGGCGGGAACCGTCGTTTCCCGCAAGCTGGCGACTGTAGTTGGACGATGCGTCGGACTCCTCGGCCTGTGCCAGGCGCTTGGCCGCTTTGCTGGCGGAATGGAGCACCTCGTCAAGGAGCTCGTCCTCCTCCTCGGGCGTCTCGTAGCGATGGACCGGATGGGTGGACATCTGGAGCGCACGCCTCGTCCGGCTCGAGATGGGGCCTGGGGTGCCACTGGTGGACACCGGGCTGTCGCCCATAGAGCGGATAGATCCTTGCGGCATGGACTGGCGCTTGGTGCCGTCCATGGACGCGATCGGAACGGGGACGTTGCCTAGAGCGGTGGAGTCAAGCGAGTACTTGACATTCTGTAGCGCCTTGTCCAGTTCGGTAAAGTCCGAGCCCTGCTTTCCCTCGTTCACATGCACGGAATCTAGGGCCAGAGAGGACCGGTTCGACCAGGGCATGCAACCAGCGTTGGCTTCGATGTCATCGCTCGGGATCGTGGCTTGATTGCGACCCGATAGCCGGCGCGCACGCTTGCGCAGATGAGAGAAGAAGCTCTCTTTCTGATTGCCTGCGAGATGACTGCCGCCAGCCCCATTGAGGGCCCGCTCGGCTTCCTGACGGTGACTATCGGCATAATGGTTGCCGTGGGAGTTTACCGACAGCTGACGGCCAATTTTCTTGCCCGCCTTGCCTGCCTCGCTATGGGCCAAAGATGAATTGGCCTGGGCGGTGACGGCGTTCGACAGGGGGGATACCGGCCGAATAGAAGGAAGAATGGGCATGGGAGCGCCATTCGCCCAGGTGGCACGCTTGCTGGGAGCCGGCTTGCTCTTGGTTTGGAACTCGGGCCCCGTGCTGTAAGAGACGACCGGCTGCTTGGCGGGCAGGTCGTTCTCCAGGGCTGGCGCCGGGCTTTCAGACCGCCCGATCAATGACCTCCGGAACCAGGAGGACTTTGATGCCAGAGTTGGTGAGCTGGTGGGTTCCTGGGTGGGAGATCGGAAACTCTTGTCGGATTGTTTCCGGCCCAGGAGACGCGCGGTGGACGACCGCGGTCTCAGAGGATCGACCGCATCCGCGAAGTATTCGTGGTTCAAAGCTTGCGTGGAGGTGGGCCGGTTCTTGGGATCCCACATCAGACACCAGGTAACAAAGTGGCTCAGGGCCTGCGGCCACTGTGGCGGCTGCAGAATGCTCTCCATCGAATGCGGCGCCATCTTGGGGAAGGTGAACCCGAGCTTCTGTGCGAGACGAGAGCCTTCTCTCCATTCACCACCGCCCAGCTTGGCACCGGTCTTGCTATACCAGTTGCCGGGGCTTCCCATGATTTCGCAGATGCGCCAGACCTGGTCAACCTCGTTCCCACCGGGGAAAAGAGGCTTCAGGGTCGCGATTTCAACGGCCATGGCTCCAATAGCCCACATGTCGACGGGAGCCGAGTATTCTCCCGCGCGCAGGAGGACCTCGGGCGCACGGTACCATCGCGTCGAGACATACGTGGTATAAGGCAGTTTGGAATGGGTCTCTCGGGCCAGGCCAAAATCGGCGATCTTGACGGTGTAGGTGGGAGGAGTGGAAGGAGGGGTGACGAGGTTGGAGTAGCGGCTGAAGGCGGAGTCGTTGGGGGCGGAGGTCGAGACCAGAATGTTCTCGGGCTTGATATCACGATGGAAGAAATGGTGGGCGTGGATGTGATCCAGGCCCGACAGAATCTGGTACAGGATGCTCTTGACGTGCTTGCCATCGAGACACTTGTGGTCGCGGGACTTCATCAGCTGGTAAAGGTTGCCATCCATATACTCCATGCAGATATGTAGTTTGCGCGAGAGGGGATCGAGGAAGATGTCGAGGGCGGGGACAAGGTGTGGATGGGTGGGTAATGTGCGGAGGAAGATGACCTCCCGCAGCTCCAGACACGGGGTCAAGGAGCTGAAGGTCTTCTTCATTGTTTTGATGGCGACCTGCAGGGTGGGGAGTGAGCGAGAGATCGGATGGAATGATGATTTTAAGATATAGCTTACCATGGTTCCTCGCCGGGCCACATTGGAACCGGCGGTTCGTACACGTGCCACGGCCACACTGCCAAAGCTGCCATCACCAACCTCCTTGATCACCTCGAAGCGATCTTCGAGAGTGGCCATTGAGGTGGAGGCGACACTCCGAGGAGGATGATCGTAACAGACGGTCATGGTGACTCTCGTCCTATTCTCTGCCAGCAGATGAACCGAGCGAGTTCTTGTGACTGGTAGGCGGTCAGCATCGGGACGACGGGTGGTCCGCGGCAATGAGGGGAAGTGGTCTCTCACCCTTGATGTGGTTGGGATCAGGGAAGGAGGGAATTAGATTAGAAGAGGATGGTGGTCTTCCTGTGGATGATGGAAGGAATTAATGGCACCCGGGGTTCATCATTCGGGGGATCAGGCGAGAACGAGAGGTCGACGAGCGAGGTGGGTATGGCCGGAACCCATGGAGGGAGGATGGCAGAAGGGTGGTAGTATGTAGAGGGGAATGCGAACGAAGGGGGAGGGGGGTTGGAGTCATGTAAAGTAGTCGAGGGGACGAGAGAGAAGGGAAAGAGAAAGGAGATCTGGAAAGGCGATGGAAGACCCGGAGGATTGGAGACGGGATCAGTAGTAGAAGGATAGGAGCGGAGCCAGGAGTGGGAACGGGGAGGAGATGATGACCGAAAGAATAATATAATCCAAAGAAAGAAAGACAGAACAGAAAAGAAAAGAAAAGGAGCGGGAGGTGGAAGAGATGGACGTGCGTGGGTGGAGGAGAGAGGATGGGTAGTCAGTACGGAGTAGAGGTGTAGGCAGGTCGATGAATAGGAGGAGGTGATTATTTCCCCTGACAGCTTCGGTATTTTTCTGTTTTTCCCTTTTTTTTTTTTTGTTCTTTTTTTTATTTTTGTCTATTAATTTTCTTTTTGGGCAAATTTGGGAAATTCGTTTTTAGAATTTAGCCTGGAGCTTAGGAGCGGGCCGTGGAGACTGAAGAAGCGGTCGAGAGTGTTTGGGGAAGATGACGGTGTAGATCAAAAGAGTCCCTCTGCAAGCGGGGTCTGCCGTGGTCCTAGGTAGGTATAAGAAGAGGAGGCTGGGAGGAATGGAGTGAGCGTTCACAAGCTGACCATTCCGGGAGGATGATGTTTGGATTTGTTGACACCAAGAATCGATGTATGAGAAGATGGAAAAGTAATATCACAATATGAGAAAAAGCATCATACATACACGAGACTCGTAATATCTCGGACGATGGTCGAGTCGGGAAAAGCTCGTCCATCAGAGATCCACCCCGCGTCGTCGCCGCCCAAAGAGAACCGGCTCTAGGGGCCACTAGTTCCTGCGACTACTTTAGTCCGAGAGGGCCTCGACTGAAGACGGGGCCGTTGAGTGCCGAGAACGGAATCAGAATTGTAATCAATATAACTCCGTAGGTACACTGAACCTACGTTATTGCTTATACAGCATTTGCAATGACTGTCATGCGACTACTCCATAGGTAGATAGATACCTAGGTACCTAGGTACATAGGACCTCAGGTGCGACAATTTCGTGGTTTCTAGCGCCCTGAGCTAGTATCGATCGAGCTAAGTTGCGAGTGACCCCGGGTCCACTTGACTCTGGTCCAGACATTCCCCTATTCGATTGTCCTATTATTGCTGCTATTATTACCAGGTACTGTTATTATTCCCCGTTGATATGTTTCGTCTCACAATTAGGTATGATCGGAACCGTTAATATCACCATTACTTCTTTGTTTATCCAACGGGTCAACGCCTATTACCTACTTACCAAAAGAGAGAAAATAAAATAAACAATAAATGAACGAATAAACGAATAAATCGGACTCCACTGCACGAATCAGACCGGTTTCACGCCCTTCTCCAAACCTTCCACCTCCGTCATCTCTTCTTACTCGCTGCCCCATCCACACCAACGCAGTCCAGCCTTAATCCCCGCCCCACTTGGTCGCCGCCTCTAGTGATCGTTAGACGGGCCCTAGCAAGGATGTCCAGGGGTTGGGCCGCGTTCTCTTGTTTTCCTCTCCTTCTCGCGAACTGCTCCTCTCCAACCGCCACTCAGGAACTGCCTGGCAATGTGACGTGTCCCTAGAGCGCGCGTGGTGAGACCGTGTCGACGCGAAGAGGGTTACCAACTAATCACCAATGACAACAACAATAACATTACAAGGACTGCCGTGCCTCATCCGGCAACACGCCCGCGCGATTGATCCAATTTCTGGTACGACTTTCCTCCGCTCAAACAGATCCCGACGATTATCACCCGTCATCGATGGTCCGCGTCCACGGTTGACTCGGGTGTTCCCGTTTGGGAGCTGGGTCGGGGATTGTCTGGATCCGATGACCGTCCCTGTACCACTTTAGGCACGCATCGTGGGTAAGCAATCATGGGCCATGCGATCGACTGCACAGTTCATGCAGGCCGTTATCGGCTGCCATCGATAGCTCATCGCTCCTCCTCGCCCACCAACAGTGGCGGGACATGTAGCGGGTGGCTGACCGCCAGCCTGGCAGGCGCTCCTCCCGCCGGTAAGGGGAGACCGCTTCACCGTTGCGAAGGGAGAGGGAAATAAGGCATCTCTGCTTGAGTGACCCCTCTTTCAAACGGTCCATTGAGCTCCTTTGGTTGTAAATCACCAGTTGAAGGATGACAATTATCGAATTGTATTATTCCATGTAGCTAGTCTTGTCTAGCGGTGGGAATCGGTGGAGCCTCCGGCATGCGCGAACATGTACTTTGTAGTTACGCCCTATGTACAACCCGACATGGGAATCCATCCAATGTCAATTGAATAGGAAAGGATCTTGAGGTCTGATCCTGCGATTCGTGCGAGAGAAAGTACATGGCGATGCGGTGCGCGGGGACAACGCTTCCGGTGACCTGTATACTACTGGCATTTCCTGAGATCAGATGAGCGCTGACCCGGATGGGATGGCCCGCCAGGGACACGCAAGGTCGATCCTCCCAGGGAGGGGTTTCCGCGGGGTTGGGAACTTATTGAGCGCCTTTTGACCATCTTTGGGCGGGACTTTTCTGTTCTCGTTTGGTCCCTTCCAGGAAAGGAGATGGGATCATCCCGCACTGGTACCAGCACCCTGTACAACACAAAAGCAATATTCATGCATTCTCAGCCCATCATTCACCGGGAGGCAACGGATAGATCCACCGCATGGACGCAGATAAACCGGGACATGCAATATCCAGACCAGGGTTCATTCAACGCCGCGGGCACAAAGTCTGGTACATGCAGATAAGGGTACATAAGCGGTGTCAAGCGCCGGGAGCCATCTCATATCATATCGTATCATATCTGCAAGATGGGATCAACGGCGGAGGACCTGAGAGCTGTTGCTCCAGTGACGAGGGTATCCGTCCCTCTGGAAGATCTTCATGGTCCGGGAGGCACGGCATCATTACTTGCGTCCCCTTCGGATGGTCCATAATGGATCCCCTACGACTCCTCCCAAACCGGGATCCCAACCCGTTGCCAAACTGTTTCAAGAACACTGGCCATGGTCGAAGATGGTGGCAAAGCGTGCCGCAGGCTACCACACTGACCGTACATAGGATCATGTACGGTGCGCTTTTGAAATGCCACCTCAATGAATCCGGATCCATCCGGGTCCTCATCTCTGCGGTGTGCAAGTTTATTGATTTTCTGGCGACGTGATCACCAGATGAGTCAATCTGAACAGACCCATCACGGAGTCATTGGACTTTTGACATCGTGGTCATGGCCTGGAGGGTCTCACCTGGAATCGGACGGACATCCGCTAGCCGGGGAGCTTCAAAAAGGGGTGCGGGTTTATGGATCACATATGGCACTGGACCTATAACCACGCTGCATTGTCGGCTCTAGTGGCGTTACGCCTGTCGCATCGGATACATTAATTGCCGCAGTATCAAACCGAATAGTTCGCGATGGTGGCACATTGTCACCTTTCTTGTCGGCGAGTACCGTACTATTGCCGGGGCGACGCGGAGGATCCTTTATTTCTCCTACTCTGGAAGAATGGCTTCTCATTTGTTACCGAGAGAAGCCCACCGGAGCTCCTGTCATGGGCCGTCCCAAGGAGATCAGTATTGTCACTTTGCCCCCCTCTCACGAACTACGGAGTAAGGTAAGTATGGATTTGAGTTCGAGGGAGCTAACAGAGTTAGTGTGGTGAGTTACCAAAGTCCGCGAGAGAGGGACCACCGCGTCGGAAAACCCAATTGGGGTCTGGTCAAGGGCGACATCGCCTATCAGCGTTGGTGGCATGGGGCAGGGAGCCACTCGGGGAACGCAGCCGCCCCCACTCCCGGCGGGCCCCCGTCCCTGCTTCCCGACCGCCCGGCCAACTGGGGCTATTCTTGCGATTATTAATGGCCCCGACTGGGGCAGTCTTCATCTCCTACGGAGTACAGTGGACTCTAGTAATGGGGCCACAATGGGACCACCACGCCCTCTCTCTCCGTCACCCTCGCGGGTCGAGGTTGGATTTTGACAGGGGGGATCCTCCTCCATCCTCAGATCCTAATCTCCTCGGCCAACCTGGTCCCGTAGCGCGATTGGACCGTGATTCCTTCCAAGCCGCCATCCAACATGCCTACCACGCTAGTCACCCACGCCGGCGTCTTCCCTCGGTCTTCCAGAAGGATTCAGGAGCTTCGTGGAAACTGATGAATGCAGATTCCTCATAATCAGGGTGATGCGGTGGATCACCACTGCCTCCTATTGCTTCGCTCGTCAGGCCCCAGGTGGATATCCGACTCTCCTTTCTGTCCTCGTCGCCATGGTCTTGGTTCGTGGCTACTGGGAAACCGTTGCTTCTCGTCGCAGACTAACGCACCCGGTGCGTCTGGTTGCCGTGGAGGATCAACAAGCCGCCCCTGCAAGACACAGGAGGGTTGGTTTCTGGAAGGCCACTAGAGTTCTCTGTCCCGTGCCGTGTCTCTCGTCTCTCCCAGGCCTTCCTCTGGGTATGACAGAGGGTCGCTTGCTCTCCGACTTGCTCGGAGAGTCTAGCAGGGGTGTGTTTGGGACTGATTGAATGCGGATGTACTCCGTAGAATTCATCTGGTGCTACCGCGGCACATGTTTGACCAGCACTCTTGGTGTCACGTGGCATGGTGTTGACGTTTCGTCTAGATTCAAATCTATCGAGGTACAGCATCCTTGGAATCCGGAGGGAATTGGGTGTGGGAGGAGTGGGCATGCGATGGTCTACATTCCGCCCAAATTCGATGGGATGGGGTTTGATCTACTAGTCTGGCTTCCGATATCCATTGACATGTAGAGCAACTTTACACAAGCCTGGTATTGGAGAAAGATATCAGGCCGTTTCACTACTTCGTGTATATCGCTGCAAATATATATTCCACCAAAGGTCAAATACGCAGGGTCATCGACACAGACCGATACGCGCTCAAAGACAGCGAAGACAAAAGCAACGAAGACAGAATGGAGAGTAGATGAATATACCATTGGCACAAGCAGATCTATCCCGGCCGCCGAACTGTTGAGATAGAGACTGCAGGTGTAACCATGAACTCTCAAACCACCCCAACAAACTCCAGACTCTGCACCTCAGAATATACCACTGGGATATTTCTTCATCACCAATTGGGCCATTCACCAACTGCCAACGAAACGCAGCCTTGCCTAAGTGGATAACCCAGCCGCAGAGTGCAGCTGTCATAAAACTTCAGCGTAGACTGCTGTGCGCATAATTCAGCATTGTTGATGACATCTTGCGCAGCTCATTGTTGTACCATCACCTCTCAAGTCGCCTTCTGTCTGCTACACCCCAAGACACTGTGCAGACGAGAGTGGAAAAGCCAGATCAAGTTCTTGCGTGTATAAATGCTATTGTAACACACAAAGCACAAAACAAGGTAAACCCCCATCTGTAGCACACTTTCCTTGGTTATCAGAGGTACATTGTCGGTGGAGGTTCGGACGAATATTGTGGAGATGCTTTTCTCAACGTGCCGCGACTCAAGGTTCTATAAGGCTATACCGAGAGGATTTTGGAATGACCTCCAAGACAAGGATGCGGCCTTGATGGACAAACATAGTAGACGCACTTCTTGGGTGTATATCAAGCCGATGGATGATTATTTTGTTGTTTGGTAGTGAAAGAAGGACAATATAATTTCTCTTTGGATATCCATATTCTCCTCATATTAATACTCCTTCACCCTGGTTCATTCTCTTTTTACACACAATGACTTCGAAAAGCGTCATAATGAGCTAGTCTGCTGTCGCTGATGTCGAACAGAGTAGACAACAGTAGATCATTGTTCAACATATTGAAGGCCATACATTTGAATGAAAGTTGTTATAACCAGTTCAAATCTGATATAAACCCTAGGAGGTGTCATAAAAGTCTGTGGCTTGATGATGAGAGTGATATCAACGGTTATTGACGTTATACCAGTTTCATTCAACCCATGATCACTTAGAAAGCCCAAGATTCTATAGACGAGCAATATGTCTCCCTCTTTCGTTTGTTCACCTGGTTTCAGCATCGAGAAAACAACCTTGGATATCGCAGGGAATACCAATAAGTTTTTACCCATTTTTAACATGATCCAATGTACCCTGAAGAGCTCCGACACGCAGAAGATATGGACTAGGATACAACAGAGGATGCTGGTTCAAGTGATTGTTCCGATTCTAATTTTATGAGATGGACAACTGATCAAGTATGCAATGCTTCTAAAAAAAAATAGAAATAAATATTGTACTTTGAGGTGGCAGTTGCTGTGCATGAGGGTGTTTGGCTTGGGGTTATCCTGACGCAATGAGCCACCTGTCTTCTCAAGACAACATTCACCAAGACATCCGTTTGTTGTCCTCCTCTCCATCTGTTCCAGACTTACTATCTCTTGTGACCCCTAGCCTTCCCTATGTTCCCTTAATCTGGTCCACAGTTGTCTACCATGTTGTGGAGAGAGAAGTGACCTCCCCATTCACTCTGGTCTCTGTTCCCATTCACGGTTGACTTAACATCAGCCTGGGTCGTTGCGAGTGTAAACAGGGCGAAAGGTGGTAATCGTCTCAGAACTGAGGAATCGACCTTCCCGTCAGACCGATCTTTCCTTTTGCCCTGCCTCTTCCCTCTATCCTATTGACGTCCAGCTATTTCTCAGCCATCACCATGGGCGCTGGAAGCGGCCTCAAAGTCCGCAGCGCGTACGCTGGTGGCTACAGCGCCGACATCAAGCAGCGGTAAGTCTACAGGCCCCAACGTTGGGAATCAGAGAGCAAGAAAGGCTCACACGGCCTCTACCTAGTCTCGAAAGTATCGAAATTCCAGACAAGTACGTCAAGCATGGAGACTCAACTAACAAGTAAAACCCTACGACTAACCTAGAGCAGAGTCAAATGTATCCTCTGCAAGAAGATCAAGATGCAAACCGCATTCTCCAACAAACAACTTGAAGACCTCCGTCACGCCATCTTCACCGAACAGATCAACGCCACCCTCACCGGAGCTGTCCGCTGCAGAGAGTGTACTGGATCCCAGCGTTTCGAGCTGCGATGCTCTATCTGTGATGTGGTCAAGGGACTCGACCAGTTTGCCAAGGCTCAGCGCCACAATGGCGATTTCGCAGTAGGTCTTTGGTTATCGGTTTACGGGATTCTAGGACGAGCAAGTCTAAGGTTAACCCTGTAACAGAGATGCCTGGACTGCGTGCAGACTCATGTCGAAGCCGACCCCGTCGTGGACGAGCAGAAACTCCTAGCTGATACTGAACACACCTCGCTCCATGCATCCACTGTTGCTGCGGTAGGTCCATTGGACAATTTACTCGCGATTCAAGCCACAGGAGCTGATGGAATTGACAGAGTCAGATTGATGCCGCATCCTACGCTGAGTCGGCGCATGGAAGCGATGACGGCGGTGTTTCGCTCAACCGCGATGGATGGATCGAACAGGATACCACCAATGCCAGCAGCCGCCACCTGAACCCCTTTGCGGGCTCTGTGTATAGTGGATGGGGCTCGCTGGGCATTGGCAACAAGGATATTCGGCGCCCCAGCATCGTGGTCAAATCGTCCAGCATCGTGTCCAGGGAGGACTCCCGTTGGGTCAAGATTCGCGTAAGTACCAATACGATGAGCGCACGCGAAGAAATCCATAGTCCTGAATGGCTACTGACGCGACATGGTACATAGAGCAGGGTGAGAGAAGACAGTGTGCCCGTGCGCCCCCCTCCCGCGACTACTCAGGCTGTGCCCTACGAAGACGATGACGAGGAGGAAGCCGGCGTCCATACTTTTCTGTAGGGGACCTGCATCGGATACAAACAGACGGCCCGATGAACAGAACCATGGATTTCCCTATCTCGGTTGAACAGCCCCACAGATCCAAGATTGTTGCATCCATGGTTGTGGAGGTGTCTATTTACTTGTCCAGAATGACTCGTGATTTACTAGGTGTGTCTGCCTGAGGCTATCTTAGCTGAGAGCAACGGGGCGTGCTGGTGCCCGACAGCGCCAGATGACACTCGCAGATGATATTCGATAACGATCTGTTTAGGAAGAAACCAAAACACTCGAGCTGAGATAAGACTAAGATAGACAAGTTCACGGGTGGTATAAATCGATCAAGCAAAGGAGAATCTAGTAGTAGGTAGGGTTACAGAATCCGTACTTTCGTAGAATCGTCGAGTGGGGAGGCGGGGATGACGTAGAGAGGCTGACCGGAACTTTCGCTCTCTTTCGGTCTTCCTGCCTCTCTTTCGCCTCTGCCTGTCACTCTTCTTAGCCTTGCGCGGATCGCCCATGCTGCAGTCGGTTGCTTTGTCTGGGTGATTCTGACTGGCGTCATCTTCTTCTCTCCCCACTTCGCTCATAGTTAATAATCTGCGCTGCGCCGACTGTTTCATGCTCCACTAGATTTTTGCCCCTCCTCGTCTTTGTTACTTTCAGGCATCACACACACAAAGAACCAGACAACAAAGTCTTTACCTCCTTTAACTCACTTGTTGCTGTCGGCTCCCTTACTCGTCTAAGCATCTATCATCTAGGACCCCCACACAGATCGCAAGAAGCTCCTCTACTCCTCTCGTGTGCGGTCCCCGCTCGCGATGGCGTACGACGACTACCAGAGCTCGTCCAGTCCATACTCCTACTTGGGCAGCTCAACTCCCGTGAATCCAGACGAGTATCATTCCTCTTCGCACACTGCGCCGCCTTATCCATCACAATATGATCCCGATCGCCTGAATATGCCACAGCCCCAGGCACCGCCCTCCTCATCCTCGCCCAACCAGTTCCCTGAGTCCATCCCAGGCCAGCATACATGGCAACAACAACAACAACCACCGCCGCCGCCTCCGCCGACATCCGATGGTAGAATAAACGCAGCTGTCAGTTCAGCTTTTGACAAGGCGAACCCCTCCGCCTATCTGTCCCCCGAGGTCCTCTCCCAAATCACAGCGACGGTCATCCAGCAGCTCAAGGAGACGGGCCTGGAGAATTTACAAAACGACCAACACCAGTCGGTGCCGCCGCCTCCTCGACCCCCAAAACAATGGGCTCCTCCTACAGCCCCTTTTCATGAAGCTGCACCTCCTCCGTCCAGTGCAATGCCGAATCCGGGCCCGCCACCAAACATCGTTCACGACAGTGCCGAGTACCCGCCCCCGCCATCCTCAACGACATACTCTAGTAGCCCTAGGGCTTATACCCGACCTTCTCCAGTGCCATCAGAGAGGCGAGACTCGCCGCTGAGCCACGCCAGTGATCAGAGCCAGAAAATGGAGTCCCGACCCAGGGCCCCGCCAAGGGACGCCACGGTCATGGAGCTGACAACTTTGGAGAAGATTTGGGGGAAGCTATTTGAGGATGGCAAACCAACCGATCGATTGGGACAGTTCCTGCGTGGAATTGCCGTTCATCTCGTAAGTACCCCGGCGATATGCTGAGGATGGTGTGAGAGCTAACGCAGGTTTTAGATCGAAGATTATCCTCCTGAAAATACGCTCGTGATTGTGCCCGAGAAATTGCAAAAATTCTATGAAGACACCAAAGTCTCATCGGACCCCTATCCGTGGCATGGTGCGTTTCATCTCTCTTGATACCTGAAAGCTTCCTAACTCTATCCTCTAGATATTTTTGATGACCGCACCTCTTCCATCTCGAGACTTTTTCGAGACATCGAGGCCGAACACCATCTGGTCCAAAACAAGTTGAATGAGAGACCCGACATTCCCGGCCTGACCCCTCGCGGCTTCCAGCGATGGGCCACCCTGATGATCCAAGCTCACCCTGAGAAAGAGTATGAGCGATTCCAGAAGGCTGTTCTAAACATGCCGATTAGCAATCCGGACAACAAGAAAGAACGATTTCCCAAGGAGATTCCCCGACGGTTGTTCCCGGAGATCGCGGACCTTCCTTTGAGGGAGGACCTGGACCAATTCATCATGAAACACTGCGGTGTTGACCTGCCTCCAATTACCGACGGGGAGATCAAGAAGGTAGCAGCACAGCGACAGAAAATCTCGACCGGCTCGACCGCTTCGGCCGCTGAACCAGGTCCCTCATTCACTGATTCCGAGCGCAAATCACATCATGCATCGGTGTCCGCTGTCGTCGACGACGATGACGAGGACAACGAAATCCCATCTCGCCCGATTGAGCGCCAGAGGAAGCCTTATACCGCCCAGCCTGGAGGAGGCAAAGTGTATGAGGGTCCCGGAAAGTCCATGCATCGACGTGCCAATTCGTCCTCCGCAGGATCGACCTCCCGCGACGTCCCATTGTCGAGCTCCGCACCCCGAGGAACCGGATCGCGCTCCCCAGACCCCCTTTATCCCCGCGCTAGTAGCCAGCGTCCTTCCAAGCCTGTTGGACGATCTCGAAGCCCGTCTCGGGGAGCCAGCGACTACCGGCATTCCGAGAGTGACCTGCTGGGTCATAACGGCGGCTCTAGGTATGGAGGACCGTCCTCCGGTGACTACTATTACACATCCGGCTCCTCCAACACTCCCAATCTGTCAGGGGATCTTGTCGATGATGATCGACGCTACCGCGATGTCCTACGTGATGCTGATGACCAGCCACTGTACGAGTCCCTCCGGGAGCGAGAAAAGGAACGCGAGAAGAGCAAATACCGCGACCACCTCCCCCAGCGCAGCACCTGGGCTGGCGAGGAAGACTACTACCGTGGCATGCTTGGTGGCCAAGGCGGGGGTCCCGTTGGTGGCGGGTATGACAAGTATGGATCGAGGTTCTAGAAGTATGCGCGCTATGTAACCTTTTGGCTGACTTCTACTTGGCTTCTTGATGCTTGTTTCGGCGCTTTCCCATGGAAAAATGATATCCCTCATGTAACGAGTTTCTGTTTCAGCGGTTGTCATTTTGTTGGTATATGGAGAATTCATGTTATGGCTTATACATGTGACCACGATATAAACGAGCGCATCACCCGTTGTTCAGTGCACATACTGGTTCTCAGCGTAGTGGACCGTAGAATTCCTGTCGCATCGCGGCTCACCGCTTGATATCTCGCATGAGCCTGATACCAGCGATTCGACAGATCTCCGCCTCTTTCTCCCTTCTACGCTCCTCTCGCTCCCACAGTCTCAGGATCCGCTGATGGTCTTTCTCCTCACGCTCAGCACGTCTGCGCATGCGTCTCCGCGCCTGGATCTGCTCCTCCTCCATCCGCTCCTCTTCCTCGTCCGCCTCAACCCGCAGCTGCGCGATCTCCTCCGAGGTCAGCTGCCACGGAACCGAGAGCACCTCGACAAGGTATCGATTGCGCTGGTCGAGAAACCGCATTTCAGCATTCGTATCTCGCACGGGAAACACGCGCTCCAGCTGCACCTGCATCATGCCGCGGAACATCGACAGCGTCCCCTTCACCTGGGCCCGGGCGCCGGGCACCAGCGCCGAGATGTCGAGGTCGGTGCCCTGCGTCGCGGCGACATGTTTGTCGCGCGGGGCACCCCCGGCCTCAGTGTTCGTCCCGGATGCGGCGGGCGCGTCGGGGGCCTTAAGCACGGCGATCTCGACGGTTGCGCCGCTGCTGTCGTCGAGGGTGAGGATGGTCAGGCGGGCGACGTCGGTGCGCGCGACGATGATCCCCACCAGGGAGATAAAGCGGATCGGGTGGTTGTGGTAGAAGTAGATGGATTGGTCTGGGGGGTGTTAGATGTGGGCACCATGAGGGTTGGGAGGGTGTAGTACCTTCGAAGCCTGGCCGTCGTTTCAGTCGATGGACGTCCGTGGCGGATAGCTTTACCCAGGTGAAGTGCGTTGGGGCTGCCTTGAAGCAGAATGCCGGGTAGAAGACGAGGTCATTGCCGGCGACTGTCGCCATGGGCCCATTTTCCTGGTTTAGAGGGTGGTTGTTGTTGATGATGGGGGTGTTGTGGAGAGAGAAAGATGGTAGAGGCATGGCTTATCGGGAGTCACGTGGGATATCAATGTGTGCCTTGTTGCCTGATTGATCGTCCAGGTTTATTTCTATGGAGTACATGAGGACGGAGTTCATGGGCTATCATTATAATTGAATAGTTAGATCGGTAAATGCGTAATATCCTCATAAGGACTGTTCTCAGTCACAGAGTGGTAGGAGTTACAAAGCAATATATGCCCAATCTGTGACGATATATACATAGAAATCACGCATCCCACAAAATTGCATAGACGTGGTGAATTTCCCCTGTCACCAGATAATGGACCTTACACAAGGGCTTCCCCTAATAAGAAATATGAAGTAGGTGCTACCTACATGATAGTAAAGGAAAGAAAATAATCCATGTCAGAATATGGGCTGGCTTCATGGAATGCGCGATCTAGTCTTTCATTAATAGGTTTTCAACCATGTCTGTAGGACTAAGAATCTGGTTGTCTACGTAGGTCCATGAGTAATACCTCTGGAGCATAAGCAACCAGGAAATAACACCATTCTAGAGACATGTGCTCTAGCGGCTGTAGACAAGTCTTCCCGTACTCCTCCACGCCATGAATCCACTGATTACGTTTGGTCCTATGATTGCAAGTGGACTCGAGATGCATGCAGGTCCCTACAACATTGAAAGAAACTGATCGTCAATGTTCCTTCATCTGTACCGACAAAGCTGTAATAATATTCTTCACGATCTCTGAACGACACTTTCATTCCGGCGGCTCGCATAGGCAGTGAACAGACGACTAAACAATGCTGATAACCTCCCTGGGGGAGTTCCTAAATGCAACTGGTCTGAGCCCATCACTAATTCCAATTCGCTCCCAAGCTCCAGGCTGCCGTAGCGAGTGTCCCAGTAAGAGAAAGATAGCTCGTGTCTTTCTCTTCCCTACCAGAAGGCAAGCACATTCTGCGGCCCATGATCGCTTTGGTGGCGCTTCCCCATATGGGACTCGGGCGACAGTCCACTTGCTTTCCTCATCAACATCACTGAACCATGATTTCACAGCGACATCGGGCTCCACACCGAAAACGTAGTTCGGTCTGTGGATGGTGTAAAAGTATTCTCGTTTCTCTCCTCGGACTCGGCCTGGCCTGAAACGCCAGTTTCTTCTGACCTCACACTGTAGATGCACCAGGAGAATACGACCAGATACTCGAATCAAGCCTGAAGCTTTGTTCACGCTCTGGCATTTTAGGTCCCACTCCATTGGGTCATCTAAACCCGGTCCGTTGTGGCTGGGACCGTTGTCCTCAATCAATGGCAACGGCTCCTTTAGGGCGTACGAGACTGGACCATCCACACTTGCCCAGCTCCAGGTCGGAGCGTAGTGTCCGGGATTCATCTGATAAGGGTGGATTCCTGCGTGACCAAGCTTTTGGACCGGCCTCCAAATCAGGCCTTCGACCAGTGAATTGGACCATAAGCCATAGACACGTTTCCACCCTGTACCCGCTTCAATGCGCTTCATCACAGAGTCCATAGCGGGAAGCCGATCTGAGGGACGAGTAATATCTCTGCTTGTATACTCCTTGACCAGGGTGGTCCATTTGTGATAAGACATGTCATCAAGCATTGCCGTCCACGAACGGCTGATCTGCCTGCTTCCAAATCCTTCCCAGCAGGAATGAAAATGGCACTCAAACTTGATTCTTCCAGGAGTGAAAAAGACTGTCCTGGAGGAGAGAAGGCGCTCCTGCCAAACCCAGGCCCTGGTAGACATGCGTCCATACTCACCCCCTGAGCTTTCTGTCCCCAGCGTTGGCGATGCCTGACGAAATCTAACTAATGTAGATGGGCCCCACCAAAATCTAGGCTCATGGCCGATGACGACCATTTGTCATCTCTTGGAAGAAGTATGCGATCCATCTCGGTATTAGCTGAAGCTGCGGCAATCGTCATAGTCGCGTTACCGTAGATGTCACCCATTTTTGAGGCTTGAACGCTAAAGTCTGCGTCATCTCCCTGTATGACACACAGTCTATCAATCCATACGTAGTCGATTCCCAAAGTGCGTGCGATTGTGACCACATCTTGGAAGAGAGGCGGCAAGTCATCAAAGTCGATGCCGGCCTTTCTTGCTGAAAGTGTTTCTGCTTGGGTTAAGTATGTGGCTGCGGTCACCGGGCCCCAGCAGTAGCTGAGAGTGATGTATCGTGCCCGGGTACCACTGTCGGGTTCTAATAAGGCAATTCGGCTTAACACCTGAGCTTGGACCCATATAATGCGATCTGGCAGTAAAGGCTGCAGCCCATCCTTCCCACACTCATGTTCTGCTATACAACGCATAACGTTTCTTCTGATGAACTCGAAGCATTCGGGATCAGCTGAGTGCGACGCAACTTCCTCTGCAACACCCACAGCCTGCATCAAACCGGCCACGATAGCGTCTAAGTGCGTCAGAAGGTAGCATGAGTACGATATTAGCCCTGAGTATATAGCTTACCATTGACAATCATGTTCTGGTCCGGAATCACAGGGCGGTAAATTTGAATCTCAACCGGCGTCAGTTTTGGGTCTATGACAGTGGCAACGAGCCGCCTATCGGCACCTTCCGGTAGAAGATTATTTTCGCGCATCCAGGGGGCCATTGACACCGTAGCGGGCACACTCCAGTTCAGGCGTACGATCATGGGCAGGCCGGCCGCTAGGAGAAGTTCGACGAATGTATGTTGACTTTCCCAACCCGGATAGATTGTTTCCAGTGCATAAGCAACGACTGAACGGTAGACACATCGCTTTGTTGCAGACTCAACTAGTTGTTGAGCTGCCTGGACTGATCGTATCGACTGGCGTATCGTCGGGTATTTGATACTCTTGTGCAGCCCGTGCATGACCCGAAAGTGCATCATCAGGGACCTGATATAGATCTAAGTTATAGCAGACCCTGCATACAGCTGGCCCTGGAAGGTTGATGACTGTTCTGGGCAATGTTGCGAGGGCTGAGGAAGGCAGTTCGAGCGCCTGATGAAACTGATCCGGCGTCAACTCAGATATAAAGCGAACTCGTGACGTTATACACGCTGTGCCCGACTGATGGAGGCTTGTGGAGTGGAGCAAGTGATGCCTCGGAGTATCGCATTCGCGGGGTTGACTCAAGTCGTAGCCCAAACGTAAGGGTCTGTGACTGGAAGGTCTCTGTTGGGTTGGCGCTTCATCCTTCCTCCCTCCTCTGATCTTGCCAGCAAGGCTCTTCATTACTGTCGTCTTATAGGAGTATATTGATGCGTGGAGGAATGCGCGGTGTCATCTTGTGCCGTCCTAGAGAGGTTCGATGCCGCTTGATCCCCGCTTGACTTTCCTCTTTCGGCTGCAGGGAGCAGACGATCTAGATAGAGGAACAATGAATGCATTGTTCAAGACGACAGGTGATATAAATGAATAGCATGGCTTTCCTGAGTGAACATCTCAGCTTGCACTTGTCTCCAAGTTCTGATCTACTACGTCGGTCTCGGGTATTGTAACTCTCCATGAGAATAGTTTCTTCTGGCTACTCATTCCGGAGTGGTTCATTGTCCCGGCTGTGTGAAGTTGAGCTTGTGCGCCACGTAGGTGATCATATCCGAGTTCTATTAGCATTCCTGGGAACGCTTGCCGATGGTGTAAGCAGCCCCACAGGACGTGGTTCATCCCATTATCGAACTGAGTTATTTCCGCTTGTCCCTAGAGCATGAAGCATAAGTTCCTGCTTATAGATCCAACCTCTCACCCCTGCAGCCAATATAGCAGACTTCAGCCACCACTCTTAATCTCAGAAGTTAGTTATATCAGTCTAGAATAAGCTGGATGACGGGAGAAAGGTTCGGCCCTAACTCTATTAGCAACTATTATCAATCATTCAGTGCCGGTCGCTGGTTCCAAACTTCGCATTAGTAATTGTTATAAATGCCGATTTAATTCTCTCTCCGAATGCCTCTGAGTAAGCGGATAAACGCTCCCAAAACGACCTATAAGTAGTGTTGTATATCGTCTATAGTAGAATAGGACACCTCTCGTCACACAGCATTAGGGAGTGACACCTCTCCGGTTCACAAATGCCTTCTCAGCCAGTTTCTGTTGTCATCATAGGCGCATCTGTCGCCGGCATCCCTATTGCCCATGCCCTTCTGAAAGATGTACCTGCAGTCAAGGTCACTCTGATCAATCCCTCCCCTACCTTCTATTTTATGATTGCTGCCCCTCGAATCCTTGCCAAACAAGATGCCTTTACACAGGAGCAGTACCTTCTTCCGATTGAAAAGGAGTTTAGCCGATACCCAAAGCATTCGTTCAGCTTCGTCCAAGGTCGCGCCTCAGCGATCGACATATCGGCAAAGACCGTCTCAGTCGAGGGCACAGAGCGCATTCCCTTTGACTACCTGGTCATTGCATCAGGAAGCACAACCACTTCCACCAAGAGAACGGACGCGACTCCGATTCCCTTCAAGCAGTCCAACTCCGATAACATGACGGACCTGATCCGGAATGCTCAAGCCTCCATCGCAACCGCACGAAGTATTGTTATTGCAGGCGCGGGCCCCATTGGCGTTGAGCTTGCCGGCGAAATTGCAGAAGCGGCCCGACAGAAGGGAAGAACAGTCAACGTTACGCTTGTGTCGGCCACCCACCGCATCCTGCCCATGTTGAAGCCGGCCGGAAGCACTGCGGCGGAGAAGTTCCTTTCAAACATGGGAGTCAAAGTCATGAAAGGCATCAAGGTCTCCCGTGCGATTCAGGAGCCGGGTTCGCCTTCGTGGACGGTGATGCTTGACGAGGGCCAGCAACTTCAGGCAGACCTATACATACCCACAACCGGGGTCTTGCCCAACAATGAGTTCATCCCCGCGGAATTCCTCGATGACAATGGGTGGGTCAAAGTCGATGAAGAGCTCCGGGTCAAGAGCAAGCGTGAGTCGGCGCTGTTGCCAATATTTGCGGCTGGCGATATCACGAATAACTCCATGCGCTTGTCCTTCAAGGCCCAGGAGCAAGCGGCGATCGTGGCTAATAACCTGAAGGTTGAAATTGGTGGCAGTGGAAAACGCAAATCATACAATCAAGGGGATAAGATCATGATGGTGGTACCGGTTGGTTCAACAGGCGGTACTGGGTTGATCTTTGGCTGGACGCCTTGGAGCAGTATGGTGAAGATGGTCAAGGGCAAAGACTTTCTGATTTCTAAGGCTCGATCGGTTACTGCTGCAAAATGAGGGGATCCTTTGATAATAGTTTTTGTGCTCTGTTGTATACCTGAGAAGCTTCCATATTTAATAATCTACTACTATTGTGTCTCTACAAGGAATCGTCCGTGAAGCTCTCAGCCTTGTCCAAATTTCGGAGGCTGGCCATGCGTCTATGCTAATATCCTTTGCATTAACTATTGATCATGCAGGCTTGCTCACCTTCTGCCAGTATGAAATAGTGGCGGGGCTCCAAATAAGACCAGCAGCTCAAACGCCAAACATGCGAAAACAATACTGATATTGTTTCTTCTGATATCTGGAATGCAGACTTCTTACAAGAATGCCCGGTCAATGGACCTTCATGTAACGATGGCCTCGTCTAATTCTTCCAGTATTTCCTATTCCATAGGGTGTGCGCAATGCAGTGAACATACGCGGTGAGGCTTTAGGGCTCTTCCTGGTCTGGCATCATGATGGAGTTGAGAAATGTGACCTATTCACCGTAAGCTCCGCCTTCCCCATAGATACATGTGGCCCTTACAAATGGCTGGAGCGTGCTGATAATACGAATTATTCTCTCTTGACCGTCTTCAGCGGTGAAGATCTCATCATCCACGTACTTGACCACGTGGTAGTTTCGTAATTTCAAAAGCTGGACGTCCTTGTGGTCTGCAGCATACCCCTGGATCTGTGAGTTTACAGCTGCATTGTCTCGAAATCTGGGTTTCGAACCTTTGGCTTCGTCTTCAACGCCCCCTCTTGGTTGGTGTTAGCAAACACCTTCAGCGCAGCTTCCGTTCCTTCCTTCGCGGGCGAGAGAAACATGCTCCTGAATGGTTCCGAGTTCAACACTCGACGCCAGTCTTCAGGTCTCTCATCAATGCTCTGGCGTAGTAGGTGTATCATTGGCGGCTCAGGGGCCCAAAGGCCACCACCAACATACGATGACCCCGGGTCAAGATGGAGATAGTAGCAGGCATACGGTCTCCTTCTACCGGTGCGGGAGAATGCGGCGGAGAAGTGAGACTGAGACTAAATTAGCATGTCGCCGTTGCGAAAGAAACAAGGAGGATGAGCCAACTTTGTAGGGTCTCTGATCCTTGCTGAATCGAATGTCTCGATATATGCGGAAAATGATGTCTCTAGGCGGCAGTTCCGGGATTGTGGCGTCAAATGTAATGATTTTTGGCACCAGGGTTTCAACAAATGACTCCCAGTCTTTCATGGCTCGCCTGAACTCCCTTTCATGGCCTATAGGCGTTAAAAGTGACCGCGTGCTTTGGTGTCGTGGCCTTCTTACACTTGAACCAAGCGCGATTGTTGTTGGCCCGGAGATCCTTCAGGTATAGGATAGTGTTTTCGTGCACTCTGATGTCAGCATACTCAGTTCCACCAACCGGACGTAACTTCTCATAAGGGATAATGGTGGTTTGCCTTGGGAGAATATCGTCTTCGACATCTTTCTCGGAGGTAGGAGAGTCGGTCCGTCCGCTTTCATCTTCCACATCGGGCCGGTATTCGTCATCGCTATCGCTGTCGTCGGATCCGTCTTCGCGGCTCCCATTGTTACCGACGTAAGTTACAGCACTGTCGATCTTGTGGAACTTGACAGTTCGCTGAGCAGCCGAAGATGCTGCGAGGCGCTTGCGAGGTGGCATTGCAGTTCAGTTCAGCCTGGCTGTGAATCAAAGGTCGGAAAGTCCTTCAGTCGACAAAGAGTTCGTCTAGAGCCAGGGCGGATATTTCTCCTTCGTTACCAGGTTGATCTACCTTGCATTCCGAACTATCACGGCTGGAGACTGCGGTAATACACTTAGTAGAGGGTCCCACTTGCCTTTTTTGAGCAGATAGCGAGATGACGGGCCTTGGCTAGACTACACTACATCTAAAAAAGGATATCGCGGGTGTGTATTTCCGTTTAGCTCATCCAAATTCTGGTAGCTCAAGACCGCCCTGGCCTTTCATTTGTATATTGACACAAGAGGGAGGCTCTAGATCCGCTCCATATTCCTGCTTTTTCAAACTAGATCTTACGCGCTCCACTTGACATGCAGGACAGTCAGGATGTCTGGTCATCCCAGCATGGGATAGACGGCCCGCTCGAACTCACTCAGAAGGTCGACAGCCCTTTGGTCGCCAGTGGGGAGAAGCTGGGACAAGTACACTCCAGCGACACCCTTCTTCATGTCGATCCACTATTCAGATGTCAGTAACGAGTCCATGGAATGGGACTCATAAAGTCAATGCTGACGCTTACCCAGTAGCAGTTGGGGAGTCCGGACCAGGACAGCGAGCACTGGCTACGGCCACCGGGCACATCGATCGTGTTAAGCAGGCCGCTCAGCCCGTAGTCGACAGGGATATGGCTGGGAACGGCATTGTAGATTGCGTTGCGATTTGCCAAATTGTGATCCCCTTGGTTATCCAAACCATTGCAGTTCTCGAGGTGTGGCTTGAACATCACCTGCAGTGTCTCAGGTCGGAGCAGTCTTCCCTGCAACAGCCCGAGGTAGATCTTGAGGAGATCAGGGACGGTCGTGTAGATTCCGCCACCTCCAATATCGTCTATGACGGGGTCAGGCATCCAGAAGTCAGTGACCTCTCTCAGTCGGTGATCATCCCGTTCCCACAGCTTCACTTTCCGGGCGCGGAGGTCCTCTCTCTCGTTGAGATGGAAAGTGATGTCCCTCGCTCCGACTGGTTCAAACATGTATTTCTCCATGTATTGACCGAGTTTGAGTCCCGTCACATGCTCGACCTGATTATTGTCCCATCAGTCTAGTTTTAGATAATCTTCCAATGGGACTGGCTACTCACCATCAGCCCAGCCCACTCAAGGCCAGGGCCGTACAGCCATTGTTCTCCAGGCTCGAACACGAGAAATGTATGGAAAGAATCCCGCTATTCTGGTTAGTTGAATGCGCCAAGTCCTGGTGAATGGACATACGATTGTCTGCAGGAACAGAGGTCGTTCGCCTTCCAGCTCTTGATAGCGCATGGATAGTGGATGCATAAAGGTATAGGCCATCCCAGATGAATGGGTCAAGAGTAGCCTTGAAAACACTTAGTGACGAGGGATGCATGCGACCGGTTTCAAGTGCTACCTACCGAAGAGTAAGAGGCCGTCTTGCCAGTCGAAACTGGGGTTCGTTCTTTTCACTGAACCCAGTCAAGATCTTGGGGTCCTTCCACTCAGGAAGGATGGCAGCGATGTCTGCGTCCAAGTCCAATAGTCCCTTTTCGACGCATTGCATGACCGCGATGCTTGTGATAAATTTGGTAGCAGACGCAATCCAGTGCACATCATCAGCTCTGCAAGCTTCCTCTTGTTCACTACCGAAACACTTTGCGTAATGTAGGGTTCCTGCGACTGTTTAGGATATGGTGGTCAACTGTCTGCGTTTTTTCATGGGATTTACCTTCTCGATCCACGGCACCAAGGGTGATGCGAGGCAGGGGTGGTCCATCCTGACGGAGGAAGGATTGAACAGCTTCGTCAATGATCTCCATGGTAGAGACACTGGTGCACTCTTCCGATTGCTTGCTCTTGGAGTATAGACTTCGACTTTCAAGGAGGGATCACGCGTTAATTGTCGGCTGCCGACGGTGTCCATTCTGCTTCTTTAAGTAATGATTTTTTAATACGCTAGAGGCGTTCTATGGTAAATTAGTCTGGAGCGGTACGCTGCCTATTCGTTTCAGTGATAATGTTTGACCTTTAGTTCGTAGTCTAATCCGCGAGCCAGACCTCGCAAAACAGCCGAAAGAGGCAAAAGGGTGAAGAATATGCAGCGATTTTCCCCTTTCTACACCTTTGCGAGTTAGTAGTTTTCGTCATCGGCACCGACATCGGTATCGACATCGGTGAAGCCAAAACACTGCAACGGAAGACGCCCGTCGGTGGAGTCTGGTGGGCCCTCGCGATCTGTCCCAGAACGGAAACCATGTGGCGGACATAGTTCCCGGGTTCCACGGACACTGTCACTAACCGAACATCCTTATACGATCGATATCATTGCGGTCAGCCCCGAGTCTAGATTGACAATGCTCGACACGTCCATCTTCCATCTACCTTTCGAAGAGGGGTTCAAACCATAATTTCTTTCACAAGGCCACCTCGATCAAATATGATCGACAGTGAAATACCTGTCCAGGATCGCTTGCGGCACCTCATGCCGAGCCTCTCAATCCATACTGAAGGCAGCCAATATCAGGATTGTCTCGAGCTATATAATCGGGCGCTGAGCAAGCAACCACTGGGTTGCGTCCGGCCGCGAACAGAACAAGAGGTCTCGCACTTGGTTCAATTCTGCACTGAAGAATCGGTTCCCTTTGCTGTTCGCTCAGGTGGTCATGACTTCTTCGGGCGCTCCCTGGTTTCTGAGGGCATTCTGATCGACATGCGCTCAATGGACACGGTCATCGTCGAGCCGGACCGAGCCAGCGCTCGCGTTGGTGGCGGAGTGATCGCCGGCCACCTGCAGGAGACCCTACATTCCCACGGCTTGTTCACACCTACTGGACAGGCAAAATCCGTGGGCTATGTCTCGTGGGCATGTGGTGGAGGGTACGGCTTCTACGTTGGAACGTACGGGTTTGGGGTCGATCAGATCCTTGGGGCTCGGGTGGTTTTGGCCGGGGGACACGTTGTTGATACCGACGAAGATCCAGAACTACTGTGGGCACTCCGCGGCGCTGGGGCGGGCACATTTGGCATCGTCACGGAGCTTCGCGTGAAGGTATACCCGGCCCCTAAACTATATGCTGGCTTCTTAGCCTTTCCCCTGCACGAGGTCGCAACTGTCATGGACAGGATTGGAAGGCTCTTCGAGCATGATTTTCCTGATGAATTCAGCGGCGATGCCATCGCCGTCAATCCTGAAATGGCTCCGACTCCGGTAGCTGAGCCCTGTTTTGTCTTGTTTTGGTGTTGGACTGCCGTCAGCGGAGACCTTGAGCCTGCGAAAAGCTTCCTTGAGCAGATGATGCAGACTGGTAAGGTTTTGGCTAACACGGTCACGGAGAGTGAGTTCCAAGCTGATACCACACTGGCATAAAATCCAGCTGACTTGACCTGGTATTTAGCTACACCATCTTCCTACGCTTTGGGTGATTCATCGTCAGGGACCTTCTTCCGTAGTCGAAATATTGACCGGATAGATCAGAAGATTGGTGCTATCCTCGCACAGCATCTTCCACCGCGTCCGCTGTCTGCCGTCATCTTTCACAGTAACCATGGCAAGGGTGTTCGACGCGAAGTCACAGATAATGTCGGGGCGGCCTTTCCGATTCGACACCAACATGTTATTCTCGGGGTCCACGGTGGCACTAGACCGGGCCAGGCGGATGCACAGGAGCTTGCGGATGCAGCCAGATGGGCCACAGATATGGTGGAGGCGATCGATCACAACGGTCTCTCCTTGTCGGGGGGGTTTCCTTCATTCTGGCCCCCTGATCAGGTAGATATCGAAGGGTTCTTCGGGGACAAGGTGGCTGGAAGACTACGGCAATTGAAAGCACGGCTGGATCCGAATGACATATTTTGCCGTGGAATGCCTGGTCTCCAGGCAGGCTGCTGAATAAAAAAAATTGACTATCTGATTATACCTTGTTAAATCGTATAGGGCTCCTATTGTAGAAAGTCCCCCTGATGCGGATTTAGCGGCTCTGTACACGTGATGTGGCAATCCCCCCAGGCTCTGTCCTCCGTCTTCGCCCAATTTCGAATCTTCCTGGCCGCTGTTGAGTAGAAAGAAAAGACACAAGGCCGACAGTCCAGCTGGCCGGACATGGACTTCCCCTGGTTACGCTTCAAGCAAGTGATAGTCAGCTCGTCTTTACATGCAAGCTCGCAGCAGGCGCACGAATCCCTACCGCCTCCACGGCGAACCAAGAGCAAATTAGGCTGTCGAGAATGCAAGACAAAGCGAGTCAAATGCGATGAAGCGTATCCCACATGCAAGCGATGCCAGCGTCAGGGTCTTGTCTGTTCGTCCGCCCCACGTTTGACGCAGTGGCAAATTGAGACGCCGTGGGTTTCATTGCAACCCAACACGCTCGTTAATCGAAGACTACTACAGTATTGGCTGGAGAAAGTGAGCCAGACGTTGGTCATGGATCCTGAGAATAATCCATTTTCCTTTCCGACTCTGGAACACATTGCCAGATCATCCGCACTCCTCCATGCTATCCAGTCGGTCAGCGCCAGCCACGAGCAGTATTTCCCCACTAAGACCCCCATGATCGCCCTGGAGGAACGTGGCAAAGCCATAGCTTGTCTTAGAAAAGAGATCAATCAAAGCCAGCACTCGCCTTACGCGCACTTTCTGACTATTATGTTACTGGCTCTGGCGCAAGGTGCTGATCCTGATCCGAAAGATTATGGCAAAGAACATCTATTCGGTGCCCGCGCCTTGATCAACAGCATGCTCCAGGACACATCTATCCTGACCACCAATGGCCCTGCAGTCTGGCTTTGCCTGGGAATGTACCTTTACTGGGATATGTGCAGTTCGTTCCTGGTCGACCCATGTGAGCCACAGGGTTTTGATTTATTTGCCATATCCTGTGCAGTGCACAGGATGGGAGACTGGCATCATCCAATGTACGGAACATGTAGCACGCTACTTTTTATCATAGCAAATATCGGACGATACTCCCGACAGATCCTTGACTCACCAGAGAACCGCAACCTCATGCAAGAAGCCGTGTTGGAGGCTCAACTTACTACCTGGACAGCAAAGCCCCCAAATGCCGGCTTGGGCCACTTATATGAAGCGTTCCGCAACCACGGGATCATTCTCCTTTATAGATCTCGTGCGCATGCACAGAGTGATTGTCGCACGGATCCTGATACTCCTGACGCGCAAGAGTCCCTGATTCAAGAATACGCCGAAGAAACAGTCCGCCATCTAATGCACATCCCTGCGTCCTCTTCCTACCTTAATTTCCAATCTCTCCCTCTCCTCACAGCGGGATCCGAATTGACGGAGCCGAATCACTTTCTCCGCGATCAAGTGCGTGACAGGCTTCGAGCCATCTACTCCTTGAATCGCCTTCCGGCAAATCTGCTGGCTCTTCAACTTCTTGAAGAGCTGTGGCATGCCCGGGATAGGGGCGACCCATCATTCTGGCTACTGTACATGCTACAGAAGGATTGGCACCTACTGCTGGGATGAGGTTTGATTAACTATTTGGGTGCCAGTTCTTGGATGTACAAACTTTATCCGCCGTACGGCAGGCCAGTGGGAGGGCGTCTTGACCAATAAGTGTCCTGGTCTAAAAGGCAATCCCACAGACATCACAATCAATTCACTATAGGAATGTGTTCTGGTCGTCGCTGGGCACAAGACAGGCTGAGTGAGCCACGGCATCTACCCGGCCGACTCTTACTTCTCACGCCATAATGGCTACTCTTCCACCACCGAGCTCGCGACCATAAACAGGGAACAAATCGCTGACATGCGAGATGGTCGAGACATCGGTAATGGGACTGGTTAGGGGCAGTTCTGGGTTCTGTCCTGGACGCTTATTCCTGATGTTGACACTTTGGCAAGTATGTCTACGAGGGGACTGGCGACATCATACGGCTACGACACTGTCGTTTGGGATGCGTACTATTAGTTTGCGCCGTTTTCATCTCCCAATGTGCTCTCAATGGACGCTATAGGTTGGCGGAAGGGTCTGGATATACTGACCGGGATGAGCTACGGGGGGCCAGTTATCGTGAATTGATTGCTATGGCCACAGCTATCAAAATAGTGGTTGTGAGCAAGAACTGCTATATGGCGAGGGATTGATCTGGCCAGGGGAGGGTTTGTCTGATACTTAATTCCGCCCTTTAGGCCTTAAGATAGAGTCTTTCCCTCGATGACCACCATGACCCCTCACCAATCTGACGTCGTCTTCACTTCACCTCTTGCTCTCTCTGACGCAGGATACCTAGGTATGAGTCGCCGTGTGGCTTCAATCTCGAGGGCCTCAGCAACTAATCGAGGGTAATCTCCTTCACCTGGTGCATGGCCAAATCAATACAGAGAATTCATCTCCATGTATCCTGGAGTAGAATCTATTCACTTCCATCCCTTCAACTATTTATACTCTATATCTCTTTTCCTTCCACCTGTCTTTTATCTCTCCTCGTCCCCCTCATAGTGAGCCATTTACTGCCTAAATATATAAACATTCTGAAGCCAGTCTGCTTACACGTTGCCAACCTCTCCTACACAGAGCAATGCGCTCTTTCCTTAAGCGATGTTTCATCCTCAGCAACAATGCTGGTCCCGTCGTCCGATCTGGCTCTCATCGGCCTCCATCCTCCCTCAACCTGCGCAGGATTCAAAGCTTTGAGGGATGCTGTGACCGCAAAATATACCAGTTTGGCACTGGCTGATTGCGAGCAATACATCTCGCTGAAGCATATGTCCAGAAGAGATTTCATCCTCATCGAGGCTCACCGTCACGGGCTGGGTAGTGCAGTCCGTCTAACGTACTTCCAGGACATCCAGACCCGCATCGTGAAAGTCGTCTCTCGTGAACACGAAGCGGCGCACAGAGGTCTCGGGCATCTAATCACCCGGAGAATCGACCGCATGAACATTCCGCTTGCCGAGTTCACGGCTCTGGGATCAACGACGTTCACCGGGCCCTCGAGCTCAACCAAGGAAGCTGGCGTGGCCGAGTCCATGCCCAGATTGGGGCCAGACGCAGCCTGATGGTTCGCAAATTCGTATCAAGCCCTCAAGGTCTGTGGAGGCCCCGCAAACTCAGGACTATCGTCATCAATCGAAAAGTCAGGCCGGCAACTATACATGTTGTCCCGGCCAACGCTACGGATCCTCCTCTGACGCTGGAGTTTGGCCTTGTTTTTGGCCGGCCGCCGAATCCTCGATTGGAAGGGGATATCCCGCTCATGAATGACGAGCTGCTGGAATGGCCTCGACTCGTGTTTCTTTGATCTGAGTTGCTTGTAGCGTGAACGTTCTTTCTTGTAATTGAGATGCCTTCGCGATGGGAATAAGTGCGAATGTTATGGTCATGATTATCTATCTTGAAACAGGGAGGGTGAACACTTTCTTGATCTTGGTGGTAAGTGGTGGTACTATCGGACGCGAAACTAGACCCCGAGTGGTAGACTGAGCTCAAACGGAAGTCACTGAAAACAAGCGTAGAGAACGCAAACCGGAAATTTATCTAGTGCAGCGTAGGAAACCAATATTGTGCTGGTCAGCGACTAGTTTGGATGGACCTGAGCATAACCGTAGCACGAGGGTATTCCTCGATGCCTCATATGGCTCCAGGGGTCGACATGGAGCCACAGGAAATGCAAATATAAAATGGAGGGCTAGAATTCGACCGCAGAGGGACTGATCTTGCATTGTAGACAGAGACAAGATTTAAAGTGGCTTATGTGCTGTCCCGACTTTCTAATATTCACAGCCTCGCAATGACAGTAAACAGATGACGGTGCTAGCAAAACCTCTTGGACTTGAGATACTCATAATCAGCCATCGCATAGACAACACAATTGCGAAGCATCTCCGCCCTGCTCTCTCCAAACTCTGCCTCCCATTTCTTACTCTCCTCTTGGATGTCCACATCCCCGGCAGCTTTGTCCTTGCGGACACCACTCGACGACGCCACGGTCCCCTTCCAGACCCTGGAAATCGGGCTGAGCAGGTGATCCCGTCGCGGACTCCACGTGTACTGGACCCTGTCCGCGTCCAGTCCCAGAACATCCGCCAGGCGACTGACCAGTTCGGGGCGGTTGATGTAATCGTCGGCGTCCAGTACAAGGGGTGTAGCGGTTGTATCCTCTACAAGTGCAGAGTATTCCACATACCAGTCATACAGGGACCGCGTGAAGGAGAACGACATCTGCGATGCTATGTAGTCGTCCTGTGCGCGAGGGCACAGTTCCGCCTCGGGCCTGGATTCGTAAAGCCGGACAAAGGCTCTATAGTAGGAGATGAAGGACCGGGCCGGATGTCGTATCAGAAAAATGGGCTTCCAGGCTCCCAGATACGCCGACGGCAGCACCGTGGGATTTTGAAGCCTGTCATCGTGGCCACTCTCCTGTTGGGAGGAGAGGGAGACGGTGAATTCGGCGGAGAGCGTGTCCCCTCCCGCATCTGGTCGCCATAGCAGATTGCAGTGCTCCTTTGCAAAGACGACCTTGTCATCAGCTTCTCCCTTGGCGCGGTATTGGTCCAGCCTGTCGAAACACCGTTGGTAGCTTTGTTTGAGATGGTTCTTCTCATCTTCTGTCCATGTATCCACGGGGTTGCTTTGTAATTGTATGATCGCGTCCACGAGATCTAGGTCGACAAACGGGTACGATGTGTCTTCATCGTAGTATATGTTCGGTTGGCCCCCCAGGCCTAGGAGTCGCGTCAGGAGATTCGATGTCATGCGCGGTTGAGCGAGTAGGAAGATGCGAGTGGGTTTGGGTGGTGTTGAGGCGTTCATTGTGTGGACAACGCAGTATTGAGCTGGATTCCCCAGAAGCGCGTTGGGGTTAGAAGATGTGAGGGTTGAGAGCAGCTATAGTCATAGCTGGTCGATGCACAATTTGTCCTGGGAGTTCTAGTCATTATATCTGCTGGGCAAATAAATCAGTGGTCGATTCCTATAGATACCAGTAGTTTCAGGATTCTTTGTGAGTTTCATCTTGCTTGATTTGCGGTGTCTGTAACCCACCGAGTTTTATGTTTTGGTGATGACGAGTTCAACACGACGCCCACCACCCACCACCAACGTCATACCCAACACCGGCACACCCCCCTCCCAAAATGCCGATATTTCCTCTGATCCCGTGGTTTGAATGGCCGTCATTTGGACTCTGGGCTATCCAATAATACATAACATCTCCGGCTACCCCGCATCGAAAGACCGTGCATCGTGCTGAACATCCGGGAATGCACATGCACTGAATACCCTAGAGCTCAATAAGCTCCAACTAGAGCGAGCATGAGCCGATCAACCGCGAACCGGGGGTTAACCGGACGAGCTTCTCCGCATTCTTCACAGGCCTTCAGGGGCGAGTCAGTGGGGGTACAAATGATGGGAAACAGGGCTGTCAGCATCATGGACTCGCCACTTTCAGAGTCTGTTTTCCTGTCTGCTGCACAAGCCACTTCGTCTTGTTCATTATGAGCTCAAAGTGGGAGAGTATCATCCTGCCGACGAACCCAGAGCCGCTGGGCATCTTCCAAGTGCGCCCGTTGACGGCAGATAGTGCGGCCAAAACAGCCGAGTTGCTGAGGAAAAACCACGAGCTCTACCATATCTTTATCCATAATGCGGGAGTACACAGTAGGCATGGCTGTACATCTGGTGTTGCCGGTCCTGACGCTTGCAGACCACATCCTGCACCACTTGCTCGCCATCTATGCCTTGGGGGCCACGCCGGCCCAGCTAGAAAAGGCCTTTCAGCTCGGCATGGCCTCGCAGAAGCCCATGAATGCGCCGAATGCCGAAAAGGTCCATGGCTTGAGCGACCCAGCCAAGTTCAAGGCCCTTATGGGCAGGGGAAAGTATTACGGTGAATACTACGCCTTCTTTGAGGACGAGGTCAAGAGAAATGGAGTCCCGGAAACAATCGAGGAGTATGTATTTAAAGGCGATGAGAGAGCAGAGGAGATGTTCCGCAGATTCTGGGGTGGTCAGTACTGCCTATCCATGAGGTAACATTGTCGTCCATCAACTCACACCAGCCAGCGTATCTGCACTCGCCCATCCACCTCGGCTACGCGATCGAATTCGACCAACCCCTCATCGCGGTCGACGCCTTGGCTCTCACAGCGGTTCATGCATCCCGACACGGAGACATTTTGGATATGGTGGAAAAATATGCTCAGACATCGGCGTCGGAGCCTGGGCGGGTTCTCATCGATATTCTGGGAGATATCAATTCCAACAAGGCCATTCGCAAGGCGTTGAACTATGAACATATTGACAAGCTGGCGCAGGGTATCCTCCCCCATGCGAGGGAGGACTTCATTCGCCTGGTGAGCCAGTACCGGGTTCGTCCCGATGAGCTGGAGGTCAAGACTGCTGAACTACTGAACGCATTCAGTAAGTCGCACTCCACCAGAGGAAAGGGCTACCTAACACTCGCCAGCATACATCACTTGTCTCGCGCAACGTAAAGACAAAGAAATCCGGATCGACTTCTTCCTCATGCACACCGTCACCGCTTCATCATTCGCGCCCGTTCTAATGCAGACCTCGTGGATTTCCCGCCCGAACAAAGCGCGCATTCTGGAATGGTTAGGCCGGGCGGCGTTGACGGTCTATATCGAAGCGGGTGCCCCTAGCCCTCGTCCCGAGGAGCTAGTCTCTTATACCCCCCTCCGCCCCTCCGGATGGGATGAGATCTTCCGTAGAGCATGCGACTACGAAGACGATGGCCATCTCTCTAAGCTCATCCGGGGCATCCGCACAACCTCCATCGTCTCGAAGCCGTATGTGAACAGCCACGAGTTTCCACTCAAGCGGGAGGAGGACTTTCTGACCTTGGCACATATGGGTGAGTAAAGGTCTTCGAAGATGTCGTGGGCGATGACTTACACTGCGAACAGTCATCGACAGCTCGGAGAAGTTCCAGGACGAGCAGACTTTGAAACAGGAGGTGGAGATGGTGAACGAGAAATCGTTGCTTTCCAATATTCTTCCGTACGGCATCCAGCAGGTTGTAGCTCGGTGGCCGCGCGGGGTGGGATTTGATGAGGCCTGGTATCATGTTGCAGACCGGGGGAATGGCACTCCTCCAAGGGCTAGGATCTGAGGGCTTGCCGTTGTCATGTTCGGAATCTAACATGTATGCATGCCATGAGCTTTTGCAGGATCGGTAGGATCAGAATTGCAACGGTTTTGAGCCCATCCATGGCCACAACCGGAAAAATGCCGATGCCAGAAGATTTCCCCTCTTCTATCGTGTGTTTTAAACATCCCGGACGCTTTAGTCCGCTTGGGATGGATTCCTGCTGCGGATGATTCGTGGATCTGCATTTAACCACCGAAGATCTCTCTCATTTAGCCGGCAGCTGCTCCGAGAGATGGTTATAGCCTTGGATATACCCTGCAGCACCAATCGCTTTCGCTTCAAATGAGCTAGGTCATGGCATGGACCAAGACATCCCCGCAATTCTTCCCCCACCGGACGTACTCCGTATAAGAAGGGCGAAGATGCAGAGACCTGAGTCCCCCTGCAAAGCGTCCTCCATTCTCATTCCTGCACCCTAGGACACCACGAACACAATGTGGGCATTGTCGAGCATCACCCTCTGGGTGACGTCTCTCATGGTAATGGCGAACGAGAGTCTCGCCCACGGCCTCCCAGGTTCAACATATACCAATCCTGTGTTCGGTGGCTGGCACTCTGACCCATCCTGCGTCCATGTCGCCGAAAAAGACACCACATACTGCGTGGTCTCGACATTCATCGCCTTTCCCGGCCTGCCGATATACGCCTCCAAAGACCTCCGAAACTGGAAGCACGTCAGCAATGCGTTCAACCGGCGCAGCCAGGTCCCTACGCTGGCGCAGGTTACCAACCAGCAGGGTGGCATGTATGCGCCTACCCTACGCTACCACCAGGGCAAGTTCTACCTGATTGTCTCCTTCCTGGACCCCGGGGCCAAGGGGCTGGTCTTCACCACCACCGACCCGACCGACAACGCCGCCTGGAGCGAACCCCTGGAGTTCGCCGTCCACGGCATCGACCCAGACCTCTTTTGGGACGACGACGGCGCCGCCTACGTCTCCTCCTCCGAGAACCAGGCTATCTGGCACTACTCCCTCGACCTAAACACCGGCGCCACGGGGCCTGCCATCGGGTTGTGGAATGGCACCGGCGGCGTCTGGCCCGAGGGCCCGCATATCTACCGCAAAGACGGTTATTACTACCTCATGATCGCCGAGGGCGGCACCGAGATGGACCACGCCGAGACCATGGCGCGGTCCCGGAACCGCACCGGCCCCTGGGAGCCCAGCCCGCACAACCCTGTCCTTACTAACCGCAACACCACCCGGTACTTCCAGACGGTCGGCCATGCAGACCTCTTCCAGGACGGCGCCGGGAACTGGTGGGCTGCGGCCCTGAGCACTCGCTGCGGCCCGGCTTATAAGAACTACCCCATGGGTCGCGAGACCGTGATGGTGCCCGCCGTATGGGAGGAGGGAGAGTGGCCCGTTGTGCAGCCTGTGCGTGGGCGCATGCGCGGACCTCTTCCGGCGCCGGTGCCGAAACCTGGCGGTAGCTTGGCCGGCGTCGGGATAGGGCAGTTCGTGGGAGCGCCGGACCGCGTAGACTTTGCGCCGGGAGAGGCCATGCCTGCGCATTTCATGTATTGGCGATTCCCCAAGGAGGATAATTTCGCCATTTCGCCGCGCGGCCATCCGTATACGTTGCGGCTGACTCCTTCCGCCAGTAATCTCACGGGCACCGCCGACTTCCAGCCCGACGATGGCATCACGTTCGTCGGACGGAGACAGACTGATACGTTGTTTACGTATGGAGTGGATATCTCCTTCAATCCGAAGGTTGCGGGCGAGGAGGCTGGTGTCACGCTGTTCCTCACGCAGTACCAGCACGTGGACCTGGGTATTGTCCTTTTGCAGGAGGGCGATAGTGATGAGTTGTCGCTCTCTTTCCGGTTCCGCGTGGAAGGCCGTGGTAACTTTGAAGGCACCGTTGCGCCGGCCGTTGTGACGGTTCCTAAGGCGTGGCGGGGGAAAACGGTTCGACTGGAGATCCAGGCTGTCAGTGACACGGAATATGTGCTTTCGGCCGCGTTGGCGCAGAAGCCGCACCAGAAGAAGGTCATCGGACGGGCGAGCTCGTTGCTGGTCAGTGGCAATACGGGTAAATTTACGGGCACGCTGGTTGGAGTGTATACCACCAGCAATGGTGGGGCTGGGTCGACGGAGGCGTATATCAGTAGATGGAGATACGATGGACAAGGTCAGATGATTGATGAAGGGGTCATTGTGCCGAGCTAGTCGTCCCAGGCCGTCGTGATGTATATACACCAATACACCACAAAATATAGATAGTATGGACGTAAACTACGTCCATGAGCCCGGTCAAACTTGGAATATGCCTTGGTTGAAGCCTTCGTAAGAGCCTGCATCCATCCCGGATCCCATCCACCCGAGACCATACCACGACCCGACATCCCATTGGTTATCGAACGAGAGATCAGGGTTGGAAAATGGAAGGATGTCGGGCATTAGGTCAGAGATCATGCCACCCGCGCCGGGTGTCATGCCCGAGCTGCCCTCGGCCTGGTCTGACGACTGCAGGTCTATCTGCTGGTCTTGGTGGTTGGTCCTCATGTCGACATTACCACTTAGGATCTTCGATACGGAATCCGCGCACTGCGCTATGCAGATGTCTGCCAGATCCCACCCGTCGTTCTCAGCAGCATTCTGAAGCTTTGTCCAGAAGCGCCGGAGACTCGTCTTGCATGATTGGACGACTGCCTTGTCCGTTGATTCGACGGTGCACCGTAGTAGGATGATCACAGTCAAGATGAGGTGATATGATGTATCTGTCCAGCGTCAGGGGAAGACAAAGTTACATTGCTTCTGAAAAAGCCTTACAGGGAAGCCAAAATTCTTGAAGCTGAGCCTTACTCAATGAGCAGACATATTCAGCAATCTCCTGTGCAGATTTACGAAGCTGCGACAAGTGGTACTTGGTGTTTTCAGGACGGTCGAGTTCATCTGAAAGTGTTGCAGCCTATATATCGTCAGAATATGCTTCGTGATCTCTCAATGAAAACTCACATGTAATGCAATCCGATTCAGCAGCAGTCGAACACTGAGGTAGCCGAGTCGGAGGCTGCTGGACCCAGAGACACTTGGCTGATCGCCTGTGGCTGGCTGGAGAAAACCGGGCAGGGAGTCCTCCCATCCATCCAGATCTGTCTCCAGACGGCGTATCTGCTTCCAAACATCCTTCTGGTTCGTGTTGAGGTCATATACAAGCGGGAGCACGTCCCCGAGAATCACGGTCAGCGTACACAGACGGATGAACGACTCTGCAGCTTTGACGCGGCGTTCTGACTGGACGGTCTCCGGTATGATTTCGGCTAGCACAGGGACAGGAACATCGTACTGTGTCCTTGATACAACGGGTGGGATGCCGTGCGCAAAACTTGACCTATTTTTTGCATGAACAAGGGTTGTCAAGATGTACAGGAAGTGATGAACTCACCAGCGGTCATTGATAACCACTGCCCACCACAAACGAATGCGGAGGGCTTTTTCGCTCTTAGGTCGGCGCCAGTTAGTAGGATCGCGGTTGAGACCGAGACTCTGGGCAAGGCACACCGCACGGCCAATGTTCATCGTGTTCATGATCACGGACAGAACGGGGCGTCCCATCATGTCCAAAATGACTGAATATACAGTCGACAGACCTGGGGCCATAAAGTCGTGCTGCATAGCTTCTACTGCCAGGTTCCAGATGAACTGCGGGTCGGGCGTGGGGAATTTCTTGAGGGTTGGGGAGTGTTTCCACAGAATGAGCGAGAGGGCAAAAAACTCGCATGTGAGCGCCGGGGAGAGCTTATCCCCGCTCTTGTAGAGTTCGATGAAAGATTGTTCATCCAATATCGGAAAAGCCGGATGATATTTATCAAAGTATCTTCCGATAGTGATGTCAGTTTAGTTACTTAATCTTAGGACCGAGAATGCAACCCACAGTCGGACTAGTTCGTCGGCATAAGGTTGGAGGATCTGCATGAGGATCTCCTTTTGCTGTTTCCCCGGATTCTGCGATATAGCTAGACCTTCTCTCCGTCGGGGAACTCTGAGATACACACTTGGTGCACTATTGACCGCATGGGATGGCACCCCTTCGGACAGGGCGTTGGCCTTGGAGGACATGTAGCGCTCCAGAATCTGGATGTCTTCAGAGATCACAGGACTCGCCACCATGGACATCTCGACTTTAGACCGGTCATGGTCCGGAGATCCGTGATAGTCAGGCCCGATGTTGTCCTGGCTTCCCTCTCTGTCGGCGGCGTATAACTGTCCGCTGTTGCCATGGGGCGGAGAAGGAGCGGCGGGAGCACTTGTCGGCCCCAGACGACGCTGATTGACACGTTTGGAAGTGCGACGCGTATTATTCTGTGCCTTTGAGCTTCCTGATATCACACAGGGAACATTCTGAAGGCCACAGAGCACGCATGGCCGATCCGGGCTGCCGCCAGTGCAGCGTCTCTTAAAACGGCGACACCGATCACAGGCGGGGACTTTGTGAGAGCGGTAGGGACGGCGTTGGCTTTCCATGCTGTAGAATTAGCAGTTTGAAGCTTTGAATCGAGGTAGACTGTGACTACTGGTCATGTCTAGGTAATGTAGGTAGTGAGGGGTTTCCCTGCGGAAAAGGAAGGTGGAGTTGCCCGGCGGAAAAGATGCGATAAGAGATAAGATTGGTCCTCCGTTACCTTAAGTATGCTTGCCTATTTGGTCCAAGAGCACTATATCGCTGACTTATGTGGATGGCCATCTGCACTCTACACTATACTCTTAAAGGTCACAGGGAGATGAATTTTTGGTCAGGTGGATTCGTTTTATGGTAGCATGATATACATAACCCGGATATTGCGAAGTTTATCGAGATCCGTAAAGTATAACAGTGTCCCAAAAAAAAGCTTCTTGCAGAATGCAATGACATTTACGGTCCTTCTAGACGCCAAACAAGTATACACAAGATTTTGATTTCTGGATTTTGGAAAACTTCACTCGAAGAACCGGGCATCTGTAAGTCTAGGGCTCCCCTTGTAGTGTCGTATATCAAGCAGAAGCTACCCATAAGTAACACATCCCTTCCTCTCAGAAGACGGGCAGATCATCAAAATACACATTTCACTTGCTATAAACTCTCACATTATCCAAAATGGAAGCTGTATGGGAAAAGGTCATATGCTATTTTTCAAGCAAGTCCTTATCTCCCCTCGACCTGTGGTCTGCTCTGCATTGGTGTGAGCTCAAGCCAGTATGCAACCCTCCCGACAACAGTGGGCTCCACGACGGATTGAGCCTGTCTGACGATGCAATGTCTTTCTTCACTCTCATCGGTGATACCAGCAAACCGCCCTGTTTATGTAGCAAGGCACAACAAATATACCAGCGCATGGAACATTACATCCACACTGCCCCGGAACGCCACCCCGATGACTACTCTATCCACACGGGAAAAGCAGACACATCACTGGAAGAGGTGTCTCTTTACAGCATGCGGGACGCTATGCAGTGGTGGTCGCACTGGTACGGCTCACTCGAGGGCCACTATTGGAAAAAGGCGTTGATTGCCATCTCGACCATCCCCGACGATGTGATGGTCCCTCCCCAGGACATTGCAAGCGGCCGTTTCCGCTTTCTGGGTAATAGCCTGTCCGATATCCTTGCTGGGTTAAGGGCCGAGGGAATAAGTCCAGAAGATGTCACCTTGATAGAGCATTATCTCCTCCGACAGTACATCATCCAATATCTTGAAAAGGCAGATCCCGAGATCATGCAGATGCTGCGTGGAAACATCACCCTAATGCTACGATGGAGGGGCCTCACGAGCTTTTGTGATGGCGCGGGAACGGCAGTGATGGCGGCGCGAGGCATCTCGCCGGCGAAAATCTCTAGTACGGGCCTGGAGCTGGCCAGCGTGGCCCAGCTGATCGGTCTGGATATCTGCAAAGAGACTCATGGCATCCTTCAGGGAGAAGCCACGGAGACCGTCGCAGGGGTTGGTGACCGAGAGCTGCGGAAACGGGAGATGCGTTGGGTCCAGGCGCGGTTGATCGAGCGCTTGGATCTTTGTCCTGAGGGGTATTACCTGAGGCCATACGCTACAGCTAGCTTCCGGTATTTCTTCATGATGGATCGGTACCGGGAGCGGTTGATCCAGACTCGATTACCCTTGACTGATGCCCAGATTTGTCTTCTCCAGCGCCAGATACGGGCTGCTAGTGGAGTGAATGACATGGGGTGCAGGTCAGGCAAAAAGACAAAGGATGCAAAAAGGGTGAACAGTTGGGACAATGCCATTGGGTCCGTTAATATCGAAAACCTTGTATAGGGGATTTATTCCGCTGCATCCCGGCTGACCACGCCAATGTAAAGCCAATTATAGGACCCCTGCATATAGGACCCTTGGGTAGTGATTGGACATGCTTGAATTGCTTGAAGGTCGTTTGGTTTAATAATATGCATTGCAGCTGCCGCTGGATTGGTTCGCGCATTGCATTGGTGATACTAGTAACAAACGAAATCCCCCGAACACGACTCACTCTGATAAAGAGGCTGGGTCTGAAGATGTGTACTTTTGATTCACTGCGGAAACATGCAAGGCATCCAGACTATTGACCCCCTAGCGACATCGGCGAGATCAAGCGAGGGATAGCAACATTCTTGGCGAGCCGACTGCCCTGTGTAAACACGGGGGGCTCAATAGCGCGAGGAACGATGGATTTCTCTCTTTTTCCACTCAGGACGTCTTTGGATTCCAGGTTTTTCAGTAATGGGAAATAGCAGCAGTATCGCCGCTCCGCGTGACTGTCTGATATCCGCTGTCGGAGGTAATGCCGCGCATGTCGCATTCCAGGATCAGCTATTGTACCAAACCACCGCGGTGGATGCATACAACTTGAATATCCCAGTCACTCCGGCGGCAGTCGCGTACCCTCAATCAGCGGACGAAGTTGCTGCCGTGGTGAAATGTGCCTCGGAGTATGACTACAAGGTACAAGCTCGCAGCGGCGGACACAGTTTTGGCAACTATGGTACGACTGATAATGATGATAGTCCTCGGTCTGGGACACACTATCCGCTAACGCGTGCTTGGTTGCAGGCCTTGGAGGACAGAACGGCGCCATCGTGGTCGACATGAAGCACTTCTCCCAATTCTCCATGGACAAGTCGACGTACACCGCGACCATCGGGCCCGGAATCACACTCGGTGACCTCGACACCGAGCTCTACAACGCGGGCCACCGAGCCATGTCCCACGGAATTTGTCCGACAATTCGGACGGGCGGCCACCTGACGATGGGCGGATTGGGCCCGACGTCGCGCCATTGGGGGCTGGCGCTGGACCATGTGGAGGAAGTCGAGGTTGTGCTGGCAAACTCGAGCATTGTGCGGGCGTCAGAGACACAGAATCGGGATGTGTTCTTCGCCGTCAAAGGAGCTGCTGCCAACTTCGGAATCGTCACCGAGTTCAAGGTGCGCACCGAAAAGGCACCGGGCCTGGCCGTGCAATATTCGTACACGTTCGAACTAGGAACTCCCGCCGAGAAGGCGAAGTTTTTCAAGAACTGGCAGGCATTCATCGCGCAGGACGACCTCACCTGGAAGCTTCACTCCAACATGATCATCTTTGATGGCCAGATCATTCTTGAGGGCATTTTCTTCGGCTCGAAGGAGGAGTACGACGCGCTTGATCTGGAGAAGCAATTCCCCGCCAGCGAGCCTGGTACTCTACTGGTTCTGACGGATTGGCTGGGTATGGTCGGCCACGCATTGGACGATGTCATCTTGAGATTGGTCGGAGACACCCCGACGTGGTTTTACGCCAAATCCCTTGGATTCACACCGCGCACGCTGATTCCGGACTCTGCGATCGACCTCTTTTTCACTTATATCCACGAGACAAATGCCGGTACGGTGGCTTGGTTTATTACCCTCAGCTTGGTGGGCGGAGCTATCAACGCAGTCCCGGAAGATGTCACGGCATATGGCCACCGCGATGTGCTTTTCTGGGTTCAGATTTTCATGACCAGCCCGCTCGGTCCTATCTCGCAGACCATATATGACTTTGCAGATGGTCTTTACGATGTGCTGGCCCAGGCGGTGCCGGAGAGTGCGGAGCATGCATATCTCGGATGTCCCGATCCTAAGATGCCGAACGCTCAGCGCGCGTACTGGCGTGGCAATCTTCCGCGACTGGAAAAGTTGAAGAGTCATTTGGACCCAAAAGACATCTTTAACAATCCACAGGGTGTTAGTGTTGCCGTCTGAGGGCAGCTGTGTATAGTATCCGGGACCTCGCCATCCCCGCCCATAACATTATAAAGATTCTCCTTTGGATCTTGTGTGTATAGCTTATTATAGACTAGTTAATCTAAACATCTGCAATGTGGATGGCTTTCATAAAGTTACGCATAGTATGAAATAATATATATAGTAGTCGATCAGCTCTCAACCCTGAAATATACGATAGAAGAGATGTAGAACACTGATTATACAAAACACTCCTGTTGCCTTTCAAGCATGGGTATTGTGTCACATGCAGTAGAGATGACACGCATTGCTGTCCAAGTATGATTTACGGGATATCTTTGAGATCTTCTCCTTGACAGCGTGAGACATCGCGATGCTGACTTCGATGGAATCTCCTACTCACTACCCCTGAGTTCGCTAGTCATGTTGACAATGGATTATGTGGCGCGTAAGTCATGTATATTAGATTAAGGACTATGAAGATGTCCAGCAATACGCTATTCTATGTCGATACCGTAATGCCATCCTATTCCGTTTGAAGGCTTGTAATGTTTATAGATGATCGCCGCGTCGCCGTGTGACGGTGGAAACGATCCCAGGAGTCTTGTCCTACCACATGGAGCTGATCCGATGAATCAGATGCAGGCTTGCCCCAGACTCAACTCCACATTTCATCCCTCGATATACCCCGAACATATCCAAAGCTTACTTTGTATTCTTATCCTGCACGTACCCGTTAATTGTAGCACAGTAGTCGGGTCCGAAAGTCACTCGATATTCATGTCGGTGCACGTCTACTGATGTGGCGCGGTCTGGAGGACAATCGGTTGGAAGAAGAATACATTCTATACGCGAAGATTATACCTGTCCAGCTCCGAGGCGTACAGTTCTTAACTCGTATTCAGGACTTGATCGTCTGACATTGTAATCACAGCGTGTAACATCCCGTACATGTCGTCCAGGCCTTTCTCCTCGTTGTCTCGAACCCCTTGGATTCCGAGGGCTTACGTCCAGGTTGAATTGTAAACACTCCATGGCCATCATGACGGTGCTTGGTGCAAATTATGTAGTGGTTTAGAACATCTCGGCCCAGCTGTCAATTGAGTTCCTTGTTGAATGTGCATGTATACTGATTTAGATCATTGCGGTCCCAACGGCTAGCTTAGGAGTTTGTTTGAAACATTGCTTGATAGAATTGGGTATAAAGGAGGAATGAAGCGGCCGAAATGTTTAGCTCTCGATCAGCTTCTTCTCTTCTATCGAAGCAAAGGTCTGTGATCTGATTCCATCCATCCTCGTGCATTCAATATGAAGATCTATCTTCCCGTAGCTCTAACGCTTGCCGCGTTGGCAATTGCCGGTCCGGTGAACCATGCTAGAGCAGCCTAAGGGGTCGTGGGAGATCACCGCTGCCGTAAGGGATTCAATAAGTGTCTCAATGTCAGTATTTGTCTGCTCTGTTTCTTTCATAGATGTCGGACAAAGTTCTACCTAACACCACGCTCTACAGCATTGCCACCATGACAAGGACAAGGACGAGGACAAAGATAGGGACAGAAAAAGATGCGAGCATGTACGTTTAATAGACCCGACTTCTTGCTGACTCTCTGTTCTTACTGTATACAGCGATGCCGGCACCGTTTTTGCAACGGCCATGACGGGAAGGACCATGACCACGACGACAAGGACGGCGAGGACCATGATCACGACGATGACGACGACTAAGCACTTCGCTTGACGTTCCATGCTCTCCGCAGTCACTATTCATCGAACTAGTCTCGGTGGCGCAGCGTACCTTGGGACGGAACTTGTCCTCAGGAGGTTCAGGCGCGGGGGGTCACCTCCTGAACATGTCTGGCCTGGTTTTTGGTCTTGGGATATGAATCTAATTGAGTCTGTCGTTTGAAACTAGTCCACTCATTTATGTTCACGCGTGATCAATGAAAAGGCAATTGCGTTTATGACCAGAATGATGCGCTGTAGAGATGATCAACGGACTCGCTATTTGCTTTTGGTCCAAGGATAGAGACATGATCTATTTACACTGTAAGAGGGAGATCTATGTTACAATTTCGAACTTAAGCCGTCGGCTTTGCCTCCATCATTCGCTTCTTCGGATTTCGAGGCATCTGTTCCTGTCGCCGCCGCTCGTCGTCGCTAATGTCATCCAAGTGTGTTTCCACCTGATCCAACGCAGACTTCACCTCCTCATCCTTATTCTCATGGCCAGCCGTGGCCACTTCCAGGATCTCTTTCTCCATTCCCTGTACGACCCCCCACTCGATCCCCGCCGCCGTCAATTTCCGGCACCCCTCCGACTGCCCAACGAACGTCCCCGGCTCCTTGATGCCAAAGTACACCTTGTGAATCCCCTTGCGATCACCTTGCCGGGTGTTAATGACGCGTTCGACGCACGGCGTGTTGCCCGATAATCGTTTCCCGCATGGCTCCATCGTCACATACATGATGAGCTTCCGGCCAGGTTCAGCGGGCAATACCTCCGCCACACGGTCGTCGGGGACTGAGTGGACGGCGGCGTAGTTGGATAGACAGCATTGCTCCGCGTGGGTGTTGCCGGCGAGCTCCATGGTGTATCCGGTGGAGAGAATACAGTCGTCTTCGTAGGTGAGGTCGCCTTCGCGGCGGGAGAGGAGGATCGCGCCCACGCGGAAGTTTGTGGGGCGAGGCGGAGATTTTTCAGCGAGGTCGAGACATGCTCGCATGTATTTGAGGTGTGGAGAGGGCATGGTGGCTAGGGTGCATGAGAGGTGAAAGTGACTTGTCGTGATGATGAAGAATGATGACCTCACTGGATGGCGGGGAAAGCTGTCGACCGCCCTAAACCCAATCAGGAAGGCAAAGTGTTAGGTCGCGTCCCACGCGTCTCGTTTCTCCCTCTGCTCTCTTCCCGATCCTTTTTCTCTCAGGCCATTACTCTCTCAGCTAATTCCCCAACCTACTATACGCCATGTCCCAAGACGAAGGTCTGGACATCCCCTCCGAACCCCCCGTCGACACAGATCTCTACGACATCCTCGGCGTTCAGAATGATGCAACTCCCGAGCAGATCAAGTCGGCCTATCGCAAACAAGCTCTCAAGCACCATCCTGGTATACTTCCTTGACTCGACGCGCGCCCTGTCCGGGTGTCCCAGCTGACGACATCCAGACAAGGCTTCTGCCGAATCCAAGGAAGAGGCCCACCACAGATTCCAACAGATCGCATTCGCATACGCCATTCTATCTGATGCGCGACGTCGCCAACGGTTCGACCTGACCGGCAGTACCGCCGAGGCTGTGGATGAAGATGACGATTTCAACTGGGTCGAATTTTACCGGGAGCAATTCTCAAGCGCGATTGACACGGGCGCCCTCGATCAACTCAAGCAGGAATACCAAGGCTCGGAAGAGGAGGAACGGGATGTCCTGGCGGCATATGAGAAGTACCGAGGCGACATGGATAAGGTGTACGAGTCGGTGATGCTCTGCAATGTCATGGATGACGATGAGCGGTTCCGGGCGATCATCGACAAGTCGATCGCCAATGGGACGGCGCAGGCCTACAAGAAATACACGGAGGAACCAGAGAAGAAGCGACAGCAGCGACTGAAGAGAGCCCAGAAGGAAGCCCAGGAAGCGGAGCAGCTGTCCAAGGAGCTGGACGAGAAGAAGGAAACACAGGGGAAGCGGGGACGCAAGAAGAAGAGCTCTGCGATGGACAACGGGGATTTGATGGCATTGATCCAGCAGCGACAGGCGTCGCGGGCGGAATCGTTCTTCGACCGGTTGGAGGAGAAGTACAACCCGGGCAAGAAACGAGCGGCCAAGTCTGAGGAACCGCCGGAGGAGGCGTTTGCTGCGACGGCTGCTCGCCAGAGCTCAAAGAAGAAGAAGAAGAAAGCGAAGGCATGATGGCCAATGCGCTTATTCTTTCTTTTTCCTTGTTATCCCTGATTCTATTACCAGACAGGTTACACATTGATTCTTGGGTCATGGTCAGCAGGAGTTTGGACAGCTGTTGGCATTTGGAGCTCGTTTAGGGGTTTGCTTTTTTTTTTTTTTTTTTTTCATGGTTACTTTTTTCATGGTCGATCGATGGCGCATTTGCATACTCCTACATCGAGATAGCTCATTTTTCATTACCTAGGTTATCCATCCAGGTTGGGTAGAATCTGCTCTCCACCCTCCCCCCTTAGGCTGCAATCAAACCGATCACCGTCCATATTGGGATGCTGTGCGACCTTTGCGACGGCGATCGTCTTCATTCCTGAATGTGTCACCCTCCTGAACTACGGCAACAAGCCTTGCTACAGACGCAAGGGATGTCATCATCATCCGGCCATAAAGGGGAGCTGGACGCCACTCGACAGGTGCTGCTCTGACTGCTCCGTTAAACCCCGCAACGTCTTGGCCTGACATCTTCGCTACATCTTCGCTCTTGGCTGCTCCCTCTTCCGGCAATTATTCCCCCATTCTGCTCATCTAGACCTTCGCCTCTCCAGCCAGACGACTATCGCACCGCTTGGCTGCATGAATCACCAGCCAAACCCCCTCCTTCACAGCCACCACCGCTGAGGCAACAAAGACTCCGTGACCAGACTCCTCTTCTTGGCACCAACCGGACGGAAGACTAGTGGACGATCGACGTGATTTGCACGTGGAACCGGCTCCGAAGCTGTCGGGCTAAAAAAGCTGGTCAAGGCGTGCTGTGATCAAAAGGGACGCATTGTCCACACAACGACAACAACTGTTTGTTGATCCTTCCTTCACCCTCTGTCCCTCCCACGGATCCAGGATCTCGCTGAATGCGGCCCTGAACCCACCCCTCCTGTCAACGTTCGGAACGACCATCGTCATTAAACCGCCGAGCTCCACATTCTTCAGCCTGTGTGGCCCTGCGACGGCCGCAATTGCTCCACCGCCCTGGGCGGCGCCACTACTACTACACACAATCGACTGTCCAGCACCATGCCCCCCTACACCCGAATTCCCTCGCTTTCTACCGCCTTGGAGCAGGAACGTCTCGAGCTGCTGCAAGAGGTGCAGGAGAAACGCAAACCAAAAAAAACTAGCCCTCCCCGGACCAAGGGGGATCACAATCAGCACATCCATAGCCCCTCCGTCGCCCCATCTCCCGGTGACCTTCCTCCGCGCCATGGGTCCATCGCCGGTATTGGTGTGGGCGTGACTCCCCCGTGCGGTCGAGGCACCGAGCCTGAATCCTCCTCCTCTCCATCGACTCCCCTTCGTGCAACCACCACCGCTACCGCTCCTCCACCTCTACCGAAGCCCAAAACAACCACCTCCGGTCCTCCCGAACCTGCCGCCCGCCGAGCCAGTGATCAGTCATCCGACTCGTCCAGGCCTGCGGAACAGAGACCCCGACCCAGCATTCGTTGGGACGACTCCGTGAGCATGTCCCCCAGTGCCACCGGCCATGGTGGACACCGTCGGAGTCTCCAGATGCAGGAGAAACCAGCCAATCGAACGATCCCTGGGAAAAATGCAATGGCGGCGGTGATGTCAGGGCTCGACCTGAGCTTCAATCTTCCGAGCTTCAGTCGCGATAGAGACTCCGGCCGCTCCAGCACCCGACGAGGCAACTCCTTGGACTCTCGCTTTTCGGCCCCACGATTTGCTCGCTCCAGTTCGCCGAAACATCGCGTGGCCAGTCCGACCCCGCGCAACCCCCCGCCTCCCGCCATAAAGCCGGCAGTCACAGAGAAACCCAAGCCGGCGGAGAAAACAGAGATGGAGAGCGCCGACAAGAACGCTACGCCGGCTCCCCCGACGGAAGCGCCCGACAGTGCTGCGAAGCTTCCCACAGAGGAGGATGAGCGCTTGGAGAAGGACAAATATGACAGTGAAAACAACCCCATTGAGAGCAGTGAAGAAGAAGAGGACTCTTCCTCCAGTGACGACGAGAGCCCTCCCGATGTGACCCGTGGTCGGTCCCAAACAGCCCATCGGAGCTCGACAGACACCACGAGTGAACCGGATACTGCTACGTCGGTATCGCAACCCGGTAGGTACTCGCTCCGCGGCGTTGGCAGGGGCCATGGGCTAACAATGACTATGGCAGACATTGAAGACAAGTCAGATTCCGCATCGGACAAGTCGGACTATGTCCATTCCTCCAAACTTGGGCCAATCCCCAAAAAACCAGATGTCCATCCTCAAACCAGCTTCGACTCTCACTCCGCCACCAACACGCCATTTGGATCGGATGACGAAGCCGAGTTGTCCGACATCAAGCGGGCGCAGAAGCTCGGCATGAAGATGTCAGCGATTGATAATTCTGTGCAGAACCGGTCCATTCGGACCATCGTCCGTGGGGACTACACTAACCTGCCCGAGTACACGGACAGCGGGCGCCGGCGGCGGCGTAGGTATATGGTCGCTACCGACCTGAGTGAGGAGTCTGTCTACGCGCTCGAGTGGACTATCGGTACTATCCTGCGGGACGGGGACACCATGTTTGCTGTCTGTGCGATCTACGATGAATCGGCCTCCAGCACCGTCCAGAATGGAGACGGCGCCAAGGCGATGCAGGACGTGGCCGCAGTAGTAGGATCGCAGACGGAAGAAACCACCCTCAAACCAAACAACGACTCGGCCACCAACCTTTCCCGCGCCATTCTCGGGCGTTTGGGAACGGGCACGGATAGTAAGCCCGGGTCGGTTGATTCTCGGGGAATGTCGAAGACTGAATCCGAGCGGGTTCGAGCGGTCGAGTCCATCTCCCAGACCTGCGTCCGGCTTCTACGAAAGACGCTGCTCCAAGTGCGAGTGGCGGTCGAGGTGATTCACTGCAAGAGTCCGAAGCACATGATCACGGAAGCCGTACGTATTCCCTCCAAGTCTTATCTGGTTATGGCTATCGAACTGGGATGACGTTACTGACATCTACATCTAGATCGACGGACTGGACCCGACACTTGTTATTGTAGGTGCACGTGGTCGGAGCGCGTTGAAGGGGTAAGCTATGCCACGTTCTTCAGGTTGTGCACTGATACTAACTGACATGTAGTGTGCTCCTGGGTTCGTTCTCAAATTACCTGGTGATGCATTCATCCGTCCCCGTCATGGTGGCGCGGAGGAAGCTGAAGAAGCATTCAAAGAACAAGAAGACGAATATTCGGCTGTCCAACAATTTATTGGCTCCGAAGAAACTGGCATTTGCGAAGGTGGACTAGTCGATTTATGATTTGCAGTTTGCATTAGGTATCTGGTGGCGTCTACTATGGTTCCAACAGTGTCTCCCCTCATTATGGAGTTTGTATTAGTATTATGATTCGTTCTGTGGGCGTCTGGACGGCTTGGTTGACGATTTCCCATAACGAAATTGGGCAAAGGCATATTTACGGAGATAATTATGAAATACGATGCTATCAAGTACATGGAGGTGGCTTGCAAGTATACACCTGTAGTGTAGGAGCGTGATATCACGTGCCGGTGCGGGAGCGGACAGACAACCGCAACACGTCAGGAGCTCCTCCTCCCTCCCCAGACCGTCACTCTCACCTCCCTCTCTCCCCTCTCTTCTCCGACCTCCCTCCCAACTCTCCCTGTCGGACTCTGCAGCCATGGCGTCCGAATTCGTCGACCCCCGGATGATCTCCATCAAGCCTCGCATCCGTTACAACACCATCGGAGGTATCAACGGCCCGCTGGTCGTGCTGGACAATGTACGGACGTCGCTCGGAGATGGAGCGCTCTAGCCTCTGAGTATAAATTCACGACGACCTGTCAGTACTAACGTATTCGGTGCTAGGTCAAATTCCCCCGGTACAACGAAATCGTCTCCCTTACTCTTCCTGACGGCACCGAGCGATCGGGTCAGGTGCTGGAAGCTCGAGGTATGTCCTACCCTTGTCGGGCCATTCCCCTACACACCGTGGACAAGCAGTGGGTGCTGATCCATATCATTTGTGAATAGGAAACCGAGCCGTCGTTCAGGTGCGCATATCACGCATACCATCCCCGACCCCAGGTCATCTCTACGGAGGTGATCCCGTCCGTGCGGACTACTGATACGGTGATGATGCAGGTCTTCGAGGGTACATCTGGCATCGATGTTAAGAAGGTATACTCTCCGAATCGCGATCAGCTATAATACATGCGATCGACTATCGTAAATGGGCGCAGCTGATGCATGGTTCAGACGAAAGTCGAATTCACCGGTCACAGCTTGAAGCTGGGTGTCTCCGAGGACATGCTGGGTCGTGTCTTTGACGGTTCCGGTCGCGCGATTGACAAGGGCCCCAAGGTGCTTGCAGAGGACTACCTCGACATCAACGGTCAACCTATCAACCCCTACTCTCGTGTACGTTCCGCATGGTCTCCCCCCCGCATTGGCCGATCGAGGAGTTGTTAATCCCAGGACAGGTTTACCCGGAAGAAATGATCTCGACCGGTATCTCCGCCATCGATACCATGAACTCCATCGCCCGTGGACAGAAGATCCCCATTTTCTCCGCCGCCGGTCTCCCCCACAACGAAATCGCCGCCCAGATCTGTCGTCAGGCCGGTCTGGTCAAGCGTCCGACCAAGGACGTCCACGATGGTCACGAGGAGAACTTCTCCATCGTGTTCGCTGCTATGGGTGTCAACATGGAAACCGCTCGTTTCTTCACGCGCGATTTTGAGGAGAACGGCAGCATGGAGCGTGTCACTCTGTTCCTGAACTTGGCCAACGACCCCACGTACGTCTTGCTCGCGGTTCTCGATAGTTGGATTCTGATTGACTGACTCTTTCAGGATCGAACGTATCATTACTCCTCGTCTTGCTCTGACCACGGCCGAATACTACGCCTACCAGCTTGAGAAGCACGTCCTCGTTATCATGACCGATCTATCAGCCTACTGTGACGCCCTTCGTGAGGTGTCCGCCGCCAGGGAAGAAGTCCCCGGTCGTCGTGGTTATCCCGGTTACATGTATACTGACTTGTCGACCATCTACGAACGTGCGGGACGTGTGGAGGGCCGTAACGGATCCATCACGCAGATCCCCATTCTGACCATGCCTAACGATGGTTTGTGCTTTCGTCTGTACTGAGAGGTCGTATCGGCTAACACATGTAGATATCACTCACCCCATTCCTGATTTGACCGGCTATATTACCGAGGGTCAGATCTTCATTGACCGTCAGCTCTACAACAAGGGTGTCAACCCCCCGATCAACGTGTTGCCTTCTCTCTCCCGTCTGATGAAGTCTGCCATTGGCGAGGGCCGTACCCGGAAGGATCACTCCGATGTGTCCAACCAGCTGTACGCCAAGTACGCCATTGGACGAGACGCCGGTAAGTCTTTCCCGCGTCGTGCTTCCCATAAGGACAGCAGTCTAACAGAGTATGAACAGCCGCCATGAAAGCCGTCGTCGGTGAGGAAGCCCTGTCGTCCGAAGACAAGCTCTCTCTCGAATTCCTCGACAAGTTCGAGCGCACGTTCATCAGCCAGTCGGCGTACGAGTCGCGAACCATCTTCGAGTCCCTCGACATCGCCTGGAACCTGCTCCGGATTTACCCCAAGGACCTGCTCAACCGTATCCCTAAGCGCGTGCTGGACGAGTTCTATGCGCGGTCGGCGCGCAAGGTCGCCAACAAGGATACCCGAGACAACACCACTGCTCCGGAGCAGGTGCATTCGCAGACGGCGGATCTCATCGAGACTTAGCTGCGCGTAAGAAGGGTGGAGACGTTTCTGTTGGCTGGATGTTTGCTTCGATTGTTCTGCGTGTTCTAAGCTTTTTTTTTTTGTCATACTACGACTTGCATATACTCCATCGTAGTTGTATATCATATCGATTACACTTCCGTTCTCGTATTCCAGTCTACATCGTAGCGTATAAATTTCATAAAGATTGTAAACAAGCCCGAAATGACTTTTATCTGCTAGCTATAAATCAAGACACGAATACAAATAGTCAACTCCCGTCCCAAGTTGGTTTTTGTTTTCATTCTAATCATGCGATGTCGTATCCATGGAAAACATGTCTAAAAAAAGCCAGACAGTCTAGAAACGCAGGTCCCAGCCGATCTTCGGACCGAGACGGGGCAGCTCGTCGGCGACACTCTGGACATCCTTGTCACCTCTGCCGCTGAGGTTGAGGACGATGTTCTGGTCGGGCCGCATGGACTTGGCGAGCTGCATGGCGCCGTAGATGCCGTGGGAGGACTCGAGGGCAGGAATGATACCCTCAGTCTGAGCGAGGGTGCGGAAGCCCATGAGGGCCTCGGCGTCGGTGGCGGCGACAAAGGTGGCGCGGTTGGAGTCCTTCCAGTTGGAGAGCTCGGGGCCGACGCCGGGGTAGTCGAGGCCGGCGGAGATGGAGTGGGTTTCGGAGATCTGGCCGTGTTCGTTCTGCAGGACGTAGGTGCGGACGCCGTGGAGGACACCCTTGCTGCCGCCGGACAGGGTGGCGGAGTGGCGGGCGGTCTCAACGCCGTCGCCGCCGGCCTCGACACCGAGCAGCTTGACGGAGGGGTCCTCAGCGAAGGGGTAGAACATGCCGACGGCGTTGGAGCCGCCGCCGACACAGGCAACGACGGCGTCGGGCAGACGGCCGGTCAGCTCGCGCATCTGCTGCTTGGTCTCGTTGCCGATGACGGACTGGAAGGTGCGCACGATGGTCGGGAAGGGGTGGGGGCCGATGGCGGAGCCGATGATGTAGTGGGTGGTGTCGAGGTCGACGACCCAGGCGCGGAGGGCCTCGTTGACGGCGTCGCGGAGCGTGCGGGAGCCGGCGTCGACGGCGACGACGTCCGCGCCGAGGAGCTTCATGCGGAAGACGTTGAGCGCCTGGCGGCGCACGTCCTCAGCGCCCATGTACACGACGCACTTCATGCCGAACTTGGCGCACACGGTGGCCGTGGCCACGCCGTGCTGGCCCGCGCCGGTCTCCGCGATGATGCGCGTCTTGCCGATGCGCCGCGCCAGCAGGATCTGGCCCAGCGCGTTGTTGATCTTGTGGCTACCCGTGTGGTTGAGGTCCTCGCGCTTCAACCAGATCTTGGCTCCGCCGACGTGCTCCGTCAGCCGGTTGGCCAGGTGCAGGCTGCTGGGCCGTCCCATGTACGGGTAGTACGAGCGGAACTCCTCCCAAAACTGCGGGTCGTTCAGGGCCTGCTCGAAGCCGCGCTCCAGCTCAGCGAGACAGTCCATGAGCGACTCGGGCACGTACTGGCCGCCGAACTCGCCGAAACGTGCCGGCTGCGCCGACGCCGGCGCCTGGCCGGTGCCGTTCAGCGCGTCGAGCTGGTCGGCCAGCCCGGGGCCCTTGGTGGCGGTCTCTTCGGTGATGACGGCCGTGGGCTGGGTGACGGCGTTGTCGAGCTTCTTCTCCACGCGGGGCAGCACGTCGACGGCGCCGGTCAGCGTGCCCTGGGCGTCACGCTGCAGCTTGCGCCCCGTCACGCTGGACAGGTACTCCTCGGCATGCTTGGCCGCCTGTCCGGCAGGGGCCTCACCCAGAACGGTAATGATCTGGCTGCCGATCACGACACCCTCGGCGATGTCCTGAACAGACAGAAAGTGCTCGCGGGTGCTGACGCCGAAGCCCACAGCGGCGGGCACATTGCCGGACCACTGGTGCACGCGCGACAGGAGCTCGGGCAGGTTGGAGCTGAGCTTGCCGGTGGCGCCGGTGACGCCCATGCGCGAGACGACGTAAATGAAGGAATCGGCGATCTTGCAGAGGAGCTTCATGCGGGACTCGGAGGTGGAGGGGGCGATGAGGGGGACGTAGGAGAGGCTGAACCGTTAGCTTGGAAGTGCAAGGGTGGTGGACAGGGCTTACCCGTAGCTCGTGCAGAGGTTTCGGAAGCGGACAGCCTCCTCGGGAGGAAGGTCAACCATGATGAAGCCGTTGACGCCGGCCTCTTTGCAATCCTGCAGCATGCGCTCCTCGCCATACTGCATCAGAGGGTTGTAGTATCCCATCAGAAGGACGGGGGTCTTAAGACCGCGGGAGCGGGCAGTGCGCACCATCTCCAGGACCGAGGTCACGGTCACGCCGTTCTCCAGGGCCTTGGTGTTGGCGCGCTGAATCGTGGGGCCATCGGCAATCGGGTCGGTGAAGGGCACGCCCATTTCAATAACGTCTGTAGGACGGGGTGATCAGCTCAGGTCGCCACTAGACGCAAACAAAATAGAACCAAAACAAGCAAACATTGACCGGTGGGAAAGGCCACATACCAGCACCGCCATTCTCCAGACCCAGCAGGATATCGACAGTCTCCTCGACAGTGGGGTAACCAGCGGTAATGTAGGACACCAGGGCGGCACGCTTCTCCTGTTTGGCACGGGCAAAGGTCTCTTTGATGGCTTCCATGATGGCGATGTGGGGAGGGGTGGCGGGGTAGAGGGGGAGCGACGATAGGCGAAGAAGACGAGGAAAGGAGGAAGAGACGAGAGGGAGGTGGAGGAGGTCAATTGGATTTAAAGAAAGAGAAGACGACCGGGGGGCAGTCGGCGGTATGCAACAAGTTGATGCAGGAAGAGAGGGATGTAAGAGCGATGGATGCCCTGACTCACTCCGCCTTTTCTTTTTCCTCTTCGGGTCCGATGCCGGTCAGGTGATCCTCGATAAGATAGCGATAAGATATGCCTTAGGGTTATTTAAGCTCCAACTTTGTAGTTAGTTAATCTACAAGATTCCAATCAATATTAAAGAATAGAATAGATTCAAACGCCCAGCTATGCTCGATTCAGAGCCTATCCAGAGAGTCCTCAGAGGTTCCTCCACACAAACACAGACAGAATCTTATAAACATCAAACAACCCTTTTCCATCGCCACCCGAAATCCATTATCAAATCCCAGATATGCCCAGACCCGCCCAAATCCAAAGGAATGACTGCAAAGCACCTGCTATGCCCAGTAGTGATACACTGTTCGTAAAGGAGTGGAAGCCCAATGCCCGTGTAAATGCAAACAAGAATGAATCAAACCCTAATGTCGCCATCGTCTATAATGCGTCATCGAAACAAACCGAAATGGGTAGTATCAAATCAATCAACTCAAAAACCAAGGGCATCAAGACGTGAAAAGAATGCGGGAAAGGAGAGACATCAGATCATGGCAAGTGATCGTTAAAACCCAAAATCAAAGAACACCGTCACCGGATTAAATCGTCCATACAGACTGCATTAATGACCCAGCGTCGTGCCTTCCAAAGGAGCGACGGAAAAAAAACAAAACAAGTGGCAGGTCGGTATAAAGCAGAAGCAAAACCAATAGTAAAACGCCGAGAAATGCAGAGAACAAAAATCGCACGATATTATTAGGGTAATAGGTTGGTGGTAGATCAGGACCCGTGCGACAGGTCCGGAAGCGAGTATGGCATCGGCGCCAAGTAATGGTAGCACGAATTGCTATTCGGCGCGCCGCTCGTCGCGGTCGCAGGAAGCATAGAGTTCATCTCCCAGGATCGACTCACCGGCGCCGTCAATCCCATCGGACTGGGTTGCTGGCACACCGTGGGGTAGGAATACGGCGCCGCCATCGGATGATAGGACTGACTGACCGAAGGCAGCACCACGCGCATGTCGGGAGGAGCGGAATGGTCCGTGGCCGGGGAGTACGCCGGGGCCGCGAGGCTAGGCCCATACGTGCTGGACACGGCCGTGTCGGACACGGACTGGGGAGATCCCGCGTTCGGGGGCTCGGTGCCCGAGTCGGAGGCGGCGCCAGTGGTGTAGTTCGAGCTGATGGGAGCGGCGAGTGCACCCGCCGTCGAAGAATAACTAGCAGACTGTTCCGCTGGAGTTAGTGACGACGTCGGGGCGGCGAAAGGCACAGGAGGAACATGATGGTGACGACTCACGTATTTCCCGATGATTTTCTTCAGCGCGTGGCTCAGGATCTTCCAGGGGAACACCTTCACGTCTTTCTCGATGTTGCGCGGCTTCGGCGCGGGAAATCCCATGATGACCTTGAAAAACTCCTCGCTATCCAGCTTGGCCTTGGAGACCGTCAGCGGGCGGAATCCCTCCAGGTTGCGGCGGATGCGGTTCTTTTCTTCCACGGTGAAGCGCACGCCCACCAGCGACTCCAGCAGGTAGATGGTGTCCACGCTGGTGACGAAGCAGTCGTCCTTGCCGTCCCAGTAGATGCAGCTGATGCAGATGCTGTTCGGGGCGCGTTCCTCGGGAGCCACAGGCTTGAAATCGGCGTGGATGGTGCTACCGCTCTGCGCCCGCGTAAATTGGACTAGTCGCCGCTTGGCCTCGCGTTCCTCCTTGGTCCAGTTCTGCGTCATCGTGTCGAGGTCGCCGTTCAACTTCAGCACCGCCTTGGAAGGATACATGGCGTAGGGGTTGAACGACTGGGACGGAGCTAGACTTCCGGAATGCTGCAGGGTCGACGTGCGGATGAGAGTGGGATTCCCCAGCCGAGCGGGCGAAGAAGGCTTGTGATGGCGGAAACCATGCCCAATGGGATAGCCGGGGGTCCGTGGGTCGCTGCTGACGGGGATATAGGACGGGCTCCAGGAGGGCGTCAAAGGGGACGGCGCGCGGATTGAGGGTGGAACGGAGGATGAGACCGCAGTGTACTGCGCCGCTCCCACCCGGGGGGACGAGGTACCTGGGTACGGCGGCACAAACCCATTGACGGCCGGGAGCGACTGGAGGTACGGCGAGTACGAAGAAGAGTAGGCCGGGGACTGTTCCTTTGCTGGCATTGGAGGCGCCGTGGGCCGCTTGGTGGGCCGGGAGACCACCGCCTCTTCGGAGAAGCATGAAATGCGTCTCTTGCGCGAGTCCTGCGAGGGCGAATCGTGGGGGGCTTGTTCGTAGGTATACACGCCCACCTGCAGGGTCGTCGCCGGACAGTCGTTCTGAGCCTCCAGGACCACTTGCAACGGGACCGCATAGGAGGGAGACCCCGTAGAGAGGAAAGGCGGCGTATCAACGGACAGCGCATACTGAAACGAGGAATCCTGGAAGCCGAGAAAATGCGGCACGCAGTCGCACTTTTTCGATCCAAAGACCAAGTAGTGGGTTGCGTACGATGAGGTATGGAGATCGTACGGCGACTGGATCTGCACAAAGACCCTCGTTCCTTCGGATCCCCGCTGGGGAGAATACGAGACGACTTCCGGGATCTGGCGCGACTCGCCGCCCATCATGGGAGACCGGCTCTCCTCATAGGAACTGGCATACTCGTTGTTGCCCACGTAGGGGACGCAGTCGGAGATTTGGCTGCCATGGTCGGCCATTGGGGACGGCACCATCGATGCGCTGCTCACGTAGGGGGTCTGTCCATAATTGGAGTAAGAAGTGCCCTCATGCAGAGACCGCGTGGGTTCATAGTCTGCAGACAATTAATGACGACTCTTGTCATGACGAGCTGAAAGCTTACCGAGCAAAGCGGCTGCCGGGGGTTTCTGAAAAGTAGACATAGACAAGATGGGTTCAGACTTGGCCAACAGGCCGTCTGAATATGCACCGATGAACCGCGATTCTTCAGGATCCGAGAAATCCAATGACTCGTCTAGAATCAAAGGCGTTTGGAATTCCGGATCGAACTGCAGATGGTCAACACAGCTCGCGTTATCAGGGGGTGAAAACGAGTTGGAGCAAGGGACTGGACAGATTCTGGCCGGACAACCGATTTTTTGGATCAGGATTTCAAAACAAACGGAGAGAAAAGGCCAGAAAAGTGGCATGTGGGCAGCAAAGACAGAAACAGAGAGGCTTACCAAAACACCGTGTGTCTTCGAGTAAGCCAGCTTGAAGGTGTTGCAGCGACTGCAACTCAACACGACTGCTTAACGAAGCGAATGACAGGGAATTTATCCTGAATAAAACGATAGGATGACGGAAAGCCTTAACACGCTCTCCGAGACAAAACGAGTGACGATACGAAGCGGATGACAGTCACAACCGAACGGACCCAGTGACGGAATTCGAATCAACGCACAGCATTCAATGATCCGGGTTGAAACCAGGAGAGGTTGGCTGCAGGACGGAGAGAACAGCTAGACGCCACGCTGCCGAAGAGTGCTCCAGAGAACCACCTATAAGGGGCCGGCAGACATGGAGAGAACTGGGAACGGAGGGATCGATGGGATGGTCGAGCCTGAGGGGAACAATAGTCAATATCCGCGCAGATGTCGCTCCCAAGCACACACCCTGCCGTCCGCTGCGCACCGATAGGCGAGGTTTGAGGTCTCTTTGGCTCCCGGCAAGCTGAGTCTCAGCGAGCTCGCGACGACTGGACTCAGAGGAACGAAAGACAGTTGGGCCACGAACTCCCCAGCTGACGAAGAAGAATCCAGAGGCAAAGGACGGCGGGATGTTGCATAGACTAGCAGAACTTACCAAGCGTTGGCCAGAGAATCGATTAATCCAAACCGATTAAATAAAAAGGAAGTGCAGAAGAGGTCTCGGGAAAGTCTATATGCAAATTCCCTCGATCACGAAACGGAGGCCAGAAAACTACACCACCACCATGTCAACAACAAACACCGCGAAAATGGATGACGTGCGCGTGGAGCCCCGACTGGGCTTTAATTTTCCCTGAGCGCTGGTGCACCAGTGGCACGACCTTGGAAACGCAAGGAGCGCCCAGAAAGGCAACCCGAAGGGATTTGGATGCAAGGCACCACCGCGAAAGGGAGAATTACACTAACCTTAACAAAGGCTGGGTCCTGCGGAATCAGAGACCTGTTCCCGGCCACGAAAGAGGTGCCAGATAGAGCAATCGGCGGTCCGTTGGAAATGAGGTGGTGCTCTCAGCCGAGACAATGATTCACGATGCCTTCCGTTCAGTGGCGGTCGTCTTCAATCGCGAGAGGATTTGGCGGAGGATCGACCAGTCGAGATCCACCCTGGCGGGCACGTCACAATTTAAAAGCAACGAAGAGCAGTCGTAAGGGTCCAAGGGCGGAAGAGGATGCGCAATTTCCTGAGGTTCCGGAGACAAACGCTGGCGCGGGCTCGATTCTCACGAGGGTTCCCAGAAAAAGGCCTGACAAACGCGCAAAGAAGATCGATCTCCACTCGGAACAGGAGATCAGGGACGTCAATAATTGCAGTGATCGACTCTGGGGGGGAAATGAGCCGCCACAGTCGAGGTCGAGAGATGCGTCTCTGGAGAGTTGGGATGAAGGTTGGGATGCAGTGGCGAGACAAATCAGGTCGAAACGAAAGTAGCCGAACGGATGCCGTCCACGATTAGAGATTATCCAACTATATCGATACTCAAGGGAGATGGGATGGTCGTCCGGATTGAATGGAACCACCACCGTAGCGAATGTGATATACTTCCGATGCCAAAACAAAGCGAGTGTGCAGCGAACGTTGGTGAGCGAGTGTAGAAGAATGAAAACGAACAAAAACCGAAGGGGGCCCGAAGATGGACTCAATAATGTGCCATCGCAGGAATTAAAGCGGACCGAAGGGTACAAGGGAGTAGTCAAAAAATATAGAGGGAATAGAAAAGTGTAATGGAGGGGGGAAATATGGTGGAGGAGGTGGAGGGGGGACGAGGAGGAGGTTTCCAAGGGTGCAGGATTCAGGAAGCAATGGGGGATTCAAAAATAAAAATAAAATAATAGAGGTAAAAAAAAAAAGAGCCAGTTAAGAGTTGAAGATGACGAGAAATATATTCTTTTTTTTTAAACCCCCTACTCTTTTTTTACCCTTTTCTCTAGCAGACTAAGCCCGAGGATGTGGTGGGAGTAAACTGATGGTGCTGGGGGTGCTTGTTAGTGCGAGTGGCGGGGATGCAGCCAAAAATATGAGCAGAATAATAATACTATTATCATATTATTATTATGGTATTATTATTACAGAATCAGAACCCAAAGCACCATCACACTACTCCTAATAATAATACACAGAATAAGCGTCAGACGGTAAGAATAGTAGCACGCCGGTGGTGCTCGTGGAGTGGTTGGGCCCAGAAACGGTGGTCACGATCCCTCTGATACTGATGATGATTGATCATCATGATGATTTTATTGTTATTCTTAGATAGTTTCGGTTGTGCTGGATTAGGTTCTGATGTGAAATCAGCTCAGCGATATGAACCTCTATCCTATTCTTATTACTGTCCTCCTACGATCATGATTGGCACAGCATCTCATGAACCATCATCATCGGACCATCCTCCACATCTGAACCGTTACTGGACCATCCATGGTCCACGATCCCAGGGCCAAAACTGCCCGGGATCAGTCGGAGAGAAGGTCGTCGAAGGAGGTTAGTCGCTTCTCCCCCTTCTTGTCTGCTTCACTAATCGAAAGTTAGGGTAAAGTCAGTGGAGGAGCTTCTCCAGGAGATCCATCAGGGAGACAAGAGAAGATTTCAAATGTCCACCCAAAGTATCTGTTGAAAACTGACTAAAATAAATAATAACTAAATAAAAACAAGGATTTCTTCTCCCACGCCCCATCGAGTAATAGTCTACTAAAGGAGACGACACCGTTCGGTCCACGCCGCCGCCGTCGTGACGGAGTGGATCCGCCGCCAGCATGGGATCGGTCAGGGCTGCAGAGGGAAGGGAACAGAGGAGGAGGAATTCTCCTGTGGTTGATGGACGTGATTCGTTTGTTGTGCAACGGGACCGTCGGATGACAGTGCAGAAGTACCTTAGTACCTAGCAGTACTTAGTAGATAGATACGCTGGACATCCTAAATAACAACTCAATGATTGATACAGATCATGAGAGCTATGGAGATCCTCTACGGACTACTCTCATGGACATCCAATCCAACCCATGTCAAAATCACCGTCCGCAGTGCTATCACAGCATCATTGCCCAACATCCCCTGCACCGCCTCCCTACTGCTCCTCCTCCCGTCAGATTCCTGCTGCGCCCAAAACGAGGAAACCATTCACCTGACCCACTGGCTTAAGATCCCAGGAGCTCGGAGGATGGGAAGACCAAATCGCTGAATGGAAGGGAGTTCTGGCTCCACTTCCTGCGTTCTGCGGCGGCTTCTTCTTTTCTGCTCCCTTTCCACCTCGGGTCTCAGGGCCTCTGATTGGAAGAGGCTTATTTTTGGATCCCTGAGGCCGCCGCGCGGGACAGGCTTTGCCTGGTTGGGATACCTCCGGGACTGTGCCAGTCAGACTGCTGGTGGAACGGCGGTGCTCTGACAAATCATGTCATGACCGGAGCCACTGCTTCCAAAAATTGTTTACCCAAGGATGGGCGATTGGTTATCCTCGAAGGGCATAGTTGGGTACAGAGTATCTGGAGAAAAGTTGATGTTGAACCAGTGGTAGCGAGGATCGTACTCCGTATTGAATGCGAGCGATGCTAGGCAGCACCCTTTTTTCTTCGCTTTTTCTCTGGCCATCTCCACCGGACGGACTAACTCCATTTGTACCGTAGGGCTTGGCATGATGCTGGAGAAGATGGCTTCAGGATGGACTGCTTTTTGTCTGATGGAGATGACTCTTCTCTTTAGACCTAATAATAGCCGAGAGAAAGTTTATTCACGGCATGATTTGGACCATGCGATCGCAACACGAGCATCCGACCAGTGCAGTCGGATGGACAGGATGCACGATGTGGCTTGTGCAGGAGCATGACTACATAGTAGGATGCATGATTCCTACCTAGTCTAGAAGGTACAGACATATTGTACTCTGTAATAGCAGTAGTAGAAGTTCCTAGACGTACCGACTGAGTACCTAGTCTACGGGGTATGTATGTGCAGAGTAGGCACAGAGTCTCAAGCTGTTAGGGAATTCTTCTTGGATTACCCGATCGGGTGATGGACCGATCGAAGTGCTAAACTTAGCACGCCCTGCAGGATGTCCCGCTCTCTGATTGGTGACGGTGGGCCTTTCCGTCGGGCTCTTTTTCAATCCGGCTTACCGGCCATTGATTATTGGTGCATCCCAGTGGGTGGCCCCATTCCTGCCTCGTTTATTTTTTTGTCGTTTTTCTCTTTTTTATGGTAGTATCCAGAGGTGGTAGCGACCAACACCGCCAGTGATGCTTCTGCACTGTCACCACACTTCTTCTCCAGGACTAGTCAAACTATCTAAGTCTCTCGCCAACTCCTTAGCCCCTCGACCGGCGTTTGGGCGGCCAGGGATGGCTGATTGGGTTTATTGAGGTTTAATTCTGCCTCACCCATAAGGCCGTTCGGAAAAATCTTCTCCTCCGCTGTCAGCCAATCCGGGCAGTCCTCCGCGGATCACAGTTCGTGCACGGCGTTGGGTAGATTGTAATAATTTTAAAATATCCCTTTCTCAGGGACCGTTGCAATGAGGTCACCACTCCACAATCCACCCTTCACCACACAACAACCACAGAGAAAGGAGAAAGAAGATAAGAAACGCAGATCCCGGCAGACCTGCGTCCCTCGCAGGCAGACGGAGCAAATCCCATCCAATCCGGTAAGGATCCGTCTGGAGAAGCGCTCAGGGACCCAATCCAACGCCCTCAGTTCCATGCAACCGAGGCGTCCACAACCCTAATCATGATCGTGGTGACCATGGGAAAGCATCCTTCTAGTCGGACTTATGCTCCGGATGCCGGCCAGCACCCAAATTCGGCCGAGCTATTGACCGACTATGCATGTCCACACCGAAAGTACGGACAATAGTCACGGAGGGCGTGTCGAAGGGGAATCAAAACCGTTCAACGGCGCTAGAGCAGTGGCCTGTTCCGTTCAGGATCATCCGGTGGTTGAGGATGCCATTAGGTACGGAGTATCTATTCTGCTCGATATCCGGCCAACCGATCCTCCTCCTCCTCCTCCAGCCGGTGGGCCTCCTGATCCGCAGTGGTAGCTTTTCTGTACGGAGTAGGTAGCTGGACCCAGATCGGATCCTCACCGACAGCCCTCGCCAAGAAGAGCTTTCCTGTCCCAAAGACAGAGATTGATTGGGGAAAACACGGTTCAAGTGATGTCAAAAGAGATCCGGTGTAGTCCGTAGCCCACTGCGGAACACAATGCTAAGTTCTCTGCAGAGTATGGAATAGTTACCTAAGTACAACCCGAGTACTTCCTCTGCTTGACGTCGGTGAATGCTCGGTCCCAAAGCAAAAGCCGATACCTTCACGACCGAGGCATGCAGCCTCCGCTCTGGAGCCAGCGTGAACCCAGTTTTTTCTTCCCGGCCCATTAACCTCTAACCCCCGGTCCCAACGCTAGGGAGTTAGTCTGGCGGTTCGGCTGGGATCGGATAGTCGGTTACCCCTTGTAGTATGGTCACGGTTTTGACCCTGTCCAGCCTGTCTTCGGGAAGCGCGGGCTCCGAGTACTAGACGAGAGAAAGGTACTACCTATTGTACATACTCAGTAGGAATAGCTATCTACCTAGTACTTAGGTACTACGGACATCTCTATCTGGGTTCTTCGGAGTATGCATAACATGAACGTACTCCCCGAGAACAATGGAGCACGTTACTCGACGTCTTCACGCTTATGCAGGGCTCTCCATGCTAAGTGATTGCATGTACCCTCGGTCGCGATGGAAGTAGATATTTACCCGAGCCAGGTTTTTCGGTCTTGCCGGACTCCGCTGATAGTCGCACAAGCCGAGTCGAGGGTTATGTACAGAGTACCTACTTGTGTATACATCCGGCCTACATAGCCTGCCTGCCTACTTAACCGAACCGATGTTACACTATGCATCGATCAGGCCTTCTCGCTCTAGCCCGTACTTCCCTCATCGTCCCGGGACACCTGTAGAATAAAGACCCATTCTCCTTGCATCACGCATCCAACCCGCCGCCAAAACCCTTACGTCGTGAGCTACACGATGCACGGGCGACATTATGAAGGACGCTCTCATGCCATTCCGATTGGCGCACGAGCGCTCTGCACGCCAGGGACAAAGAACTAGTGCTGTCCATTGCAGAGGCACACAGACGCCCACGAATGTCGCCTGTCCATCGATTGACTATCTTCCGTGCGACAAGCGCACGGGGGGCGCCCAAGGGCAAGGGATCGTCGCCTCCTTTGGTGCAGGCCCCAGATCCTGCACACCAGACACCAGAATGGGATGAACGGGATGAACGGGAGGAGAATATCGTCAATCAGTACGTAGCGACGACGTATGTTGTCGGACATGGACATGGCAGCTCCAATCATAGGAGAGTCCACCTCCCGCGCCGTTCGTTCTGATCGGCACGTTTTGCGGCTGGGGAAAGGCGTCGATCAGATTCCAAGTACGACTGCTGCAGTCTGCCTAGTCATGGTCCGGTCCGTTGATCGTTCTTAATTCTTCCATTATTATAATTATATTGTATTATTATATTTCGAAAATTTCTAAACATCCAGCACAGACTGGAAAATCCTCTTCAGCCAGCCTCATTGACAATTGTCAGACAGATATCAGATAGTTAGATAGCTTGACCTCGCAGAGGCCTCGTTGTGTGTCCTCCTAGTAAGGATCGTCCTAGCCCTAATCGAAAACAGCAAATGTCTCACCAGTCCTCCTGCCGTCCACACGGCATCCTCTCAGCGGTCCATCTACCGTTTAATCTATTTGGCTCTGTTCGTCCTGCGTTATTCTTAGACGGCGGCCGAGCTAGTCTCCGTCTGCCACGGTAGCACTCGTCTCTGCCGATCCCCTGCTGCAAACCTGGGAGTACTCCGTAGGTAGTTAGGCCTCTTCTTCGGAGGCTGTGTGGGGTGAAACACCTCGTGGTGTTCCGGTGGGCAGGCACAGCTCTGGCTCTTCGGGTGTTGGGGGCAAATGAAGGTGCTAGTTGAGGGTTGTTGTTTTCCATGGAGTGCTCCATATGGTGTCTAGCAAGAACTACCCGACCGCATAGTTCCTCGGGAATCTATTGCGTCATTGTTGGTATGTTCTGCAGATAGTGTCGACGTTAGTTTAGTGTACTTCGTTCCTCTTTTCGGGGAATCTACACGAATAAAGCACTGAGCATGGGATGGCACAGTATCTGATGTGGGAGCTGATCTCTCCTCGTCCATGGATAGGGACACGTTTCTTCTGATAATAGAATCGATTGGATTGAATACGAGATGTTTCAGTGTGCCGTTGTTTCTCTTGTCCGTAGACTGAACCATGTATCGTGGTTCCTAAATATATATCTCCGGAATACAACTCTACAGTTGACGGGCCATGTTCCTCCATAATACCTCTGGTACAGACCAGGCTAAGTCTTGAGTAAATCTATTCTCTACCGTGAACCCACATCGATATATTCCTCTTGCTGACCTTGACCTAGACTCGGAAGGCACACCCGCGCCATCATAATTGACGATAAATATAGCACCCTCTAGAGACACTCCCAACCGGACAAGCCGACTCTCACCAGTCTCAATTCGACTATTGCCCCGAAGTACGGCCATAGCGGGCTTCCTGCGAGACATCAATACCGGCCTCAGCTGGTTTCCAAGCCGCTGGGCTCCTGGACCATTATCGTGGGTCTACTACTGTGGAGGGCCCGACGTGGGAGCATTATTGACTTCACTGGGTCAATAATTGGAGGATCCTCTATCTATCGGTGACGCCGAGACTTACTTCATTCAGGAACTGAAGTCGTCCTATGTAGGCGCAAGAGCCCATCATGAATAATGTTTATTGGGAACAGAATCTACTCTGCAGGAATAAGCACGCAGGTGCCTCTTCATATTCACCGAGCTCCTGTACTCAGAGGGCCTGTTCATTGATACGTCCATTCTCCCGTTCCTTGCCTGCTTTCGCTTTTCCCTACGTTCACCCTTAAGACTGCTATGTTGCATGACATATGTCTTGCAATTATCCTGCATCTTCCCCGTTTAAACCCCTGCTCTCTTTGGGTGTGGCCAGATATGGGCATGCTGTAGGGCCAGACTGGGTCTAGTAGTCTGGGTTCTGTCCTGTAATTAGCTGACATGCAAGAACCAGAGATTCTTTGGAGTATACATCAATTCCAACGGTTTACTCCCTCTTTCCATAGAACACTACTCAAGACTCCGTACAAGGCTTAAGGAGCTGATGATACTTCGCTACGGGCTACAGGCATAGATAGAGCTACGACAACACAACGAGAGTGGCGACCGATTACGGGACTTTCCAACCATTTTCGAAAAAGAGGACCCTTTCAGTAATTCTGCAGATAACTGAAAGGAGCCAAGCATCAAGCGTCTGCGAGACAGATAAATTGGAACCAGACCGAGGAAGCGTGCGTTGCGCTTTCGCCCCTGTATAAAATTGTAAACCTTACCCTGCTCTATTCCACGCAAAGCGATAGCCATCACGGATAGTATACTCTGCCCTGCGCCTCCATGTTTTAGGCTATCATTTCCACTATCACAACAGATCAGGGGAGGTTCATACCCCGTCACACGGCAGCCGGCCGGACGTTTTACATAGGTACGTGGCTGAAGCCAGATACAAGGATGCCGCCGGGACATACAGCCGCGATAACTGTGAATCATGAAATCAGTCCACCAAGATTAGATGACCGTGTCGCAGATTAAGTTGATGAGCTCGCTTCAGATATCCAGATCCAGATCCTGCACTACTTATCTTGGGTACGTTTCAAGGTGCATGGCTCTAAACTTAAGAGCCCAGCATCTCACGCCACATTCACCTGCCCCGTCACGCTTTGAGACACGTCTCCGGCTTACCAGTACCTAGACTTGTGAGAAAGACAAAGAGCACTTACGTAAAGAGCACGGAGTAGAAAGACCCTCACGGTTCTTGTGGCAAGCAGCCTAACACCCATTGTAGTCGATGAAGAGTGCATACGGAGTGGACCAACCTCATCACACAGGAGAGGAATGACGGCGAAGAAGATCTCCTCTCAGCTACGCCTTCAGCAGCTTCGGGTTCTCGCTGGTCTGACCTCCGACGCGGCGTGGGAGAGGCCGTCTATTTGCTGCCATGTCTCACCAATGTTGGTGTCCGCCAGCTGTCCCAGAAACATAGCCACTCAGGGGAGTCTGCGTCGGGGTTTCCTCGGGGTCGTCTTTGCCGGGCTGGCTGGTTTGCGAGTGGGCAGCAGGACTCCCGGGTAGATGATCGGTAGTGATTTGGGGTCTTGGAATGAAGCGAGTGACGTGCGAGAGAGTATGGGCAGGCATGCACCGCGTATCATGTTCTGATGATTGTATTCGCACGCCTGCTGTAGACTACTAGTACTTCTGGTTCTAATTTACCAAGATCGACTGTCACTGCACTGAAAAGAGCGGACCCAAAAGCAGAACAGACTAGAATATCTCGGACGCCTCCTCCACCGTCCGACCATAGCACAACGGAAACAATTGCCCCCAGAATCGATACACCTCGAACTGAGCGTGCTTCTTCAACACCAGCCATCGAGCAAAGCTACATTCCGATTGAAAAGGATCTGCGCTCCGGAACGGCGTGATCTGTACTCGTGAGAAACGGACCCAAGGCCCCTGAACAGGAAGCTGACGCACCTCATCATATTTCTGTAGCGCCTCATAATATCGTGCGTGCAACCCGAGTGCCCTTAACGTCTCCCTCTTCAGTTTCCTCGCTGCGATTCCGTACATCATGGACATTGTCTCCCGATGCACGACTCCATGATCTCGAGAGGTAACGCCGCCCGGCAACTTCCAGCCATGCCTTTCGTAAATCACTTCGATGAGCCGGGTAAGCGTGTCCGCTTGCCATGTCACGAGAAATACGCTGTTGAATCCGTTCAAATGCTGTTGGAACTTCATAAGGTCTAGCTTGAGACAGACAGTGTTGGAGCGCAGCTCTTTGATCTTTGCGTCGAGCATCTCGTTGCTGGAGGAGAGGGATTTCAGAGTATTGGTGTATCTCTGCGTTGCGGACATTAGATCCATCTTCAATGGGGAGGTGGTCATCTATGGCAGCTTACCACAAGTAACAACTTCGATGCGACTGCTGGTTTGGGGTCTTTCTTCTCCAGACGGGAACGGTAGAAGGACATGCCTGGCCCGTACCGCTGCACCAAGTCGGGGTTCATGGAGTCCGATGGTGCTTATTTCTATACAGAATAAGGATCAAGCAAGGAGCGATGGCTCTGTATTCTAAGATAGCAGGGAGAGATAATGAACGAAGTGTGTCGGATGGGTGTGGTCTGGTGTAGTTGATGCTGGTATGGCTACAACAAGATATACTGGGAATATGCTTGCAAACAAGGCAAGCGCTACCAGCTCAGGGGAAAGGGAACAATAATAGCTGCACTGGACTTTCCATCTAGGAGATATTATTTAAATGATCAGCATGGACAAAGGCATCATCGAGCCTTGGTCCTGTCCAAGTCTGGCTTGGGTACACCGCACATGTATAGACAAACGCTAACGATCAATATCACTTTATTCTAGAGCTTGCTTCCCGACTTGCCAAACTCCACCACCAATTTTCCAAACTGCTTGCCCTCCTTCATGTCCTGGAACAAGCCATCGAGCCCGGCTACATCGCTAAGGTCCGTCTGGAGAACGCGCGAGATGACCGGATGGATCTTGTTGGTCTTGACGAACTCGACCATCTCGGCGAACTCCTTGCGCGAACCCATGGTCGACCCACGGACTTCGATGTTCTTCAACACGGCCTGCATGAGGAAGGGCATCTTGGGCGAAACCGTCATGCCGTACACCGACAGGATACCACCAGCCTACACAATCAGCATCACTCAACAGACAATCGCAGAGGAAACAGCAGCACATGAGGTAAACGTACCTTGAGAATCTTAGCCGCCTTCTCGACAGCATCCCCTCCAGCGCCGTCGATAATCGCATCGAAATGCTTCTTCCCAGCAGGCAACATGCCGAGGAGCTTCTTCTCCCACCCGTCCTCCTTGTAATTCACCCCCCCCTTGGCGCCCAGCTCGACTGCCTTGCGAATCTTCTCCTCATTTGAGCTGGTCACATAGACGTCCGCGCCGCGAGCGACCGCAAACCGCAAGACCATGAGAGCCACGCCGCCTCCAATGCCGGTGAGCAGGACCGCTGCCCCGGGGCCCGTGTTGCGCTCGCCCGCCTTGATGACGAGGGCGCGCCATCCCGTGAGCCCAGTCAGGGGGAGGGCGGCCGCTTCGGCGTCGGAGAGATGCTCGGGGGCCTCTTCCACCTCGGACGCATCAATGGTGAGGTATTCCTGCATAGTGCCCTTGTTGTAGAGCTTGGTGCCGCCCATGATGCGGTAGCCGCGGGGGTCCTCGGGCCCGTCGGGCGAGTCGTTCCAGCCCGTGCCCGGGTTGATAATGACGCGCTTGCCCTGCCATTTCTCGGGGTTGGTCACGCCGGGCCCGGTGCCGACGACGGTGCCGACCCCGTCGGCGCCCATTGGCACGTCAAAGGTGATGCCGGGGTAAAGGTGTTGGCGCAGGAAGACGTCGCGGTGGTTCAGGGCGGCGGCGGTCATCTTCACGAGCAGTTCGTTGCCCTGGGGCGTGGGCTTGGGGAGGGTCTGCACGGCGAGAGGGTAGTAGACCTGGCCGGGTTTGCCGTCCACCTTGGTGAGGAAGATTGCTTTCGACATGGTGGTCTTTGTTTCCTGTGTCCCTACTAGACAATTGCTAGGCGGTCTTTTGCTTCCGAAGTGTGATTGATGTCGGGAGAAGGAGATAGTTGGGGATTCTTTTGTCGTCATGGCCGTGCGGGGAGGTTGGGGCGCCGTTATCGATAACCGAGGCTCAGCGGTTGATGATCATATCAACCATACTCCGGAGTAGAAGATGGTTTTATGTGGACTCATGCATCATGTAGATGGATTTGTATGTTAGATGAGCTTTATGATGTGGTTGGGGTGGCTGAGGATTGCTGTGCTGCTATTATACCAGCGCTGGTTCTCATGCCTAGGCATCCTGAAGTATAGCATTCGTCCTCGAGCTTCGATTATATCTCTCTTGTCGAAGGGAGGTTCTGGATGTGTTGGAGTCAGACTATAAAAGCACTCATCAAGGCCATTTGACCACTATATAAGTACTGGCATATTGACATTTTTTTTTTCTCTGTAGGAAGAAGCGCATCAGTACCGGTCTAGATAGATATATATTTCCTCCAAACATATTACGACATAGCTTTTCAGGTTTAAATGCCTCCTTCCCTTGTATCGATAAATGTAATAAACATCGTATATTTCTTGATCTAGCAAGATACCTCAGGTTGGCTCTCATTACATTGGATAGTGGCCATCCACATCCGGTTCTGTAGTATATACCATCAGAAGACGGAAGATGTTCAATGTTTACTAATCTATTTCAGGGCTGTTTCTCGAACAGTAGATAATAGAAACAGACATTTGCACCGTAAATGAGGCCAATTCAGACTGAAATTCCAATCCATCTGTTCAACTCGAGCTCCAAACACTTTACACGGCTCTAACACGACTGGAAACGAACTCCTGCACAGGCCATGTCAAGCAACCAGAGCACCTCTCAATACTTCGGATAGACGTAGTGCTGTCTAGATGACCAGATGATTGGCCTCGACAGCCCCAGAAGAAACCACCTTTTTCTCTGACTGAAGGCATTTCAAACACGGACCTTTTTGAGAGCCACCTGCCTCACAGGGCTTAATACCAACCCGGGCCTGATGCTGTTGGGAGTAGTGACTGCAGCGATGTGCTCCCGTAGAGACAGCCTGTCTAGGGTGCTGATGTCGAAGTTCGCCGCAGGCATTCGCACAGGAGGTCGATACATGTTGCGGTTGGTGACAGGGCTTGGAAGGGTTGGATGGATGTTTGCAACGGGGACAGGCCTGTTCCTTTTTATCCTTAGAGCAACGCATGAAAGAGACCTTTCGGTTTTTGATGTTCTTGCAACCCTTGCAGTGTCCACTATTCCTGGCCTCTTTAACATCCTTGGAGGTTGGTGTGGCCGGTGAATGAGCATGAGCACAGCAGTTCCGTGGGCGAGGCTGTTTGGGTTGATGTGGACGAACTACACGGAAACAGACTTGTTGGATGGAGTCTTTTTGGTGAATGGTATGAAGGGATTTGCCTTTCCAGAAGGAATTATAAGGGAGAGAAGGCGATTTGGCGTCAGAAGAAAAGAGACACATGGTGGGATCTGAGTGAAGGAGAGCGAGGATACATGGGGAGATGGTTCCAATGGGGAGGTTTTATGGCAGTAGACATTGTGTGACAGACTTGAAGTTAATGGGCAAACAAAACGTGAATAATGACACATCTATAGAGTGAAAGTGTTGTATAGAAATGAATGTTTGCGCCAAACAACGACCACATCATGACTGCCGCCAGCCAATGTAGTCTGTGCGTGGCAATATTAAGGCCACTCACTCTGCCCAGCAAATTCCCACCAGCGCGTGGTAATGCCACCGCCCAGCAATTTCTCTTTTTTCGACCCGCAACTTCGCATCTTCTTCTTCTTCTCTTTCGTTTGTGATCTTGGATCGTCCAGCGTTCTTCACAGGTACGTCTCTACCTCTTTGCCCCCTTCTTTAGTACTATCATCACTCCCTCTCTCGATATTGACCCTTCCCAGCCTTCTCCGCGCCGCCTCCCGCAAACGCTCGCAAACGAAACCCGTTCCACACGACCATCTCTCCCTTCCTTTCTCCAGAGCTATCCCATCATCTTCGTTGACCTCAACCCCCCACAAAAAAGTCTTTCCCCTCTTCATTCTCTCGCCTGTAGAGCTTCTCTCTCTTGATTGCATCTTCGCTGGACGGGAATTCTTCCTTTGAACCAGCTCTTGACGCCATAATGCCAACGCCACTCCCTTCGAGTTTTGCTTCCGCCGCTGCTGGCAACACCCACGACTCCTCCCGGAGGGGGGATGGAACTGCCAGTGGAGAATGGTATGTCTTTCCAGCGAGATGATTCTGTTATCCCCTGCTCGCGTGTTTCTTCCATCCTCCCCTCGTCCTCCCCGTCAGCTCCTTTCGGCTCCCCCGTTGTCCAGTTCAGCAGCCCTCCAGCCACCCACCCGTCCCGCCAGCTAACCACCCTCCCAGGGCTCGTTCCCGCATGAACGGAGCAACACAAACATTCCGCCGTCCGTCCGTCGCGACAAACCCTTCGCAGAACCGGGACACTAGCCAATCGACCTCCGTCGCCGCCGCTACGGGTACCTATAACACCCCACACGTCACCACCTCCTCCACTCTCCGGAACGGGGCCGCCACGGACACTCGGTATTCCAAGGAACAGCTCCTTAATCTCTACAAATCCCAACGAGAAACCGGTATCCTGGGCAAAAATGTTGCAGAGTACTTCGTTGCTGACTGGGATCCCCATGTCGAGACGCCCGCTGCTGTAAATGGAGCTTGGGGTCGACGGGAGGATTCCAAGGATACTAATCCCTCCAGTCCGGAAGTCTGTTGGGATCATGGAGGAAGCTCAGAACCCCTGGGTCTGATTGGCATGACGGAGGATGAAAAGGAGGTGCGTCTCGCCCTTGTTTCATCGCGCTTTGTTCTTCGCGTCGGACCTCCACTAACCGTCCACCTTTAGCTCTTCTCCCTCTCGGTCAACTCCCCGCTGAAGCCCCCTCCGACCAACGTCTCGAAGGATAATACGGGCACCACTCCGGGAGCGCGCAAATCGTCTGTGTCCTACTCCCAGAACGCTTACAACACCTCATCCCCCAGCTCCACTCGCCCAGGCCCCAGGCGTCGCGAGACGGCTGATTCCACCGGTAATCCCATGTCTCCCACCACCGGGGGTTCTCGCTTTTTCCGCGACGAACCGAACACGGCCACCCCACCCCCTTCGCTGCTGCGTCGCAAGACCGACTTCCGCGATACCTCGTCCACCGCCCGATGGGAGGAAAAGGAGAAGGAAAACGCCCGGGATGGAAGCTCGGAGGTTGCCTCGCCCTTTGGTTCCCTCAAGCGCAGCTCCACCAATCCCGTGGTATCTGCGGCGGGTGGCACCAGCTCTCCGTGGGGATCAGCCTCGCAAAATGCCAGCTTTTCGCCCATGGGAGCCTTTGGCGCCTTCTCTCTGGGCACGACTACGCCGACAACGGAAAAGAAACCTGGGTTTGGCAGTCTTCGTGGCGAGAGTCGCCTGAAGGGCCTGTTCTCCAAGGACAGCTCGGAGGATATCGGTGCCTCCATCAAGGAGAAGCCGTCTCTCAGCAGTCTGGAGCGCTTGGTGGAAGGAGACGATGACAAGCGCCCTCAGTCACCCTGGGCTGAAGGCCTCAAGACCCGCACCGGACGCAGCGAGACGAACCCCTTCCAGGAGGAGGCTCGCAGTGGAAGTGCGGCGCTGGGAGGCTCTCAGGATGTGGCCACACCATCGCAGGCGGCCGATCAACTCGGATTTTCAGCGTTTGGCATGACCTCGAGCATCCCCGGCTTCCGCGAGTTGATGCAGAGCCATGAAAACTCCCGCAACCCGACTCCGAGTCTGCTGCAGGGCCACGAACCCACCAGTCCCACGAACACGAACCCCTACCAGAGCCCTCATCATGGTGATCGCGGCGAGGCTGAGGATGTGGAAACCGACGGATCGGATATCCAGAGCTCGAACCATCCGGGCTTGACCGGACTGCGCGACCCCTCGGGGGCGTTTGGATCCATGCGTCGCGTCGGATCGGGCATGGATCTGCCGGCCATCGACCGCAGTCAAACATCCAGCGCTGCAGGCAACCGGAGCTTCTCCGGCCTTGGTGGCCTGGGCGGTTTGTCCTCTCTTGGTGGCGCGGCCGGATGGCCATCGACTGGTGCCGTGGGAACTCCGACGAGGGAACGGTCCGCCTTTGCCGGTGGATTCGGCGATCCTATCTTCGGTACGATGGGTGATTTGCAATCACCTAGTCTTTCTACTTTGGGTGGGGGCGGTCTCTTCAGTCCTCATGCTGGGATCTCCGGTACGGGAAGCATTGGCCGTTCCAGCAAGCTGGGATCTTTGTTCCCCGCCGCCATGCAGGAGCAAATGCAGGCGGACCAGGCCCGTCAAGAGCTTGGAAACCTGGATGAGGCTACTCGAGCTGGTATGTGTTTCTCCTGTATCTTCGTTCCAAAAGCAAGCAACGTACTAACTAGATTAGAACTACAAGACAAGTCTGGCCAAATTAATCCTGCCACGACTTCCGCTTCTCAAACTCCGGTCTCCGCCGTTGGGTCTATCCCCGCCTCGATGCCTGCTGAAGGACCCCCTCCAAGTCAGACGCCCGGCCAGGCTGGAAGCAATGCTGGTTCTGTTCCCCCCGCTCAGCAGCGTACAATGGTGATGCCGGACCGCATGCGTTGGATCTACCGCGACCCGCAAGGAAACATTCAGGGCCCGTGGACTGGGTTGGAGATGCACGATTGGTTCAAGGCTGGCTTCTTCAGCCCCGACCTGCAGATCAAGAAGCTGGAGGATCCCGAGTTCGAGCCCCTGGCCCAGCTGGTGCGTCGCATCGGGAACTCTCGTGAACCATTCCTTGTGCCCCAGATTGGCATTCCTCACGGCCCTGACCCGGCTCCTGGTCCCTGGGGTGGTGGCCAGTCGGGCTCGGCGCAGCCTCCGTTCCCCGGCAGCTTCCCTAGCTTCGGCACCACCTTGACCGCTGAGCAGCAGAATGCCTTGGAACGTCGCAAGCAAGAGGAGCAGTATCTGATGGCGCGTCAGAAAGAACACCTGGCGCAGCAACAGGCTTTGATGAAGCAGATGCAGTTCCCTGGGGTTCCTCCCACTATTCATCCACAGCTCCAGCACCACTCGAGCGCGCACAGCTTGCACAGCCAGCCTAGTTTCGGTAGCATCGCGTCTCCGGTAGGCTTCCAGCCGTCGCCTTTGCAAGCCCCTGCTCAGGGACAGGCCCAGTCCGTGTCCGGCTTTTTCGATGCTGCCGGCCCTCTTCGTCAGTCCAATGTTGGCCCCGGGATGCTGGGAACGGACCTGGGTGGCAGTCAGGACCAACTACCTGCGCTTCTCGACCGCTTGAACGTGAGCCGTCCGGATCCTTTTGCGTTTGGCAGTCCTTCGTCGTTCACTCGCCAGCCCGATAACCTCTTCCCCGCGCCCCAGGTCGCAAGCATGCTGCAAGACCGGGCTCGTCTGCAGCAGGAGCAAGAGCAGTTCGATGCCGTCCAGGGCGACAGCCTGTTTGACCAGCAGGCCCGTGAGGAACGCCTGCGTCAGTTCCATGCACTCCGCGCACAAGAAGGCGAGTTTGGCCTGCGCACTGCCGAGGGACTCCCAACCCATCCGACCGCGGCCTCCCAGCAGGATGAGACCGAAGCCGTGACTTCTCAGAACGTCGTTCCCGGCGCCACTGCCGTACAGACTGGCCAGCCCGCCCCGACCGGCGATGAGCCCCCGCTCACCCTGTCCCAGCAGGTTCAGAAGGCCGCCTCTGCTCAGCGTCAGCAGCAGGAACAGGAGCAACAGGCCCAGCAGGAACAGCAGCAGCAGAGCCAATCTACCGGCGATGCGGCTTGGACTACCAAGGGCGAGAGCGCCATGCCTCAGCCCTTCCCTCCCCCGCCGTCCGCGTCCCCGCTGCCCGCTCCCGCCGCTCAGCGGAACCGACAGAATGTTGCTGAGTCGCTGGCCGCCAACTCCCGGTCTCAGACGCAGACTCCGGTCGAAGCCCCCACCACCTCGATTGCTCCGTGGGCGAAAGAAGTCAACGAGATGCCCAAAGGACCCTCTTTGAAGGAGATCCAGGAAGCGGAAGCCCGCAACGCCGCTCAGCGGGAGGAGTTGGCCGCCGCGGCCCGCCGCGCGCAGCTTCTCGCCGAACAGGAACGCCTCAGCCAGGCGCAGGCGCAAGCTCCTGGTCTCCCGTCGACTGCCAACTGGGCCAGCGCCGGATCCCCTGCGACACCCACCTCGTCTGGATCGGTGTGGAACAACAAGGGCCAGACCCCGACCACCGGTACTGCCAAGAAGACGCTGGCGCAGATTCAAAAGGAGGAAGAGGCCCGGAAGCAGCGTCTTGCTGCAGCGGCTGCCGCAGCCGCAGCCCAGCAGCACGCCTCGTCCACCCCGCCGACTGCTCCCTCGTCGACCGGCAAGCGCTATGCGGACTTGGCTAGCAAGGGTCCGGCTCCCTCGCCCGTGGCGCCCCCGAGCTCCGGCGCGTGGACCACTGTGGGAGCTGGCGGCAAGGCCAAGGCCCCTCCTGCTGCTCCTGCGGGCCCTCGCGCAACCAGCGGAACCGTGCCCCTGGCGGCTTCCCCCGTGCGTCCCAAGCCGGCGACCGTGTCGACTCCCCGGACTGTGACTGCCCCTGTTACTCCTCCGGCTTCCAACCCCAACCGCGCGGTGGAGGAATTCACCAAGTGGGCCAAGCTGACGCTGGGCAAGGGACTGAACAGCAGCATCAATGGTAAGTTTGACTTGATGGATCCTGAATGCAGGCCAATGCTAACGTATATGTAGTGGACGACTTCGTGCAACAGCTCATGCTGCTCCCTGCGGAGGGAGAGATCATCTCAGACTCAGTGTACGCCAACTCGCAGACGCTGGATGGCCGCCGGTTCGCAGAGGAGTTCATCCGTCGGCGTAAGATGGCGGACAAGGGCATTGTGGACCCGGTGGCGCCTAGTGCGTATGCGGAAAAGAACGCCGGCGGTTGGAGCGAAGTGGCCAAGAAGGGGTCGTCGAATGCGCATCGTGAGGAGGATACGAGCAGCGCGGCGTTTAAGGTTGTGGCTCCTCGCAAGAAGGGCAAGCGGTAATTACGAGTGTATTGTGTTATCTATGTTGGATTGTTGTATATGTTTGGATCATGAGTCATATTGAATCGTTCATTTACATCTTCTTCTTCCTCTTCTTCTTCTCCTCCTCGTCCTCCACTCTCTACTATCTGCCTCTACCATACGGAGTACTCTCAAGATGACTCCTTTTGGTGACCCCATGAGGGCTCACTTTCTCATCGATCCCTCCTACAGGAACCTCAACCACGGTATACTTCCTCCATCCCCCAATATCCACCACACTGACCCATCCAGGCTCGTATGGCACTCAACCTCGCGATGTCCAAACCACCCAGAAACACCTCCAATCTCTCGCGGAACAAAAGCCCGACGTCTTCATCCGCAAGACCCAGCCGGAGCTGCTCACAGAAGCCCGCACCGCCATCGCCGCCTACCTCCATGTGCCACGACACACCGTCGTCTTCGTCAAGAATGCCACCACCGGCGTCAACACCGTCCTACACAATCTGCTCCCGACCCTCGCCGCCTCCGACGTGATCCTCTACTTCGACACCGTCTTCGGCGCCGTGGAGCGGAGCCTCTTCTGGCTGGCCGAGTTGCGCCCCGCGCAGCTGCACAAGATCGCCTACGCCCTGCCCGCCTCCCACGAGACCATCGTCGCCCTATTCCGCGACGCCGTCCGCCGCATCCGCGAGTCCGGCCGCACCCCGCGCCTGGCCATCTTCGACACCATCGTCGCGAACCCCGGCGTGCGCTTCCCGTTCGAGGAGCTCGTGCGTGTGTCCCACGAGGAGGGCCTGCTGAGCCTCATCGACGGCGCCCATGGTGTCGGCCATCTCCCCTTGGACCTGAGCGTCCTCAAACCAGACTTTTTTACCAGCAATTGTCACAAGTACCTTCCCCCCTCCCCGCATCCCACCTAAGGCTAACCGAATAGATGGCTCTACGCGCCCCGCAGCAGCGCAGTCCTCTACGTCGCTGAACACAACCAGCATCTCATCCGCACCACCCTCCCCACCTCCTGGGGCTACATCCCGCCATCGACTACCCAGGTGCCACCGACACCCGCCACACAAGGCGCCCTGACACCCTTTGAGGCCCTCTTCGACCACGTCGCCACCACCGACGATACGCCCTACCTCTGTGTGCCGGCCGCGCTGCGCTTCCGTCAGGACGTCTGCGGCGGCGAGGCCGCCATCCAGACGTACCTGGTGCAGCTGGCTAATGCCGGGGGCGAGGCTGTTGCGGCCTGTCTGCACACAGAGGTAATGACTGAGCCCGGGCTGCAGGACGGAGAGCGCAGTCTGTTGCGGGCGTGTGGGATGGCGAATGTGCGGTTGCCCTTTGCTATTGTGTCTGAGTCTGGGGAGGCTTCTGAGAGTGATGGTGCGGGTGAGTGTAGAGTGAGTGCGGCCAAGGCGCAGGAGATTGCGCGGTTCATCGCTCAGACCCTCATGGATGAGTACAACACGTTTGTACCGGTCTTCCCTTATGGGCCGTATCTGTGGACGCGGGTCAGTGCGCAGGTGTATCTGGAGTTGAGTGATTTCGAGTGGCTCGGCGGGGTGCTACGTGAGTTGTGTGAGCGGGCAAAGACTATGGTGTAGATATATCTAGATCTAGTGGACTTGAATGGACTGGATTGCATTAGGTGAAAGCTAAGCTTGATATACTCTCTTTCCCCCGAACCAGGTCTCAACGACCCTCGCGTCGAGGAGTCGCTCTGCCTCCCATTCCATGTCGATGACCGCAAAGTCCGCCTGGAAGCCCGGGGCCAGCCGTCCGGTGAATCCATCCGCGAAGCACGAGTACGCCGAGCCCTGCGTGGCGGCGCCGACGGCCTGGAGGAGGGACAGCGCAAAGTGCGGGTTCACGGTATCAGTCAATGTGGGCTGACGAGCCGACCGTCGCGTTGTTGCCGTGTACAGGTTGCGCAGTGGGAAATGCGGCGCGGTGGGCGAGTCCGTGCCGATGGCGACCGGCGCCTTGGCCTCAAGGAACTCGCGGTAGGCAAAGGCCCGCGCACAACGCTCCTTTCCCAGCAGCTTCGGCCACGCGCGCAGGATGGCCGGGTCCGCATGCACCGGCTGCACCGAGGCCGTGATGCCCAGCTGTCCGAGACGGCGGGCGTCCTCTGGCGCCGTGAGCTCCAGGTGCTCGATGCGGTGGCGTCGGCCGGGCGTGCCTACCGCCTCGAGTGTATCAATGGCTAATCGCACGGTAGCATCACCGATCGCGTGCAAAGCGCACTGCAGCCCGGCCGCGTCGGCCTTGGCTACGACCTTGCGCAGGATGTCTGCTTCCCACAAGGGCGCGCAGTTCACCCCGTTGGAGGTGTACGGCTGCAGCAGGGATGCCGTGCAGGCGTCGATGACCCCGTCGCAGATCACCTTGATGCCGGTGATGCGAAAGTCGGGCGAGCTAGTGAGGTTGTATGTCTGGTGGAGCTCGATGGCGCGGTCGACCTGACGCAGCACCTCATCGTCCGTCTTGCCGGGGAGGATGACCCAGTGCGCGGCCAGCCGGATCGGCACCGCCTCTCGCTCCCGCAGCTGCCGCATTGCCTCCCAGATGTTCTCGTCCGTGGCCATCTCGATCATGCCTGTGTACCCGGCAGCGTTATACGCGCGGACGGCCGCGCGGACGTAGCCCAGCTTTTCCTCAGTAGACGCGACGCGAGCGACGTGCGGCCAGACAATGTTGACAGCGGCGGCCTCCTCGAGCAGACCCGAGGGCTTGCCAGTAGCCGGATCCCGATATATGGTGCCACCGGCGGGGTTAGGGACGTCCTCGACGGCCAATTCGCGCAAGGCGGCCGAGTTGCACCAGGCTGAATGCAGGTCCTTGGAGTCGATGAAGATGGGGCGCGGATCAATGTCGTCCAGCATACTGGCCAGGGCAACGCCATCGGTCATGGAGTGCATCCAGCCACTGCAGAACAGCCGCGGGGCGGAAGGACGTTCCGCGGCGGCCGTTTTGATTGTACGGCGAATATCGGTGAGATCTTTGCATTCATCCAGGCGGATCTTGGAGAGGGAGGCGCCAAAGAGGAGCAAATGCATATGCCTAAACAGTTAGTCGCAATTGACAAGACAGACGAGGACAAGTACCCATCGATGAAGCCCGGGAGCACTCGGCGGCCGGCCAGGTCGATCTCGCTATCGAAGGCAGGGGCGTCGGCCTCGTTGCCGACATAGACAATGCGATCATCCTCAACGACCATACAAGGGCATTGCTGGGAGTCGGACAGAATGTGTCCGTTCTTGAACAGGGTCTTCATGGTGCCGCGGAGAGGGATGTTGAAAGAAGGACAGAGCCGAAAGAAGCGGGAGACGATAAGAAAAGGAGGGGAATGTGGGGAACCGGAGCTTATCAGAGCCAGAAGTAAAACGCACACAAACATGCGGCTGTCATTCAAGTCATCATACATGAGGCCAATCTGCAAGACACTCTGTCAATCGTTTTCAACTCCCGCCAAACCGACTTCGAACCCATCCGGTCAGTCCTCCTCCACCAGACCCGCTGTTTCCTGTGTTTCCCGTTGTGCTCGACCGTCGAGAGACCGGCTCCGGACTATCCTCGATCACCACGGGGTTTGCACTACTGCCTTCGGGCCTGCATTGTGTGAGCGTCTGATGCGAATGTCACAAAGCAGGCTATGGGGGTTGGCTGCTTACTGCGCAGGCGCATCAATGCCGCGACGGCAATGCGGGCAAGTGTTATGCTGGTTCAACCACATCTCGATACACTGGAAATGGAACCAGTGTTTGCAAGGGAGTACCGTCACCTCTGTTCCTAGCTCAACGGGATCCATGCAGATCGAGCACTCGGCTCGACCATCGATACCCAACATCTCCTGGTCAACCTTTTTCTTCGGCAAAGATTGAATGGCCGAAGGCGACGCCGGGGGTGGTGCCGTTCCGTTGACGTTCTGGCCCACAAGCTCGGAGATGACGCGGTCCAGCTCTTCCTGAGAGTATACCGCATCCCCGTGACGTTCCAGGTTCAACAATGCCGAGAGCATCGCGAGGGGATTGGGAGCCCTGGGCGGTCCTCCTACAGGATCTCCCCCATCGCCCCCGAAATCGGCTCGGAAGAGTTCCAACACGCTGTTTGCATTGGTATTAGTACTCGTCGTAGATCTATGGAATGGTAAATGAAGGGCAGGAACATACTCGCCCAGCGTCCGTAGGGGTGTGTTCATCTGGGGACCGTCGGCATCCCGCGGGTGTAATCCTCCTGTGGAATGGTACTCTGATCGTGCACCTCCATTCCCACCCAGGCTGAAGCCAAATGAACCTTGCCAAACTCGCGGGCTTTGTGGCGAGGCAGCACTCGGTGACCCGGGACCCTCAGCCGGTTGGCTCGGCCGTCGAGCCCGGGCCCGCTCACCCATCTGTCGGTACTGTCCAGCTTGTCGGTAGGTCTCTGCGAGACCGTTGAAGATAGTATCTAGGCCTCGCACCATCGGCAGGAGCGGGTCGGTGGCCGGACCGCGGGTGCGTTGCGGGGAAGCGCCATGGGTGAAGGTGGTCGTGGAGAAGGAGATGCGACCGTCGGGAGAACGATAGGAGTGATGTCGAAAGCCATCTTCGGGAAGTGGCTCGAAATTGTCGTCTAGATGGGGCCAGGGATCGGGGTCAACCCACGGGTTGGCGGGAGAATGGAGACGTTCAGCGGGGACGGAGGTCGGAGGGTCGGGGAAATCATCGGGGGGGACTTCATCGGGGTCGGGAGGAATTTCAATCTATGGGGTGTGTTAGCGGCGATGTGGCGAGAGAGAGGAGGGTCACGGACAATTTCAGTGAATTCGGATTGGCAATGGGGACAGACGAGGTCGTGCTGATCGCGCAGCCAAACGCCGCCACACGCATGGCAGAACATGCGATCTCCCGCGTCGGCCATGGCGGGGAGGGGAGGGTATTGAAGTCAAGCGGTAAGAGAGATGGGAGGCAGTGGGTGTGTTATATATCGGGGTGGTTTATAGAGTCATCGGAATGGGAGTCGCACGGAATGCGAGCCATGCATGGTTTCCGCGTGATATACTATAGCATGCCGGAGGAGGAAGGAGAAGAGGCACCGGTCAAGGCAGGGGCAACAAGAAGCAGCTGAAGAAAGAGTCAGAGAGATGAAGAGAGAAGGGGTTGATGTGCAGAGAAAGAAAGAAAGCGGAAGAAGGACGATGAAGCTGCGAGGGGGGGAAATGACGTGGGCGGGATTGCTTAGTGGCGCAGTCTTAGTTATCAACCCATATTAAAGATACAGTACAGGATGTAGCACAACATGGCACAGTATGCAAATACAGTAGAATTAGAATATTAGACAGAGAATGAACATCAAACGCCGCTCATGCCGAATCAAACATCATGCCTATACAAAATCGATGGCATCACATCTACCGTCTCTTCGCCCCCCGGAAGACAATACCGCCCACTACTCCGGCCGCCAGGGCCAGTCCGCCCACGATGGCGATTCCCAGCAGTCCTTCCTTGGACACCTTCTCATCGATCAACTGTCCCAGGCTCGCCGCTTGGAGATTGGCCGGTTCCTTTTCGAGCAGGAGGTCGTTGTAGCGTCGGGCTTCTCCATAGTTCCCGAGTTTGTAGTTGCCTAGCGCCAGATAATAGAGACACTCGCGTCGACGTTCGGGGGCGGCCCGGAAGATCTCGGACAGAAGACGCACGCCTTCTTGCTGGTCGGTACGAGCGTTGGATTTGATGAGGCCCTGGTGCCGACAGTTAGTCGATAGAGTCGATATCTTCGGGGATGCTCTCGTAACGGACGACGTACCCAGGCGTAGTTGAACTTGGTCTGGATGCCCACGTAGTCGCCTTCTTTTTCGTACTGGGAGCGGAGGACTTGCAGTTCGGCTGGTTTCAGGGGACTGTCTGGATGAGCGAAGGTCTAATGCGACGACGGGGAGACGAACCTTTCCGCATCGGCGGCATCTGAGAGGTTAGTGAGAGTGACAGACGGTGGAGAGGGTGAGGTCGACTTACAGGGAAGATTAGAGCCCATGGTGACTTCAATCCGGGTATCACAAGAGAAAAGGTGAAAAGTTGGTATGAGAGAGCGGAGAGATACCTTACTAGTCAACAATGATGCTGATGACGATGATTGTGATGATGTGGCGGTGCGTGGCGGCTGTGGCGGTTGCTCCCCCAACCACGTTGTCAACAACGCTTTCTATATCTTCACCAACTTCAACTTCACCTTATCGCATCGTTCTCCTATCCATCTAGGCAAAATGCTGCTCGACGAAGACCCCGCCACAGTACGCCTCCCTCTCCCCCTACCTCATACTCGACTAACCTCCCAGCTCATCCATCACACCATCGGCAACTTCAACATCCATCCCGATAAACAAGCCGTCACCCGCATCAATGACTCCCTATCCACCCTGCAACAGTCACGCGATCTGCGCATGCGCGACGCCGAATCTGCCCTGCGCAAGCTCTCCCGTCATCTGCATTCTCTGACCGCCCAGCACAACGAGGCCGTTGCCGCTCATGACTCCTCCAAGCACGCCGCGGACATGGTCGAGCTGGACACAAAAAAGTTCCGCATCGCCAAGTCGGCCACGGAGCTGGAGAACGAGAGTGACCGGCTGGAGAGCGAGCTCGAGATGCTGAAGGAGCGGCTGGCGGATCTGGAGGCGCAGGGTTTGGAGGGTGATGAGGCGACTCGTCGGGAGCGTGAAGCCGACGATGCCACCATGTAAGCGTGTCCTACACAAATGATCCCTATAATGATACTAACGACGACGCAGTCTCCGGCTCAAGATCTACCGCTCGCTCGGCGTCGATATCGAGGCGGACGAATCCGGAATGTTCAACAAGGCGGTCATTCGCAATAGTCGCAAGGGCGACGTGCACGTCGTCAACGTCGATCCCAAGTTCTCCCGGTTCTTTTACGCGAACTACTTCTGGTCGAACATGCAGGGATAGATATTTTTTTTTCTCGTTTAGTCTGGTTTGGCGTTGGCAGGATGCATGATGTTATGGACAATACCCTTATGTTACAATCTATTTACAATTCCTTTTACCTCCTCACGACGCAATTCTCCCTCGCACCCGCTCCAACACCTGCTCCTTCTGCCCCTCCGTCAGAGAACTTCCCCCTCGCCCGTAGAGTAACGGCCTCTCATCCGGAAACATCTCCTCAAGCACATCCAACAGTCTCTCGCGTTGCGTCTCCGGAACCCCCCACAGCCTCAACCACTCGCACTCCACCCGCGCCATCTGCGCCTCCACCGCATCCATCCCCGGCATCTCCTCCCCATTCCACGTCAACACCACCCCCTCATCCCCTTTTCCTTCCCCCTCCGCCGAAAACCGCACCTCAACCCCCACACCCGCCAGCCCGATCGCCTCCGCGCGCGCATTCCACAGCACCTGTCGCAGGCCTCCCTCCCGGCGCACCATCATCCACACCAGCGGCGCCGCGCTTCGCGCCAGCGCGTCGCGCACGCCCTTGGTCGCCTCGCGGGGACTCACCAGCACGCCCAGCGTGTCGGTGGCGTTGTTGGCCCGCACCGTGCCCTCCAACTCGCGCACGAGGTTCGGCCCCAGCTTACTCTTGAGCGATTTGCACTGCACAATTGCGCGCAGCGGGTGTTCGCGCTCGGGGAGGTGCCATGTGCCGACGAGGTCAATGCCCGCATCGAGGCGCCCCCCTGTCCGGGCGAGAGAAAAGCCGCTACGTCGGAGGGTGTCTTGCACGGTGTATTCGTAGTGCGTGCCGATGTAGGTGGTGCTGGTGGGGGCGAGAGCAGTGCGGGCGGCGTGCGCGAGGAACGAGGGGAGGTCGTGGTGGTTTGGGGGGGAGGGAGGCGGGAGAGGAAGTTTGAAGAGACGGCGGGTGAAGGTGTGGATGTTGGGGTGGGTTGGTGGGGGTTTAGGTCGTAGTCGTGGGCGTGGTCGTAGTAGTCGTAATGGTGGTAGTCGGTGCATGGTGGTGGATGTATGTTTGGTGGTGGAATCAAAGGGCGGAGAACTTCTTTATCTCCAACTCTCTACTTCGACCCCCAACTCTTTCTCCCATACTTCCCTCTCTGCCTCCCTCTCTCTACTAGTTGTACTTTACAACATGGCAGACATCCTCACCCAGCTCCAGACCTGTCTGGACCAGGTTAGCCTTCTCCTTCCACCCATCAATCCCCCAGTTAACAGTCCCGCAGCTCGCAACTCAATTCTACGCAACCCTGGGCTACCTCACCACCTACCACGACAACTCGCCCGCCCTGCCACCACCAAGCATCCCGGACGCCGCGCCGGCCCTGGCCAAAATCCCCAAGAACTCCAGCGCACCGCCCGTGCCCGCCGGCGCGCCCGTCGGCTCGCAAGCATCACCGCCCCAGCCCTCCGCCCCAGGCGTCCCAGGAACAAGCACCGGAGGCGAACCAGGCACGACCACCCCCGGCGGCACGGTCGCCGCCCCAGCAGACCCCAACCTCCCCCCGGCACCAGACTCCCCGCGCACCTTTGCCAGTCGGCAGCGCGAACTTGCCCGCGACCTCGTCATAAAGGAGCAGCAGATCGAGTATCTCATCTCCGTGTTGCCGGGGATTGACTCGTCCGAGGCGGAGCAGGAGCGGCGCATTCGCGAGTTGGAGGCGGAGCTGCGCGGTGTCGAGGCGGAGCGTGAACAGAGGATTGTTGAGCTCAGGCGGTTGAGGAAGCAGCTAGAGGGGGTGTTGGGGGCTGTTGAGACGGGGGTGTATGGGGAGCGGCCGAGTCTTTGAGAGTGGATTGTCTCTAATATTTGATCCAGGTTCGGATGAGAAAGGAAGGTTCATGTGCATTTACTGGAGTTCTGTGATACCAATTAAGAAACCTTTATGACGCTCTAGGTCTCGCATATAACCATATATCAGATATCAGATAGATCTCGAAACACCCCGTATATCCCATCCAACGCCAAAGGAGAAAAACGCCGTCAATGTCGGGTATCGTATGTACCAGCAACCATCCCAAATCAACCCATCACTTGAATAAACTCCGGTATTCGCGCATCCGCTGCTCCTGAACCTCCTTCTTATCCAACTTCCCGCGGTTCATGCTCAAGTCCGCCAACTGCTGCTTCTTCTTCGCCAGCTCAAAGATCTTCTCCTCAATGCTCCCCTTCATCAGGTACTGCACTGTCGTCACCTCGCGCGTCTGCCCGATGCGGTGCACTCGGTCGATCGCCTGCGCCACCGCTGCCGGGTTGTACTGCGGCTCCATGATGTACACCTTCGACGCCGCCGTCAGGTTCAGCCCGACGCCGCCTGCGCCAATCGTCGCCAGTAGCACGGTAATCGCATCGTTGCTGTGAAACTCGGCCAGCGCCTTGTTGCGCGCCGCCAGCGTCATCGTCCCGTCCAGCCGCGTGTACCCCGTCAGCCCGTTGTCCTTCAGCGCAATCTCGATCAGGTCCAGATGCGACGTCCACGCCGAGAACACCACGCTCTTGAGCGGCCGCTCTCCCGCCGCCTGCAGCCCCTTACTCTCGTCTGCCGTCGCCATCAGCTGCTCCACCAGCGCCTTGGTCTTTGTGTGCGGGCCCTCGTACTCGCCCAGGACCTTCGCCTGCCGCCGGCTCTGCTTCGCCTGCGCCTGGTCCACCATGTACTCCTGCAACCCGCCGACGGTGATGCTCGAGTACGACACGGGGATCCACCCGTCGCACACCTGGCACCGGAGGGCGGCAGCTACCTCCTCGCTCGGCGCGTCAAACGCATGTTTCCAGCCCGCAAAGCAATCCGGGCACAGCACATCAAAGCAGGGAAGCACAATGGCCATGCACGCCGCTCGGTCCGGGGCGCCCGAGTCCGTCGACGCGGGTTCTTCCAGGCGTTTGCCGCACATGGCGCACACGTCCGCCGACGACTCCTGCATGAGCGTGAACATCTCGTACGCCTTCTTGTCGGTGACCTCGGCCGACGGATCGCTGCCGCCTTCCTCCAGGTCGATCGCGTCCTGCACGCTGAGACCCTTGATACGCTCGCGGTCCTCGGCGTCGAGGAGCTCCTTGCCGTGAGCGCTGATTTGCCGGAGGATCATCATCGCCTTGAGAATGTGGTGGTACATGCGGCCTTTCATTTTGGTCTTGTCTTCGCCGGCGATCACCCGCATCATGACGTTGGACTCCTGCCGGAAGAACTCGTGCAGTTGGCGCTCCTTCTCGGTGAACGTGAGCGTGACGATCTTGTCATGGCGCGTCGGCAGGTTGATCTTGTCTTTGACGCGGCGGAGGGTGAAAGAGTCCACGAGCACACGCAGACTCGCCAGCACTGAAGCGTCGCCCGATTTGAAACGGCTGAGGATGTGCATGCCGAATTGGGTTCTGTCGTCGTATGGACACAGCCCGATAAATCTTGTCACGGAGTAGAGGTCCTTGAGGTGGTTTTGGATCGGTGTACCCGTTACGGACCATTTGCGCTGCCCGTGCAGCTTGAAGATCGCCTGGGTTTGCGCGGCGCTTTGCTCGCGGATCGTGTGCGCCTCGTCGAGAACGATACGGAACATGTTCATCTTCGTCAGTGGGCTCACACCCCGCTTGGCGCCTCTCCCGGCGAGCTCGCTCAGAACAATGCTGTAGGTTGTAATCACCAGGTCATATTTGGACAGTTCGTCCACGTCTGTAGTTCGCGAGGAGCCGTGAAAGACGTAGTAGGATACGACGTCTTCCTTAAGATGCTCTTTTATCTGCAGCACCCAGTTGTTGACGGCGCTAAGGGGCACCACAAGGAGCGTGGTCTTAGTATTGCGGATGCCAGGAGAGTTCTTCACCAGTTCGGCGTCGGGGATCATGTCCGCCCACTCGCGGGACTGCGGTAGAGAGCTGACGACAAGCGACAATATACTCAACGTCTTGCCCAAACCCATCATATCCGCCAGCAAACCGCCCAGCGACTGCGGGGGCTCTTCATCAGAGACCATCCCCGTGATGATCTCACGATAACGTTTCCTCCCATTAGGACGTACCTCCAAGCGCCAGAGAGAGTTGTTGTCGGCCTCGTTGGGTCCAAACTTGCGCGGCTTTTCCTTCTCGGTCATGAACCAGAGCGCTTGCTTCTGGTGCCGAAGCAGAGGAGTTTCCAGCTGCGCCGGTGTCTCCATCTCGGGGATGTTTTCGGCACTCTGGAGCTGATCGAACATCTTCATTACTGCGTCATTCACTTCTTCCGCCGTGCGAACTTCGTAATTAACGCTACTCGACCGGCCTCGAGCTGCAACACTCGGTAAGAGGGCTTGCTGTGCGCGCCTCAGCTCTGCGTGGGGGTTGAATATCGGAGTCCCCTGTTCGACGGAAAAAGGCGTGCCTAGCCAGATGTTATGGTGGCCAAGGTATTTTCCAACCGTTTCGGCATCTTTTCGAAGACCGTAGAGATTGAGAGATGCGCGATATTGCGCAGAGCAAGGCATCCATGGGTATTCATTTGGTCCTCGTTTGCGAGCATCGAGGCGGCCGGAAATATCGACCTTCAATGCCGGTGAATCGAGTAGCTGAACTACGACCGCGGCGGTTCTCGCATCAACGGCGCCGAAAACCATGTTATGAGGGTCCGAAACCTCAATCTTTTTGTCTTCCACGCCCTGCCGGCGGTTGATGTTCAACTTCATGGACGGCCAGTCGTGCGCAGAATCGAAGATAGTGATCGGCTTGGGGACGAGAAAAGCCTGGATATACGCATTTTCGATCTTCCCATAGCACACCCGCTGCACACTGAGGTTATTCGACCCGGTGACTTGCAGATCGTCGTCGTCATTCACTTGAGCAGAAGAGTCTGAAGACGTTAGCCTTAGGTCTCGAGCATGTCTCGGTGTCTTCTTACCCAGAGTGAGATCGACAACATCCGCTGTGACTGGCAGCGGCGTTTCGGCATTCGCCTGACCTTCCTTCATCCATTTTCCCAGTCCGCTATCTCCTGCAATAGCAACCTTCCCACTCTTCCCCTTCTCCTCGACATTATTCTCCGTCTTGATTTTCTTATATGGTTGCCTACTGCGCCTCTCCACGCCATACATATCCTCGATGAAGCTCCCGTGGCGTACATCGGCATCATCCTCGAGGCGATCTGAGGTCCGTTTGCTATCGCTGTCGTCTTCGGATCGCGCGCTCGTAAACTCGACCTCCACGCCGGACTCCGACTGCGGTACTCCATATGGTGACATAGAAAGTCTGTCGCTATTACGCGAAGATGACATCGATCTCGACGGGGGGGTCGCCTTCGCGTATGAGGTTCGCTGCTTGGGATTCAGAAGACGATGTGCGGCGGAGGTCGTACCGGGCGGCGCAGCGGTAGGGGGCTGGTGGCTGCGCGACGGCCTGCTTGTATCCTGCGGACCTGTAGCGCCGAATAGTGAGTGATCTATGCCTGGGTCCAGGTAGACGGGGTCCTCGGGGGGAGAAGGGCAGCGTTCGAACGAGGAGGCGGGGAAGCCGCATAGTGCAGCAGTGGAGAAGACCAAGGGCGCGTCGGTGGTGTCGACTTCGGACGAGGGAGAAGTGCAGTCTGGGTCATTACCATTGTTCTTTTGTAGTTGTCTTCTGTATGCTTTGGGGTCCAGAAGCATGGCCGCGTTGGAAGCCATAATGCCGGGACGGTATGCGCGTATCCGAGACAGATCTTGCGCGAGGGAACGTGGGTGGTATTGCGGGCGTGGGGACTCGTATGTAAGGGGTTGTACCGACTCGGTGTTGTCGGGGGCGCTGAATCAGAGGGAGAGGATTCCGGACTGAGTGACGTCCAGATGGGTCGAGAGGTGGGCAAGTGAGCGGATGGCGACGATAGTGAGGGTGTGTGAGATCGAGGATGGAGGTTGACAAGTGAGAGAACCAGATCCTCCCATTGCGCGCATCACACGCGACCGTCGGGGTCTGTATAAAGGCAGAGCGAGCGATGAGGACAAGGGAGGAGAGTTGGAGATGAGAGTTGGAGGGAGGAGAGGGATGTCTTCGACGGCGGCGATAATGATAAGATTAAGCTTGCTTATCAAAGCAGCGTCTCACCCACGCCTCACCACGGCGTCACTATGCAGAAGATCTGGTTCCGATACATGCTATAAAGCGTTTATATATGAAACATCATCCATTATTGCTCCTTCAACGGTTATTAGTAGAATCAACATCAAGTCTATATACAACACGGGGCGGATTTTTCAGCCAATCCTGCGGCGAACTCGCTAAACTAGTAAAGACATTGGACGAAGATGAAGGTCATCATGCTGGGAGTATGTAGGAGCAAGAAGCAAGACATAAGGTTCGAACGTGAAGGGGTTTGCAAAAGGACAAGTCTAAGGAGATGGGTGAGATACAATTAGCACCAGGTAAACACAGGGTTTTTGCTCTTGACGGCTTCCAATCGCTCAACGATCACTTTCCGTTGGTTTCCTTCCATGCCCTCGGCCGCGGCATACCCCAGATCACCTTCCAGATCGTCGCTGCTGAAGATCAGATGGGCGCCGCGCGAGCTGGACACCGAGCTGTTCTTGTGGTGTCTACCTGGGCGAGGCGGGAGATCGGGCCAGTCTCGGTCCGGATCTCTCGCACTCAGTGCGTCAATACTGTCGCGGCTGAATCCATAGCTCTCGAGGGTGGTCGGACTTCCGTTCTGTTTCGGTGCACCAGACTCTCTATCCCGCAGTTCGAACCGATTGGGGTTGGGAAGTTCACTCGGAGGAGATCCCAAACCGAGGAGATCATGTTCCGGACCAGAGCCCAGCGACATCGATGCACCAATATCCATCTCCTCGTTATCGGGATCGTAAGCATCGCGTTTGTCGTAAGTTTCGTAGCTGCGCACTTTGCGTTTCTGGGCTTCGGTTGAGGGTCCGCGGAGAGGAATGGCAACCGGGACATCCACCAGGTCATCCCACACGCAGACACGGGTTCTTCTGGTAAGCTCTAGCGGGCCATGGTCGGGCTGTTTCAGGGTCTCCACAACATTCCAAGCCTGGCCTTTCATCACAGCGATCTGTCTGGCGAACATGCTTTCCTTGAAGTCGTCATCCTGCGAGAACACACGTCGAAGAGCCATTTGCGTACCGCTCCACCAGGCTGTCGAGGTCAACAGGGGTAAGAAGTGGTCGCGCGTTTTCTGAGAGAAGGGCTGGCCAATTAATGAAACAGGAAGGAAGAGCCAGCCGAAGGGAAAGCTTCGCCACTAGAAGGAAAAAAGACATGAGTACCAAGTAGCCGACTCTCCCTGGGTCTACTTACAGCATCCGGATGCTTCCACGGCCAGGACAAACTGTTATCAATGGCACCAATTTGGATAGAGGCCTGCGGTTCCGATGAATTCAAAGGCGTCCCGGTACGACTGACAGCCACCATCGTTTCATGGCGTTTATAGGGGTGAGATGCACTGCCGGTTTGGTCGGAGTTGACTGAGACGGGGCGAGGAGGAGGCATCAGGTCATCATCTTCCTGATGAACTCCATTCGGCTTCGGGGGGTCCGCCACGATCGACACTTCTTCCGTATTCCAGTCGATCTTGATCATCCAGTTGTCCAGACCACGATCGGTATTTCGCATGATGTAGTCCAAGATCACCAGCTTCTCCAACTCCTCTCGGAATGATTGCTTCAACGCTTCCGTCCAATAAAATCGACGCTCTCTGCTCTGTTCACGAGGAGAGGGGGTCTGGAGGACACCGTTCTCGTAGTCGTCGTCCTCATCGTCGGATTGCACTCCCGAAGGACGACACGCTTCGTTCCAAGGACGTTTCTTGCGCTTCGGGGCGTCTTCCGCGCGGAAGCCGGTGTTGGTTTGGTCGGGCCATGGATGGTCACGAAGGAAGAGATTCGCATCCTTGTACCCTTTCAAGAAGACCTGGAAGCTGCCTGCCTTGTGTGGCAGGGGCTTCTTTCCCATCCACGCCTTTCTGCGATCCCAGAAATCGTAGTAGAAAGACTTGGAGGACAACCAGACAATATCGGTGAAGGGGACGAGGTTGGTGCGCAAACGCGAGTCCAAGACGTACGCTGCCGCCTCGGAGACATACGACAGGTTGGGAATCAGACAAGCGCGACCGAAGAAACAGGGGAACAGGTTGCGGTGAATCCACTTGGTCCACTTGGGGTTGCGGGACGCATACGGCTCCTCATCCTTGGGTTTGAAGACACCGACCACCTTTCCTTCGCTGTTGCGCGCAAAGTAACTACCGGAGCTACCTTGGGAGATCATCCGGGGGTGCACGCCGACCTCGATGGCAAGACGGACACTCTCCACGACCTCCTCAAATTCCTCACGAGCCTTCCGCGCGGCGCCTTCCACCTCCTCGGACTCGAGTTCCTCGGTTGAAATTGGACGGACGCCGTTGGGCGGCTGGAAGACCGAGTGGTAGATCTCGAGTTTTTCCTCTTCCAGGGTCTTCCCGCGGACCTTGTTGATCTTGAACTTGGAAGCGATCTCCTCGGCCCACCGTTCCAAACGCGCATTTATGGCCTTGATGTCGACGCCGGAGTTCCTCCGGGCTCGACGATGATAGTAACCACTGTGTCTGCGTCGTTGTTCGGGGGAGGAGGACAGGGTGGGTGGCTGCATGCGGGAGGAGATGGGGGCGTATCGGGGGGCGGATTGGGATATCGTTTGGGAGGGTTGGAGATCATCGTCATCGGAGAAATCGTAGTCATGGTTTCTATCTTCTTCTTCTTGGGCCAGGCGGGCATAGCCCGAGGTCGCAGGTCGGTTCTTGGGCATGATAAACGGTGCGGAAAGGTCTATGGTATCATGGGAGAAAGCAGGTAGCAAAGGGGGGATTGAAGGAGAGGCGAGAAAGAAAAGATTAAAATCATACAAGGATATTCAAGGCATTACCGGAAGGAAGAGAAAAAGAAAACGGAGAATCCAAAGAGGACAGGAACCAACAATGGGAACGAGCAGCTGCAGCGGAGGAGAGGTGAAGTTGGGAAGGATGAATAGTAATCGCCGTCGCCGTCGCCGTAGTCGTGGAGGCCGTCATCAGTAATAATAATAATGATCCATCCGATGAAGGGGGCTGAAGGGGCATTGCCGTGGCTGCGTGACATAATATTACCCGTGTCATGCATATTAAAAGATAAATATTACGCGCAAGCCACTGTTATTATACTGTATCATACAGTCCACTATTGCACCGCCACAGGGTTATGTGCCGTGTGGCTCCACTCGAGCTTAAAAAGCCCCTGAATGATTGGCAAAAGGGAGAAAAGGGATCATTAGGACAGTTGTACTTATGTCTGGATATCCTGGATCTCATGGCATCTGCAATGTCTAATTCAGAGGATGTATCGCTGTAGGTCCTACTCCGGGGGAATTGATAGGTATGTAAGTGTGAGAAATGGAGAGAATGGGATGAACACAGCATCGTTACTACAAATAGAAACACATTCCATCCGGAATGACAACAAGCTCTACCCAGGGTACTAGGTCGGAATTACTCTCCCTGTCGGAGTACGGTAATACAGCCCTAATAACGATCATCCGCGTAGTCTGAATGCTCTCATCCGGGTTATGGTATTGCTTTCTCGATTCAATCGGTTCAGAGTTACCAGATACCTACTCCGTAGGTACTCCATACATAGGTATGTAGCCAGTCAGTGGACTCCCATGTGGAAATGAAGATACATTGCTGAGCTCTCTGCAGTTCGAAGCCCTATCGTTCAGCATATCTGAACATAGGGGTATGCAGACGCGATGCGACTCGCGTAGAATCACCAGCCATGCAAGGAAACGTTGGGAGGCAGGGGAATGCCACCGTTAGAAGCATTGAGAGTGACTGACGACCTAAATATTATTTAGTAGGTAGAAATAGTAATGGTAAGAATAATAGACCAATATTGGAAGTGCAGCGGTAATCAGCGATAAACCGGAATTGATAGTGAGTGGCCCGAGACGCGCGATAGGGACGAAAATCGATAATCTATCAATCAGTTCGACCTTCTTTTTTACTTCCTCCCCCGTGACCACCCTTCTCCCATCTCCCATCCCAATTGTCTGGTCTTCTTTCTCTTCTTCTTGTCTTTTCCTGTCGTCGCTTTTCCGATACCCATTCCTATCGATCCGACAGTCTATCGTCCGTTCAGATCTTTCGCTCCTTGACGGTCCAATCTGGGTCCCCAGACCAAACAAAACAGGTACTACCACCGCGATCCAATCTTTCCATGCAAACGACGCCATTGGACTCAGAGTGAATCGAATTGAACAAAGTATTCGCAGTATCACCCCTTCGACGTGGCCGCTTCCGCGACACGACACATTCCCTCGACAGTCGTATCTTCGAGCACCAGCACCGCTCCAATTCGGTCGACCCTGGCCGGATTTCTAGTCCATTCGTGATTCTATCCTCCACAGTGGCTTCCCTCTTGTTTCGGGCGTCGCCCATCGACCCGGCTTTGCGTCCCTCGTCGCCGTCCTCTCAGACCCACGACCTCAGCTACAACCAGAACTCTTCCGCTACCGAAAGTCAGTCTGCCTCTCGTCAGTCAACGACAACGGATGCTGGAGTAGGCGCATCATCTGCGTCATCTCAGTACTCAGGAACCCTACCGGAGTTTGGTTCGATCGACAAATCTACAGGAAGCCCCAGCAGCAATAACAGCAGCGGATTTCCCAGCTCCCTAGGCCCGTCGTTGCCAGGATTATCCGCTTTGGCATCGGTCGCCTCGGCACCCACGTCTAATTTACGGTATGTAATTGTCCCTACGCGCATAAGGGTGTCTGGGTCAAATTTGGTAGAGAGGATGACGATCGTCTTCGTACATGGCGTTAGACGAACTCTTCGAATCGCGCGCCCTTATCGAGGATGGTAGCGATGAAAATTCTCGCATACTGACGAGTCTTACGTGTCAGGACGTCGAGCAGCGATGCGCATTCCAACATGTCCAACATGACCTACGCAACCTCTTCACCCGCGGCGACGACGGGAGGACAAGGCAACAATCCGGTAAGTTGCGCATGATGAACGGGAAGATCTGGGGGATCTTATCGTCTGGGGAGAAGCCAACACGCTTATCTGAGCGATACGTTACATTTTCATATTTTTTCCCTGCCATTTTCTCAATTTTCCGATTGTTATCAGCACCCGCTGGGGGAGGGTCTTGGCAGCAATGGTCCGCACTACTACCTTATCGCTCCAACCCATCAAATCTCTCCCGATCTTATCAACCCGTCGCTCTTCCTCCTCACTGTCCATTATCAGCAGCCACTTCTCTCTTCCCTTCCTCCCCCATCCCTCCCCTCTCTCTTCGATGATCGCGCGAATCCTACGAGATGGCAACTACTTTGGCTGACCAGAAACGTCCTCAATTACAGCCCGTGTGTCAAAATTGCGGCACCTCCACTACACCTTTGTGGCGTCGAGACGAACTGGGCTCCGTCCTCTGCAACGCCTGTGGCTTGTTCCTCAAGCTTCATGGAAGACCCCGTCCGATAAGCCTGAAAACCGATGTCATTAAGAGTCGAAATCGGGTCAAGACCGCCGGCCAAGGTCCAAAACGCAAGGTGAGACTGCTTTCAGGAAAATTTTTCCTGCTGTCCCCTCCTTATCTGTCGCGATGAGATAACGGTCGCTGACGTATCCCCCACCGTGTATAGTCCAGCGGTGCCGTCGATGCAAATGGTCTGGCGACTGCGCGATCGGACGCGGGAACACCTCCCCTAGGGGCTCATGGATATCGTCGCGCGTCGCGCAAGGCTTCCCCGGGCCATTCGGATCGGTCCAACTCGCCTGTGTCCCGAACGGAGACCCCGGGACTTCCTTTGATGCATCAACAACCCCCTCCTCTGCAGCACAATTCCAATATCGCGCCGCAGCATATATTCGATAGTGTCACTCTGGGGAGGGATCATAACCTCAATGCATCCAACGGGCTGTCGTCCACCCAGATGCGCCCGCCATCGCCTTCGTCGACCTCAGCGGCCCCCGACCGTCACCTCGAGTCTCCCCAGACGTACGAGGGCCTGTTGGCCGCGAATGCGTCATTGAAGACGCGCGTGAGCGAACTGGAGGTGATCACTGAACTGTTCCGCGGTCGCGTGACGGAACTGGAGCAGAGCGATGCGACGGCGCGCCGGTCGGAGATGATCGTCCGCGACTCGGAGGCCCGCCTGCGGCGGTCCCTGGAGGAATCGCAACGACGCGAGGACGAGCTGAAGCGGCGCGTGAGCGAGCTGGAACGGCGACTGTCGGAAACCGGCCACCCTGGTCATGCTGCGAGTACGGACAGCCCCGGGGAACCGCTGGCCAAGCGGATGAGACTGTCTGACGTGGTAGAGCAACCCTCCGTTTCTCCCACCAAATCGCCCAAGAGCGTCTAACCATGGAAGCTTCCAGGGCACCGCCGACGGTCCGTAACTGGCGGCCTTTCGCCGTGTTGAATGTTCTGATCTTCGTCGGTCTTTTTGATACCCTTTACGAGTCTTCTCTTTGGCTGGATTATACTGGATTCGCTAATGACCCTCTCCCTTCGCGACGTCTTTGATTTTCATTTCCCACCGTTGTTCTTTGGTATGTCCTAGGATGCATCTTACGCCCTAGGGGTCCGCCGAGAGCACTCTCCTCGACTATACTCCGTCGAACCGCGAAAACGTGAAAAGGAAGCAAAAAAAGAGACTCCAGTTTATCGCTGTGTTTGTGTATTACATCTTGTTTGTCTTTTATTTCCATTGAATCGATATCAATTATGGCTTTTTTACTATCCCTCACTGGCTAGCCTCCTCGTCCGTCGGGCATCAGACGTGGGCAAGAGGGGTGACAGGATGGCGATAGGGACCCAACGCGCCCCAACCCGACTCTCCTTGTCGTTGTTCATTCTTTTCATCGCGATGCTCCTGGGGGCTGGAGTGTTTGGGGTCTGCAGTGATGAATGGCTCGGGTACACCAAAAGGATGACGGGGCGACTTACGAAATGATCTTCTCTTTGCTTCTACCAATTATTTACCTTCTCCCGTGTTGTTTTTACCTATATTACTATTACTATTATTATTATTCTAGGAATGTTTGATTGATGACTTCTTGTTCTGACCGCTGATTCGGCCAGCATGCGCCGGGATCCGACTTGATCTTATCTTCCAAGGTTGTTATCTGAACGCCTTCATTTGTCTCCAATACCGTGGAGATGCAAGCTTTTCAGCCAAGCGACGTCCACCGCACGAATCCACATCGATGGCTTGACGCTCCATACAAGGCGAACCGTGTCTACACAGGGCAATGTCCGTTGCCGGTCAGCCAGCTGTGACTGAGACTCGATGGCACTAGGACGGCTGAGACTTCGCTTATACGACAGGTCGTCTCATCAACAGGTCATCACTGATAAGACAGAATGTGCATTGACTCCACGGTGATCCATTGGCGGATCCCACCGACGTACGCTGGAACTGTTAATTCCAACGATATCAACTCCACCGGAATGTCCCTGCGACAAAGGCTGACCCCTTTATATGCATTGTGGGCTAAGTATACGGCATTTGCAAAGTATACTCTCCACAATAATGGCCTTTTTGAACACAAAGAAACCGGTGCAGGGTATCTCCCACATATCAAAACTTCTCTCACAAAGACACAATGAGCATTGGCCCAGAACAGCTGCAAGCTCCGTCGTTTTCAAATGTATAAACAGGCAATCCCCGGTATACCAGATGACACTCTCCTTGTATACAGGAGACTTACCCAGCGACAACATCCTAGGATTATCTATAAATACCGCCATGAAGTTGCTGCACTTTGCTCATCTCCATCCTCCTCTACCATCAACATCTACCACTTCAAAAATACCAAAAAAGCTCCCAAATTCATACAACCACAAACAGACTCATTCTAACATCAAATCAGTCAAGATGGCTTGCTCTTGCTGCACTACCACTACCACTACCGTCTTCGTCTGCTCCTGCGGCTACCGAGAAGCCACTCAGACCGTCTGCGTGCCTAGTAACTCGGCTCCTGCTCCCACCGGCTTCGTTGAGGAGGCCTCCGTTGTCTCTCGTAGATCCTCGCGTTCCCACCGCTCTCATCGTCATCTCGAGGGCGCCCCTTCGGTTGTCGAGTCGGAACGCCGTAGCTCCCGCTCGGCAGCTCCCAGCCATGTGAGCCGTCACTCTCAGTCTCAGCCCCAAGGTCAGCCCCCGTCCCGTCTTGACTACTGGCTTGAGTCGGTCCCTGAAGGCAGCCCGGCTAGCGCCGTGCCTCAGCGTCTTCTTCCTGCACCGAGCTCCCGCCGTGGGTCTGATATGGGCTCCTCTCGTTCTAGTTCTCGCTCCTCCCATGCGTCGTCGCCTCGCGTCTCGCAGATCTCGTCCTCCTCTCGTCGTTCTAGCACTCTCGCTCCGGAGGATAGTGCCTCGCAAGTTCCTGGTCGGGTGTCTAGACGCTCCTCGTCTACTCCTTATACCTCCGAGCAGTCCTACCCTGACGCCTATGTTACTAGTGAGCGCTCCCATCGCTCGTCTCGTTCTCAAGGCACTTCGACCTGCTGCAGCCCTAGCTGCAAGCATCGGCACTGAGTATCTGTCATTGGACTAGCTAACACAGCTGGACAAGTCTTCGAAAAGTAGAACCTGTCCGTGGGTCTCTTCGAACGTGACCTGGGTTACTGGCCTTTTCGTACTGCTTTGAATTTTATTGGGATGTTGCATTTCGTTTAAAGTCAGTCAAATCATGAAGAATAGGCAATCGGAAAATATACTTTTTGCTTCAACCTGGCGCTTTCAAAGAATATACATCCTCCGTAGACTGTAATACTCAATCTCCTCGTAGATTGGAGATACGAACATGAGAATACGCTTCGCCCTTTTATCCAAGCCTCTAGAAGAAGGCTTAGGCAGGAATAGTTTACCAATTGAGGTCAAATTCCTAATAGACGTGTACGTTATATCATTCTAGGCTATTTCCACCAACAACCCATACTCCTTCTCAAACCCCCGAATCCTCCTGATCAATGCCATGTGTCTCGTCGTACCTGATCCAGGAGTCACAGGTATTCTGCAAGAGCTCATAATTAATCGTATCCGTGACCTCATCAGCGCGTTCCAAAAATTGCAGCGCAAAGCCCTCAGTCGTATGCCACCCAATGTGACAATGCATCAGCCACGCCCCAGGATTATCCGCCTGGAAAGCAATGACCAGATGTCCGTTCGCCGGCAGCATCGCCGTGTCTCGTCGAGGCGGGTTATCCGTCACCGTCGATCCGTTCCAGGCATTCTGTCCTTGCGAAAGGATGAAAAAGTCATGCCCATGCAGGTGGATCGGATGGTCGACGGGTGCGCGGGTTTCAATATCCAGGTAGAACCATTGGTGTGCATCTGGCAGCGAGATAACGGTGCTGGAATTCGGGAATGCTGGTTCGCCATCGTATATCTGCATCAATGTGGGATCATCCCATAGGATCTTCATCGTGGTGCTATTGAGGTACCAGCGGAAGAGCTGTGCGGCATTCTTCTTACTGCTGGCGTCGACCATCTCTTGTAGGTCCGGTGGAGCCACTGACTTGGGTACGTGCGGCACCAGCACAAACGCTGGCAGGTCGTCGCATGTTTCGTCCACGTAGAAGAAGGGGAGTGTCTCTGGGATGCGCGGCGTTACCCCGTAGTGCAGGATGCCGCGGATGTTATCGGTGCGCGCATTTTCTGAGCAGGCGTGCTTGGGGATTGCGCGGACCCAGAAGGAGTCTTCCACTGCGGCTTGGTCGGCTGTGATTATAACATCGTACCTCTGGCCTTCAGAGGGGGGGCGGGGGCGGTTAGCATTGTATTGAGCGAGGAACTGGGATGACGCACCCATGCCAATGCTCAGACTATACGTTGTGTATGGCTTGACGGGTACTAGGTCCATGGCGATGATCGTCAAGTTATGGTTGTCGATCATGAACTCGAAGGTCGTATCCAGCGCCGAATTGACCAGCCTTAGTCTGTAGGTCTTTCCTTTGCTCACCTGGAGCTTCAGCCGCGATCCATCGGTGTCGTTACCTGCACCGTAGATGTTGGTCCCGTTGATGAGCCCATCATCCAGCCGCGGGGGACCGCATTCCTGCGCAAACTGGTACATCTCATCTGCAGTGTCGTGCGTCCAGTCGCTCAGAATCATCACGCCGGCGTCCTCGTCGTAGTTGGCCGTGGCCGGTCCATTAATCACGATGCCCCCAAACACCCCATTCCACGCCTGCAAACCGATATGCGAATGGTACCAGGACGAGCCGTACTGCATGGCTCGCCAGTGATATGTCATGGAGGACCCAGGGGCTATAGGACACTGCGTGACGGAGACCACGCCGTCGTCTTCATTTGTGCCCCTTTGCCACATGCCATGCCAGTGGATGCTGGTGCCGTTCTTGGCCTGGTGCAGGTGGTTGGTGACGTGCACCACGACATGGTCACCCCAGTCTGCGTAGATTGTTGGTCCCGGGATGGAACCGTTGATGGCCATGGCTGTTCGGAGATAGCCATCCGGGGCGATGGCAACTTCGTCGATGTCGAACCAATACTCTCTTGTCACGCCGGTGTCGGGCACTACCTTTGACCAGTCCGTGTCAATGTCATATTGGCACCACTTCGAGCGGTCATTGGGAGTGTTTCCGAGGCATGGAGTACCGGTGGGCACGGCAGCTGAAGATGTAGAGTTGCCGGAGGTATTGCTTGCTCTTTTGGATTGGTAGCTTCGGTGACGCTTTGCACTATTGACTGCTCTGGAGGATGTGGAGGGAAGGGGCCCGTCTCTAGGGTTGAGGAATATCGCTGCTCCACATAATGCATACGTGATAAGGAGGAAGCGTAGGAGCATCATGGCTCATTCTTTTGAACATTCAACTCCGAACAGTAGAAGAATTGGATGAGCTGCTCGGCTCTTACAGCATTCTTATAACGCTGCCCCAAGGTCCAGCCTGTTAGTACTGCTTTCAGGAGGGTCTTTTCCATACTATTTCCGGGCCCCTGTCCCTATGGCGCAGCCAGAACCAGCGGACATGCCGAAAAAAATGTCATGGATTGCCGGCCTCATCCTCAATGGACTCTCGATTGACTCGTCAGTACTCCTAATACCAATCACAACCTCGTCCTATGTAGGCAACCTGATCCGATTGCTTGGTATGCTCTCGCCAAGAGCGGAGGAGATATCATATACCTTGCTAGGCCGCGCTGTGTGTCTGTCGGTACGCTTGGCAAGGGACTTGTTGGACATCGTATCCAGAATCGGCAGATCCTATTCGTCTGGAGGACGTTCAGCCGCATACTATATGACTCGTAAGAAGGCGGCCTGAAGGCTCAGCCTCGCTGAGTTATGACACGGAGGTCTATAGTACGCAGGGAGGGCCAGAGGGATATCAAGAACATAAATGACTTGTCCGAGGATGCCTTTGATATCTTTAAGTCGATAGGACTACATCACCGCAATTGACCCTCTCCATCTGTTCTGGATTTTTCTTGCAGCCTGCCGCGTGTTTACCATTAGTTCATAAAAGACAAACCCAATGGAGTGAGTGTTCCACTGTGATAATACAGACAACTCTAACATACTGTACAGCTGGTCTATCTCCAAGCTCTTGCTAGGCGGCCTGTACCTAGCGAACATTGCCTACGGCCAGTCTTGTAAGCAATCATTTAGACTGTATGCATATGGCGAGGGCATTGGCGGCTTGCCCGTGTACTACGCAGACGGTGAGTGATTGGTTTTGTTCATCTACCTTGCAGAATGCGTATGGTCCTAACATGCCAGTAGGAAGAGCTGAGATTGGCAACCGGTCTCTTTCAACCGCAAACGAGACAGTCTCCATCTACTGTACGTCATTCCCTCTCATCGCGCGGATAGCGTATACTCACCATCAACTATGCAGTCACTATCCCGGGAGAGACCCCAAAAGTCTGGCACGCAGAAGCAAACCGAACAGAATCTTTAAACCCATCCTTTGATTCCCTGATCTTCACTCTGCCGTCCATTTCCGGAACATCAGGCGGAAATGTCGGCTTCTCTGATCCAGACGACCCCCGGCGCTTCGATACGAAGACCCTGACGTTGTACGGCAACTATGTTCTGATCGACTCGCCGAACGCCAACTTTTACACCACACGGAGTGACAGTGGCGTCTATTCGATGAAGTGGGATCAGAACGATCAGGCCTCACCCAACCGGATTCCCTTGAAGATTCGTGCCATCGAGCCATCCACTAACACTGTCTTGGCCGGCGGGTTCAATCCACGAGGCGAGCTCTAGGCGAGTAGTGGCTGTCAGCAGAGAAGTTGGGGCGATGCATGTACGAAGGACGTATCTAGATCCTACTTAGTGACTTGTCCAATTGAACGTATGGGTATCTTGCATATCAGTCTTGTGTCCAAGGCCACCGGACGAAAGTTGATTTTCTTGGTCGTGGCGCAAACAAATCACACTAAGTGCTTACGGGCTTTTTGCATGTCTTACAACAGTAGATAGGGCATCGCCCAGTTGCTTCCGAGAGCTTCATCTCTATCAGAGGATCGACAGTCAGCCTTACAGATGTCTTGACGCCTGAATCTGCGCTCTGTCGATCACCTCGTATCCTTCCATCACACGGCTGGACGTGCTAAGAAATGACCATGAGAGGTTGACTCTGCTTGTTAGCAGCTTGCCAAGTCCACTTTGCTATTCGAGAAGAGGACGTAATGAAGGAGGCTGGGGCAGATGGTGTATCATTTCTCATCATGGCGGAGACAATCAGGCCGCCAGACTTGGTAAACCTAATCTGGATGCAATAATTCGCGGCAAACATTCAGCCTACCGTTACTGACGTCTAGGGAAAGGAAGACATCATGTCTGGGGTGCTGGCCATGTTTATACGGGGCCCTATCTTCCCTCAAGCAATGATATCGAGTTCTAGAGACAACATCTTCTACACTTTGACATGTCCTGGATATGTACGCATCGATAAATGCATCTCAGGTTCAATAACAAGCACTGCGCTAGACTATACAACGGACAAACAACACAAATGATAGACCCTTCTTGAACAACTTCCCGAACACCCAACTCCAGGAGCAACTTCGAAGCATTTAGTACACACCAAATCGATCCGGCAAGAGCACCGGCGCAATCAACGTCCACAGGTAGATGGCGTAGCACACCCACGCACTGATGATCTTCACCCAGCTTGCCCAATAGGTGCGACCAACGGGCGCAAAGTCGTCCACCGTGTTGGGGTCCAGATTCTGAGTCAACAGAGTGGCTACCCAGGTGGTCGCCAGGAAGAAAATCACGTGGAACAGCGAGTAGTTGTACTGGGTGGAACCGCGCTCATCGTCTTTGGTGTCCAATTCGTCATCCGATTCATCGTCGCTGTCATCGAGGGCACTGGCGGGGAGACTACCACTAGCCACGGCAGCACGGAGTGCTTCCGCACGCATCTCACGCCGACTGGTCGGCTGCTGAGTCACAAGACCATGTTCGTTGTCCTCGCTACCCAGTTGCGAATAGTTATGTCCACCCTTGGATCCCAAAGCAATTCCCTGAGTGGCCGCACGGGTGGTGGTATACGCAATGGTCGCCATGGTGACAATCGCGCCCAAGACAATACTGGCGGTTCTGGTGCCGCGGGATCGAATCAACGGGTTGCACTGTTTGTCATCGGGTTCCATCGAGACAGCCGACATGGTCAGGTACGTGCAATACGCGGTCACCATGGCAGCTTGCGCCAGGCCCGCTCTGGGGTTTGACTCCTGCACAACCGGCTGGACAGAGACGAAGGAGATGATCAAGAAGACGACCAGGTTGATCTAAATTGATTAGTATCGAAAATTGGCAAAGAGATCCGAGGACAGTAAAAAGAACTCACCGTAATGGCAGCTTGGTTCATGGCACAGTCACCACGAGCGAAGAAAATGTACATTAGGATGGTCATAACGAGAGATGCCAGGTACATGCCAAGAGTCGATCCGATCAGCAACCCACGCCAGACTCTCGAGTCTTGGTCTTCGATTTTCTGCAGGCACATCTCGGCCCACGAGTGAGCCAGATCCACCAGCAGGATGAGACCGAGAAGAAGGAAGAGCATGGCGCAGATGAAAGAGATGTAATGGCCGTAAACGAAGAAGAACGGCTCGGGGATGAAGAACGACACGACGACAAAGGCGATCCACAGAATGATCTTGGGACCCCAGAAGCCATTTTGAAGGACGGACCGACTATCTTTCGATGATTTGACCCCGAGGAGCAAGAGGGCGAGGACAAGGTGGAAAAGTCCGAGGCCGAAATTGATGCGATGGACGGCTACCCAACCGTGGCATTCTTTTCCATCGCAACGAATCTCCATGTAATCCAATGTCATATGTTGTAATTTTTTGAGCGCCCATGGCGTGAGCATAATCCAGGAGACGATCGAATTGATTAGAAGGATGAAGGCGTAGGCGATTCTCGTCGCCATACTAATTCGGAGTCCATATTAGCGACGGTTACCAGTAGAGTCGAGTATCTCATTGCTTTGGAAAGCGAACATACCTGTTCTGAAACTTCCCACAGGCACTACATACTGCCGAACAAGTTGCGGCGCCGCAGCACGAAGTCGCAACGGTGATGAGCTGAAGCGGTCAGTCAGCGGTGAAATGCATGATAAGGGCAGGGGGGAGGGGTTGTTGACAGACCGTACTGGCGCTGGGGAGAGCCAGGAGGGGAATAGAGAGTAAAGCCCCCATGGTTAACGTGTTCCTGTGGATCGATCGATAGATGGATGAAATTGAAGTGTATACTCCGTCGAAGTCTACAAGAGGTAATGGAGATGATGAAAGATGCGGAGGCGACAGCGGAGGAGGAAGAACGACGGGCCGGCGTCATCCTCCGCCCACGACGGCCGCCTTCGTCATCGGGTTGGCATTAGATAAGCGGATACCCCGATAAGGAAGGAAGGACACTTTGCGACACCATCACGGCGTCTTTTCTAAAACATCTTCTCTTGGGCTTCTTCTCTTCTTCGCACGCTCCTTTCTCTTCTCCTATTTATTTCCTTTCCTTCGCTTCTTTTTTACGCCTTTTCCTTTTCTCTTCATCCTCCTCCCTCCTCCTTATCCGCCGTCGGGTCCTCCTCCACCTCGGTGATAAGAGCTTATCCACTTCCCAACTCATTTGTCCGATTCCCCGACCAAATAACACTAACGATCCTCGCTCTGTCGCAATCCTCACGACGACAAATAACCTATCTCCACTTCCTCCCCCGCCTTCTCCGTCCCGGTGTATGTGAATCTTCCGTCTCGAGTCCTCCGCGGTGCAGCACGCACCTCATCCCACGGCCATGTCCGACTCTCCTCACAAAAAGACACGGATGGTCTCCGTGGTAGCAGCAACATTAGTCGCCCTCGCCTGCGGTACCAACGTGCGACTCCCTCCCCCTGTCAATCGAAAGCGAGTCATCCCTGCTAACTTGATTCCAGTATGCATACTCGGCATGGGGCCCTCAATTCGCCCATCGCATGAAGATCTCGTCCACGGCTAGCAACTTCATTGTATGTGCACCTTCTCCCTCGGTAATGGAATAGAATCCTCATACATCAGTTCTAGGGTGCGGCTGGAAATCTGGGAATGTACGCGTCGGGTATCCCCCTGGGTTTGTTAACAGACGCCCGGGGCCCCAGGCTCACCACCTTCCTGGGTGCGATCACCCTCGCCATCGGCTATTTCCCTCTCTATTCCGGTGCGTCTCGGCTCTCGCTTCTGTATAACTTGACCCTATTGCGTACTAACTGAACTGCACGAGTATAGCCTACGAAAAAGGGCAAGGCTCGTTAAGCGTGGGTTTGTTGGCGTTCTTCGCCTTCTTCACAGGATTCGGGAGCTGCTCTGCTTTTTCAGCTTCGATCAAGGCGGGTATGTCAAGTTCGAGTAAATCTCTGGTTCATACACTAATCTTGCTCCCATAGCTGCATCAAACTTTCCAGATCATCGGGGCACCGCAACTGCGTTTCCCCTTGCGGCCTTCGGCTTAAGCGCCTTCTTCTGGTCAAACCTGTCGTCCATCCTGTTCAAGGATGATACCGGAGATTTTCTCCTACTTCTGACAATAGGAACATCCGTCCTGAATTTGGTGTCCATTCCGTTCCTTCGGATCATCCCTCTCAGTGATCCTTACATCCCAATTGGCCGAGACCGGTCGCCCGGCGTAGAATCCAGGAGATTGCGCCGGACCAGATCTCCTGATCCACGTTCCCTTCCCATTGTGACTGAGGAAGCAGCGGCACAGAGTTCTACTGCCTTTGAAGTTCGCACTCCGGCACATGTACGGTCGCACTCCGTAGTGTCGAACTCCCATACGTCTAGCCATCACAAGTCAGAGCATGATGAGACGTCGTCATTGGTCTCCAAAACCTCCAGGCAATCCCAGGATCTTTTTCATGAACATGACCAAGATTATCACGATGATGATGACATGTCTGATATTGCACTCGAATCGCCCCACCCAGATATCAGGGGATTTGCGATGCTTCCCACAGTGGAGTTCTGGCAGCTATTCCTCACCATGGCGCTCCTGTCTGGAATCGGGTTGATGACTATCAAGTGAGTTTCCCTTGCATGATGTACGGATAAGTTCGGCTGCTAACTCTGGATCAGCAATATTGGGAACACTGTAAGACTACGTCTGTAAGAGACTTGTGCGGTGATACTAATCCATACAGGCCAAAGCGTTGTGGAACCATTATGACGATAGCGCGAGCGACAAGTTTATCCAACAGCGACAAGTGATGCATGTGTCCATTCTGTCCTTTGGCAACTTCATCGGGCGTCTTTCGAGTGGTATGTGAACACTCTGAAGTGTTTTTCCGGACTCTACTGACAAACGACCTCCAGGGATTGGGTCTGATGTGCTTGTCAAGAAGCTTGACATGTCCCGCTTCTGGTGCTTGTTCATCTCTTCGGTAGTTTTCACCGTCACGCAGCTGGCTGGCGCGGCGATTTCCAACCCACATCAGTTGGTGGTGGTCTCGGGCTTCACTGGTGTTGCTTATGGCTTCCTCTTCGGTGTTTTCCCATCCTTGGTAGCCCACACGTTCGGTATCGGGGGTCTTTCGCAGAATTGGGGTGCGATGACCCTGGCTCCTGTGCTGAGCGGCAACGTGTTCAACCTACTCTACGGCAGTATCTACGATCGACACTCTGTTGTCGGCCCCGATGGCGACCGCGATTGTCCGGATGGATTAGGCTGCTACCAGTCGGCATACTACACCACCTTCTTCTCTGGTGTTGCGGGCATTTTGGTTTGCTTGTGGAGTATCATGCGCGAAAAGCGCGTCCACAATTCGGTTCGCAAGAAGATCGAGCACGATCGTCTTGCTTAATTTCAGGCTGTTTATCGACCGGTCGACTGGATTGAGGTCTTATCAGCACTTAATTTTTTTTTCTTTCTTTCTTTCTATAATACCCTCGTCAGCGCGGTATCTTTGGGGTTCGTATATATAGGGCAATCTCTGGTTATCATAGAGGATTGGGCTCTCGGGAGATTTTATACAGCACGTCCTGTCTTTCATTAGTTTCCTTCATCTATCAGCGTGACCTTACCGTGGCGCTACTGTTACAACTCTGATTCTCAAGTACTCCGAAGGACAAGCATCTGTCAATGACGGGCTGACCGCAGCATCGACTAATCTGGATTGGGTTAGGAAAAGTCGACATTCAGATCTCCGCACTGTAGCGTACTGTCGTCGATAGCTGGGACCTCATCCAGCTGATCCCAAAGACGTACGGAGCCACGTGGCGCCCTACAGGACTAGTGGGACAATGAGGGTTGCAAGTAAAATGATACTTCCTCCGTAGAGAACTGCCTCCACCGGGGCATCATCCGATCGCCTTCAACCTCCCCGATAAAAGCGATAACAGCCCTCCAAAATGTCCACCAACTCGCCAAACCAACCCTCCCCAGACATCAACATCCCCTCCCCCCAGCGCACCGCCGAGGCCAAAGCGGCCTTCGAAGCCTCCCTCCGCTCCGTCGGCGCCAACTACGAGTCGGACCTACGCGACCGCGCGCGCAACCTGCACGAGAACGCCGCCGCGCTCGACAAGCAGGAGGACGATGTGCGGCGGGCGACGGGCGCGCTCGCCAAGCAGAACGACCAGCTAGCCAAGGTGGCGGACCAGGCGCGCGACGGGCTGAAGGAGATTGGCGACGTGCAGAACTGGGCGGAGCTGATCGAGCGCGATCTGCTGGTCATCGAGGAGACGGTGCGGCTAGCCGAGGAGCGCGAGGAAGAGGAGAATAAACGGAGTCATGCCCGGGAGCGACGGCGCGGGATCACGGCGGAGGGGGACGATGATGTGCTCATGGTCAATGGGAATGGGGCGGTGGAGGAGAATAGGAGCATGAAGGATGCGATGCCGCCTAAGAAAGGGTGGTTTGGATGGTGGTGATTATATCTTGTATACATCTAACTGGATTTATATTCACTGGAGGAGGGAGGGAGGGAGGATGTCTTGTCTCATGCATGCGATATGTCGATTGAATTCATTTACTATACTATACTATACTATACTTCGTTTGACGGATACTCCACCCGATCCAACTCGGTAAACTCCTCCTTGATGGTCTGCACGCTCACGAACCGCTGCAGATGCGCCATCGTGCCCGTCTTATCGTTCGTGCCGGAGTCGCGGCTGCCTCCGAACGGGTGCTGGCCCACCACCGCCCCCGTGCACTTGGTGTTGATGTACAGCATGCCGGCGGCGTGTTTGAGCGCCGTCTGCGCCTGGCGGGTTGCCGCGACGTCGGTGGCGAAGATGCTGCCCGTCAGGGCATACCGCGAGGTCGTGTTGAGCAGGTCGAGGGTCGACTCCCACTCGTGGTCCGGGTAGACGTAGACGGTGAGGATGGGGCCGAAGAGCTCGCGCTCCATCAGGTCGTGGCGCGGGTTCGTCGTGCGGTACACGGTCGGGTGGACGTAGTAGCCTTCGTCCTTGGAGGCGTGGCCGCCGGCGACGAGCTCGAGCTCGGGGTCCGACTTGGCGGCGTGTAGCACGTCGGCGAGTCGGTCGTAGGCGCGCTCGTGGATCACCGCATTGACGAAGTGGTTGTACTCGTCGACGGGGCCGACGGTGAGCTTGCTCAGTTGCTCCTGCAGGAGCCGCTTGAACTCGGGCCACGCCGATTCGGCGACGTACAGGCGCGAGTTGGCCGAGCACTTCTGGCCCTGGTACTCGAACGCGGCGCGGACGGTGTTCAGCACGGCGTTCTTGATGTTCGCGGACGGGTGGACGAGCCCCCAGTTCTTGCCGCCGGTCTCGCCAACCACCCGCGGGTACGAGTTGTAGATGCCCTGGCCGATGCCCGCGCCGATCTTCTTCTGCAGGCCCTTGAAGACCTGCGTCGAGCCGATGAAGCTCAGCGCTGCGAACTCCGGGCGCTGCAGGAGGGTGTTGGTGACCGCCTCGGCGTCGCCGGGAAGGAACTGGATAACGTCCTTGGGCAGGCCGGCATCCAGGAGGATCTTATGGAGCAACCAGCTGGCGTGCAAGGCGCTGTCGGACGGCTTCCAGATCACCACGTTGCCCAGGAGGGCCGCGGGCCCGACGAGCGTCGCGCCCAACGCGGTGAAGTTGAACGGCGCGATGGCGTAGACGAAGCCTTCTAGCGGCCGGTATTCGAGCTTGCCCCAGGTGCCTTCCGCCTGGACTCGGGGCTGCTGGCCGTACAGCGACCAGCATTCTTGGACGTAGCAGCGGAAGAAGTCCGCCGTTTCAGCTGGGGCGTCGATTTCCGCCTGCCAGATATTCTTGCCCTGGCCGAGCATCGTGGCTGCGACGATTTCGGCGCGATACTTGCCCGTGACGAGTTCTGCAGCGCGCAAGAAGATGGCCGCGCGGTCTTCAAAAGGCATGGCTTCCCAGGCGGGTTTGGCTTTCAGGGCTGCCTCCACCGCGGCGTTGACCTGCTCCGGACCGGCTGTTGCGTACTCGGCGACAATTTCGCGGTGTCGCGAGGGGTTCTCCTGTTTTCTGGATCCATGCGTTGCGATCTGTTGGTGTTGGTTTTGCTTTCTTGTTGTTTAAGTAGATGATGGGACTGACCGTTGAACCGCTGATTTGGATGGGCACTTGGACTGGGAGCTCACTCTTGAGCTTCTCAAGGGCTTGGGTCAGCTTGGTCCGTTCAGGAGACCCTTTCGGGTAGTCCAGCTGCTTTGGTTAGCTCGTGACGGTAGTAAGGGAAGATAGTTCAATTACCGGCTGCTCATTTACGAACTTCGGGGGTTGCCAGAGACTGAGGTATCTGGCGAACGCCGGCCGGACCACCCTCCGGCTGGAAGCCTGAAGAGCTACGGCGCGCGTCGATTGCGAAAGAGTCAGTGTCCGCATCTTGGTGGGCTATTTTTCTGGAATATGCATTGTGGCTGGTTGGTGGTGGTGGACGTGCTATATAGTCGCAGCTCTGGCTATTGACTCGGGAAGGGGAACCGAAGCATCATCATTCGACGCCCCTCTTCTATCTCCATCCTTCGAACGTGTCCAATGGCTAGGATCCATCTGAAGCCAAAGAAATGACCTGCAGACGGGCCATTCCTGTTGCTGGTTGCAACCCCTCACGCGGATTGATCCAGGCTCGGATGCCGATCCCGAAATTTCCAGGCAAACACGTCAATGGTGAGCTCGGATGCACGGCCGAGGTGTGCGACTGTCATAGAAACGTCCGAAAGTAATCGATTGCTAATGGGTAATTGGTATCCAAAAGAAATGACAAAGAACCAGCTCTATGCTTCGACTTGGTCGTCATCATCGTCTTCATCATCAGACGCCATTTCGTTGAGATAATCTTTCCAAACATCTAAATCCCCTGTCCGACCATCTTCGGTCTCCCAGTCATCGTAGTTGGTCTCGAACTCGTCCCATTCGTTCCATTGCCCTAAACTCATCAGATGCCTCATAGTAGGTCGACCATGCGGGCAGTTCCATGGCTTGTCAATCGTGCCCATATTCCTCACCACTCGTTCCATCTGCTTGGTTGTCAAGGTCTTGCCGATCATAATGCTGGACCGACACGCGCGCATTGCAAACATCTTCCGCACCTTGCCCGGACGCGGGATATATCTGTCGGATGCACTGCCAGTCATGCCGGTGGTAGGCATCTCGGACAGTAGAACAATCAGTTCTTCCAAATCCCGGATCCCGAACACAACCTCCTTGCTCAGGGGCAAAGAAACAAGCTTGCATCGACGGCCGATTGGCTCGTCTCCGCTTTCGTCAACCTCGACGATGAACCCGTTTTTCTCCAAGGCAGCCTGGTTCTCTATGACTATCTCTTCTTCAACGGCAGTCAGATCAAGCCGTTTTGGCTGCACAAGACGCTGGTTTTGCACCACGGTCTCCGCTTGGAGTCGCTCAAAGTTGAATTTCTCGTCGGAGGCGTGCTGGTCGATGATGAAGAGTTCGTCCTTGGAAGTAGAGGTAGCCGAGTTTGAGCTGTCTCTCGATGACCGCGTCGCTAGAATGAACCCGAGATTGAACTGACCGATGATCCGCATTTGCGCAAAATCATCCTTTGACACCGTCAACGACAGGCGCTCTTCAGCAGTCTCCTGAGACACAGTAGCATCCTCTTCATCCCCGCCAACCTTCTCCGGCAAGTGGGCGCTTTCTCGCAACATCTCCATTTGGGACTGGATTCGGAATAAGGATCCATCGATGGTGCTGATCAGCTGCACTGTAGAGTCACGATGATACGCTCCTTTGTTCATTTTGTTGGCACGATTCACGTTGCTGCCCTGTGGCAGGGAAGCTTGATCTTCTGCCTGTTGGATCAGTCGTTGAACCTCGGCTTCATCGTGTTTCTTTTTCTCCTCTTCATCCATGTTTGCCCCAACAGGGGGTGATGATGCGTTTTCTGCTTCTTGCTCTTCTTTGTCGCTGGCCTCGCCCTCTTGAGGCTCTGGTGGAGTATTATCAGGGATGTCATGTTCGTCCGACGGAGCATACGACTGGGACTCGTCATCGTATTCTTCAACCTCCTCTTCGCTGGCAGCATCGTCGCCCTGTTGACTCTCGATCTCTTCCTCCGCGCCCTCGTCGCTGTCATCGTCTGCGTGCATTTGAAAGCCAGGTGCCGCAAAGTCTCGCATATGCTTGCCAAAGATGTTGGGCCGAGAGGGTGTGTGGATACGTCTCTTGCGACTCGTAGTGTTACTCATACCAACAGACGCCGCGTCTCGTCTCCTTGGGACGCCGCTTCCCACCATAGACGTGATGGTCTTGTTGCCGACGGTAATTGTAGCCAGCTCAGCTGGTGCCCGTCTAGGCCTCATTCGATCGAATGCATTCTGTACGACGTTCTGAGTTTCCATCGACGAGTCCAGGTCGTGTGCAGAGAGCTGTTGACTTGATGGAGCACTGCTGGGAGGGACGTTGGCTTTACCCTCCTCATCAAGCCTTGATGTAGGCTCCTTAACATCATCATCATCAGGGTCGTAGGTCCCTTCTTCGGGAATTGCTTCCCGAGGAGCATTGGTCTCTTGGACAGGGGTTCGCACATCAAGTTCCGCCTGGGCATCATCCTGTGGCACTGTAGGCGGAGACATAGGCCGACTCTCCTGGTTGGATGTGTCGACACGGGCAGGGGAAGACTTTGTATCTGCTTGGCCTCGCCGGGAGCCAAGATCACTGAGGAAGCTCTTCATTCGACCCTGGGAGTTACCCTGGCTACTCCCAAGCTCGTCCGCAACGCCAGATCCATCGGCATGCGCAGGCGCCTTATCGGGTGCGTGTTTGCTGCCCAGGAAGCTTTGGAACAAGGTTGAGTTAGGTTTGCTCCCGGGTTGCTTTGCACCAGAGACCTGAGATTGAGGCACGGTTTGATCTGCAGACTCGAACAGCTCCGTGAGCGAAGTTTTAAGAGACTCAATCAAAGCTCCGGCGTCATGCAGCAGAATCGTCCGTTTGTCGGGGGAGACGTTGACATCGTAAGCATTGGTATCCATATGAAAATCGGCAAACACAAACGGCGACTGCGACACATTAAACGACTTGTACACCTCATTAAACGCCTTCGCGATCTGGGGTAACCCGCAGGGCCGCGAGTTCACAAAGAACATCTGCCGGTCAGGCGTCTGCCGTCCTTCACCAAACACCGGGCGGGACACATGGCCTCGCACACGAATCTGGTTGAGTGCCTCCCCGACGGACGTCCGGCGCCCAGCCACGGAGGGATCAAACACCAGCGTCAGGTCCAGCGGGATCAGCGCCAGAAGCGTCTTCGCGCCGTAGACGTTGGCGATGTTTTCCTTCGTCGTCGGATTACCCTTGGTAGAAAACACCACCACGTTCCGCGTCTTGCCCACGGAGTTCTTGACGCTGAAGCGGACACCGGTGCTCACACAGGCATACGCGTGGAGTAGGTTCAGCACTTTCCCATATTCACGCTTGATGTTCTTTTCCAGCTCCCGTCGTCGCACAGGGAGTCGCTTGAATATCCCTTCCACAGACGCGGTGGTGCCCTTCTGGCCGGCCACAATTTGGGTTCGCTTCAACTTCCCGGACGGTTCGAATTCCAGACGGTTGGCTTTGGGGGCCTCATGAGCTTGAGCGGTGACAATGTGGAAGTCGGCGAGCGCGCATAGGGAGGATAGGGCTTCGCCGCGGAAGCCAAAGGTGCTGAGGCGGGAGAGATCGTCGTAGGAGGAGAGCTTGGATGTGTAGTGCTTGAGAGCTGCCAATGAGTTAACCCAACGAGTTAACAAGGTCAAGAGACGAGCTGAAGGAGAGAAGCCTACCGATGTTCTCGTAGTTGTCGCGTGAAATGCCACTCCCGTTGTCTTGTACCTCTATCGCGTCCAGGCCGCTGTTCTTGAACCGAACCTCTGTAGATGATGCTGTTAGCTCCAAACCCGTGGGTGGTGCGTCCGGAGCATACCGATGGATGTTGCGCCGGCATCAAGACTGTTCTCGACCAGTTCTTTGGCGACGGAGCATAGGTCGACGATAACCTGGCCAGATTGGATTTGGTGAACCTGCGCGTACCGCGTCAGCTGTGAGGGGTGTGTCTTGATACTGATGCGAGTCACATACCGAACGGGCCTCGATAGCCTTGATAGTCGCCATATTCAATCCATGGCGCGGGTAGTTGTTTGTTGGATGGGCGACTGATCGGAGGTCGCGAGGGGCATCCGATATGCTTTGGTTCGATTCCCGACACAAACAGGAACGGTCCAGCCACGAGATTGACGACTTCGCCTGTCGTTTAGTGGGCATACAATTCCAGGGGCGGTGGCAGAATTGGGACCCTGCAACAATGTGTCAAACAACACGCGCCAGATGACGTGAAGTCGGGGGGAAAACGGGCTGATTTCACTAACAACCAGCCTCTCGGAAATGAAAATATCAACACAGTGAGCCCATAGAATCTGTCTGATACGCAAAAAAAATACTCGATTTATATACAAGCTTCCCGTTGGAAGGTTGTGCAACAAAAAAATTAGGAGTAAACCATAGCCCAACGCGGGGGTCGAACCCGCAACCTTAAGATTCGCTTATCTCACAACCGGAGGTGTCAACCTCTCACAGTCAGAGTACTAGAAGTCTTACGCTCTGCCATTGAGCTAGCCGGGCTTCTGGTTGTGTTGCTATGAAAATGTGTTATATAAACACAAAACTCCAGTTCGAGGGGCCTCAACACAGGCAAAGGCCATGCCATGTACGATTGCCGAAGGGCGGTCTTGTATAAGGACTCGGTGCATAGAGAAACTGGAAGAAAGTGGTGGAGGAGAGGAGCAGAAGGAAAAATGTGAGAGGAAAATCCTGGGATGAACGGTCTTTTGTATCTTTATATCTTTGTTGGGGCAGAAGGAACTTCTCACTATTGTTCATCGTTCAATTGGGACTGCGAATATATATCCGCCTTTGTATTCACAAACACCCCACACAATAGGGCCAATCAATTTATATCATACCTCCCAACACCGATATTTACATTGGCTACACCAGGCCATTAGTTTAAAACCAGGTACCACATGACCATGCATTAGGATACAAGGCCAGCCAACATGTGAAAGAAAGCATGGAAACCGGAAAATATAGATGAAAAGCAGAACCAGCAGATGAAATAACCAGCAGATTCCATCGCTGACATAGATCTACATCCCGAAGACCCCAATTTCCTCCAAGCCCTCGCCACTCAGGACATGTACAAATGAGCTAGCCTCGTAAAACATCCACCATGACTGAAGTTGCATGTATCAGACGGGGTGTCTTCCTGAAGAAGATGACCTTGACCAAGATTTCGCTGCCAGCGATACCGACCCTGTCGCATAATAGATATAGATCTGGCGCTTCGAGCGTCTCATCTGACGTCCCAGACGTGACTTCTTGCAAGGAAGCACATTTTACAAGGTCAAGAAATCGATCGCAATAACATCCGCAGTTGGAGTCTGAAGAATGCTAGCATCGGCCTCTTCTTCTGGTGCCTTCTCTGATGTCAGGTCCTGCCGGACCAAGATGCAGTCCCTGCATCTCTTCGGAGCCAAAAGGTTACTGATGCTGCCAATCGTGGAAGGACTGCAATGCCACAACCAATTTCACGGCAGATTGGTCGGCCTGAGGCTCCGTCACAGCTAACTGAGATAGTCCTTCTCGGTATCGTGCCCGGCGGGCCTCTATGCGCCCCTCCACGAGCTTTCACAGCCCCCCTGAAAGCCTTCGTTATCGAATTGAACTCGCACCCTCCCTTCAGACTGCGTGATAGTCCTTCTCATCGGTTCGGTTCGCTTTCCTTCTGCGTTGGCATCGTTTTGAGATCTCTTTGGAAGACAATGCGTAGCCACCAGCAGATCCCGGGCAAGTGAGCTGCTGATCTCTTCAATCTTCTTGATGTCCTCCTCCCCCGGGAGATTTCTTCCACTGGCTTCATGGAACAGGAGGCCAAAAGCCGTTAGAAAGGATCCGAACACACCAGTGAAAACTGGCCCATCACCTATCTGAATATGATGCCGCGCAGAGGGCCACCAGACCCCTGCAAGCAGAATAGGGCAGCGAAGAAAGAGGCGGTTCCGAGGAGTGTCGTGGCAGAGGCGATAACCAAGGTTCTGCGAAGTAAGGTGAACGAACCAGGACAGGGCAAGGAAACAGAAGATGAGGGTATATTTATACACCCTGAGGCCTGCGTGTCCTTCACCCTGGCTGCGGTCAGCCCTTTGGGTGAAACCCCCCGGCTGCTTTAGAATCTCTTCACCCAGCTGATGGGTGAATGGACTTCCATAGTGTAAGAGACAAGTACGGAAGAAAAGATTACATTGGATCGCTTGCTGGGGAGTAAGTTGGACATGACCTAACTGGTCATTGGCATCCTAGGAGCCTCCAGTGAATAGAAACGCTGACAACCATGTACCATTTTCTGAAATGTTTGGATATCCGTGGTGAGACAGCTATATGCACTTCCCATTCAGTTCTTTTTCCACCAGTAGCATATGTAGTCCTGCTTATCCCCTCAGCCAAAAGCTTTCTGTTACTGTTCCCTTCTGACTGTTCAGGACTAGAAAAAGTCCGCAAGCACTAACAGATCGAAAAGCAGTGCCGGACTCGTCGAATCCCTTATCCCAACTCTTGCTGCGGATTACACTCGACGGCGCGTTGGAACAAAGAGAGAGGCCGCAGCCTCACGGCCTTCCGGAGACCGTTGGATGATCGAACAAAGGGATACCAAGCAGGGAGACCAATGTAGCCAGGTATGGCATCATACAAGAGGTGAAGCTAGCCCAGCGTAATTAATATCGAATAGGCCAGTCAACTCATGATCGCCTTGCATATCATATCACACACTCCATTCTCACTATTACACACACAACTGAATCGCTGGAGTAAATGCTACCAAAACGCCTGCCACATGCCCCCGAAATCACAACATGTCCGGTGAAATATCCCACAACGATAATATGTATGGCTGGATCAAACGTTCCAAATCGAAGACCAAGCAAAACATCAAATGATTCAAATTACATGTTGGCCAGCTCGGTATCAATCTGCCGGTCCAGGAAAGCACGCTTTTCTCCCGTCAAAGTCGTCTGAAGTCGTTGCTCAACCAATGCACGAACTATTCACGAGTCAGCATTCGTATCGCCTAAATGGTCCGATATGATTTGTTTGCGCTTACCTTGTTTCTTCGTCACTGTGTCCAAGTCAACCTCCGCCAGGCACGCGCGAATCGCCTCCGTAATCGCCAATTCGTCCGGACCACTGCCACTGCGGAAGTCAAATGCACTGTGTGGTCGAGATGCGAATCCGCTGGCAGCACCGCCAACCGGGCTTCGAGAGCTGGGTCGCGGCACCCCGAGGAGATTATCGGTGCTCTGCATCATGCCCACGCTATGCCGGTTGGTACCGCCCATCACACTCTCGTGGAACTGGCTGACGTTGCCCATCGACATATTACGAGATGCCTGGGGTCCTGCGTGGCCCAGGAAAGGCTGGTCGGTGTACCGTGTGAAGCTCGACATGTGGGAATGTCTGTTGCCCGGCACGTTGGCGTACGGACCAGGTGACTGAGGCGGCATGTAGGGGCTGACATTTCGGCCCTGGCCAGGGAATCCGGTCAAGATTGTCGAAGCGGGCTTCACGGATGAGTACTGCGAATGCATGTCGTCCATCTCCATCGTCATATCATCCATAAAGCGACCCCCGTACACCTTCTCCTGGCCCATGCCAAAGTCACCACGGCGGCCTGGCAGATTGTTGGCCAGAGCGTAGTCGTCCCAGCGCTGGAGGGGGATGCTGCGGGGATCAAAACCTTCGTCCTCCACAGCGACAACACGCTTAGATCCCTTCTCCCCAATGACAACACGAGTGTTACCCCAACTAAAATCGTCCTGCTTCCAGAAGGAATACAGAGGGAGAATGAAACTGTAAATGGGGTAGGCACATATGTAGATAATCATCCAACCGATGTGCTGCCACTGGCGTTTCACGATAAAGATGATTGCCTGAAGACCGTACACACCAGCCAGCATAATGATCGAGATAAGAGGGAACGGTCCAGTGTGGCTGGCAACGCGATAGATCAGGTAGACAAGGTAGACACAGGTAGCCGGAAGGATGATGGTTCCTAGCAGATCGACCAGAACGACGAATCGCATACTGAAGCAGCAGAAACCGCAAAGATCTTTCAAAGCGGCCAGTTCCACCAAGTTGTGTATGGTGGAATTGATCCAGCGGCGTCGCTGCGAGAGAAGCACAGACCATGTCTCGGGGGCGGCGGTGCTAGCGTAGGCATCGGGAACGAATTTATAAGACATAGTAGGGAAGTGTTTCGTCATCAAGGTCGTCAAGTAACGATCCTCACCCAAGGACAGCAGGTTCTTCTTGTGAAGGGTGTCCACATCGTTGTCGGCGTACTCTTTGAGAACCTTATCCGAGATAATCAACGGACGACCCTTGTCTGCGGTTCTCAGTCGATACATGCAGAAGCTACGGACACAGTTAGATATCAAATAAACGAGTAGGCGGGATCGGGTCTGTCCTTACCATCCGGGAAGACAGGTGACACTGCCAAAGAGCGATTCGAAAGCCTTGGCCAGATGATGAGAGATATAGTACTCATAAACCTGGATCATGGTCCACCAGCTGCGCTCTTCGTTCTGAAGACTTGTCTCACCACAGATACCAGCGATGCGCGCGTCATTGGCACATGCAGCTACTAGTCGATTCAAGGAATCCTCTCGTACACTCGTATCGGCGTCGACCATCAGAACATACTCATACAGCTCAGGATCCACTCCAATCACGTTGTTGATCTGGTGGAAGATTTCTAACTCCAGAGGCGACATTGGAGCACGGTGATGCACCCGGTTCAGGAAGCCGAGCAGCTGGATCTGCGAGTCTCTCTTACCACGGTTTCCGGGTTTGGCTTTGCTTTGCTCCGACTCTTTTCCGACCTTTACGACGACGACATATGGCACGACGTTACCCTCGTACTCATAGAGACCGGAGTAAACCTTGCCATAGTTGAGCTGTTCGCTTCCCTGACCCACGGACTTGAACGGTAATGCCGGCGGATCGATCTTGGGGTCCACACCTAGAATGTCAAGGACAATCTTGGGCGTTGGGCGATCATTACCGCCACCAACAATCATACCATCACAGATGACATAGATGAGTTTCCTCTTGTTGTCATACTGGAGCGCGGTGAGAGAGTCGAGACCCTTGCGCAACGCATCCTCGCCCTCGGTGTACGCAGGTACAAGGCAAATGACGAACTTATCCTGCGGGGAAGGTCGACGCTTCGAACCAAGCTGGAGGGCGGCCAAGAACTTGATCAGGATGACGCTACAGATGAGAATGGTAAACGCCAGCAGAATCCAGTTGTTGACTGTGCATCTGGGGCTGTCACGGAAGTCCACTTTGCCCTTGTAGAATACATAGTCGAGACACTGCTGAGCTTGACGGGTTTCCGTCGTATTCGGCCACTTGTCCGTGACGTCAGTGCCAGGGTTGCTCTTGACCAGTTCCGTGATGCTGCTTGGCAAAAAGTTCCAGGTATCGAGGTTGTTCATCATCTTGAGGGTGTAGAAGTAATCTGTCAGGTCGTAAATCTTCTCATCCTTGATCACCCAATACCGAGATGAGACATCAGCCTGTTTCGCGACGTCTTCACGTTTCCAAACAAGCGACCCCTTATAGTAATCGTCAATCTTGGGAAGGAAGACGTTCTCATACCAAGTGATCTCATGTAGTTTGGTGTTAGGGTTGGGTGACAACTTGGGACCACTGGTATGCTTGGCGTTAGGGTACAAAACGGCATTGGTGTCATTGTTCTGGAGTTGCATCGTCTCATCCTTCACGAACGGCGCACAAAAGCGAGTCAAGGGCGGGGGAAAATAGGCGTCCATATTCTGGCCCATGAATGGTTCCATGTTAGAGGTGGTCGTCTCAATGTTGTTGTCGCTGTGCTGCAACTTCCAGAACTTGCTGATATCGTAGACATTGCCGTGGATGCTCACGTAGAAATCGTTGTCTCCTTGGTGATAGCCCACTTCCTTCGAGTTCCAGACCTTATCCTTGTTGGGGCAAAGCAAATCGCCGAACGCGATAATGTAGAAACATACAATGGCGTTGAACAAAAGGATCAGGAACACAAGCACAAACTTTTCTCTCCAAGCCATCCGGATATCTGGGCGCTTCATCCGGCCGATGAAACGCAGCATGAAGGACGGAATCCAGAAGGTCAGAGCCCACACAAAACCTGCCCAGATGCGGCGGGCGAGAGTGATCTCTTTTTTCTCAATATGTTTGGGGTCACCGAATTCCGGGTCCAATTCCCCTAGATACCGGCCTTCATCGTCGAAGTACGGGTTATCGTATTTCTTATCGTCACCCTTGGTACCCAGACCATAATCACCACCCCGGCTCAATGTCTGTGGCGCGCTGGGAGCAATGGATTTTGCGCCACCGATGACACTGGGTGCGAGCATGCTCTGCCGCTGTGCTAGGTTATCACGGCTGTCCAAAAGACTGGTCGACTCGGCGACCATCGGCTGGCTGGCGTACGGGGAAGAGCCATTGTCAAGCATACCAGCGCTGTAGACGAATGGGTTCGCTGCCGGATGGTCTTCGGGCTTCAGGTCGAGCATGGATTCAGCCTCCCACCATGCATTTTCTCTCATCCAGATTCGCTGGTGGCCGACGAAAGCATCTCCGTTGGTCCAACCTCTCTCCACCAGCCAAGTTTCGACGCCATCCCGACCTTCGGAGCAACCAAGACGGGAGTACCTGCCCACAAATTCCTCGACGTCGAAATCGGCAGTGAAATCGAGTTGCTTGAGGCGACGATTGGCCCATTCGGCTAGTCTCCATTCTCGGATTTGACGAGAGACGGTGCTCGCCGACCACGCCGCTGTAGGCATCGCCGGGTTCAACGTTTCGGGCAAGTCATCGGTGGGGTGGATCGAGATATGGTGCCAAACTCTACTGCTACCCAAGGTCGTCGCCAGATCGAACCGGCCTTTCTTGCCAACAGAAATACCTTCAGACACCACTGGGAAGAGGATCTGCCGAAGGAAGGCATCCATATCGACCTCCAGACCAACTCTCTCCAAAACTCCCTGTCTCTTGTCTAACTCGTATTCGCGTTCGCGCCAGGCTTGACCGGTCGTGACCCCGAGATCAGCCTCAACCTGAGATAAAGCAGTGGTCATCTCGTTCATCACTGTGCTGGGAACGGGGGGCACAGGGACGCCGTCTTCCTTCATTTCGGCGTTGATTCCGAGACTATCGTCAAACGCACCCCTCATCGCCAGAGCTTTTCCAAAGGCAGGTCTGGGAATGTCGACTACGGTGATGCTCACGGTGTCGTCATCCGCCCATTGCCCGGCTTGGCCTGAGCCCTCGTGCATGGCGTGGATCTCTGCCGCGATGGCTTCATTGGCCTTGCCAATAACCCAGTCCACCAGAGCTTCATAGACCCCGGAGATCAGCATCTGACGATCATCAGTCGAACACTTGTGGAGGAGCACCTCAGGGTCGAGACCCAAAAGACCGCCAACATCCTCACACGCCTCTTCGAGTTCTTCCTGATCCGCGAGGAAACCTGCCGCATTGCCCAGTTTGAGCAAGCCGGCAAGAACGGATAGGAGACCACGGTGGTTGGCACCTTTGATGCCGATGGCCTTCAACGCTGCTCTGAAATCCTCCGCCGCAGCGGCATCGTCGGCCGTGGGAAGATAGGAAGGAGGGGTGTAGGTGTTGGACTTGTTCAGCAAGGCGTATGCTGACGGGTCTTTTAAATCAAGGAACTCGCGCTCGGCTGGAGTCGATGCCGAGGTCAGGAGATAGTAGAATACATCGAAAGCGCGGTAGCCGGACTCGGAGGGGATGTCCAGAAGACCTTTTCGGACGTTGATACCGGAGGTGGAGAGAGCCAACGACAGGCTCACAATATCACCCTTGAGGGTGAGAGTATAGTATGCGGAGAGGGCGGAGTAGAGAGAGTACGATGGGTTGAAGGAAGTTACCGCGGTCAAGAATGGCCTGAGCGCGGTCAGGGCGGTAAAGGCGATGCCCGGTGTGGAGAGGGGAAGTGCGGCGAGAAAAGGTTCCAAGATGGACGGAGAGGAGTGATGCGTAGAGCTAAGACTTGATTAGCCACGATTATCGGTTGGCCTGCGCGGACAGGACGTACCACAGGACGATGCACCCATCCTCCGCACGCCGTCTTGCATGTTCCCACGCTTTGACAGCCAACTCTCGATCAATGACGCCGCCACCATGACCTTCTGGGTTTGATTGCGTGGCAGTCAGCCAGGTGTTCACGACGAGACTTGTTCCAGCATCCAACTGATACGGTTGACCGGAGGTGTAGTAGGCATGGAGGGCGTTCAACAGAGAGGCGGTTGATACGGTCGAACTCGGGGCCAGAGCGGCCGAGTGGGCGGAATATACAGAGAAGCGACTGGACATGTTGACGGATTCGACACCGCAGGAGGATCAAGCGATAGCACGGTGACCCGGTCGAAGCAATGAGGGGACAGACCGGGGCGATGTTAACGCATGAGTTCGTCAAGTCTCTGGAGAGGATGTCGATGAGGAGAGTGGGTTGATGAAACTCGTCTGGCGGCGTGAATGGAATGGAGGAGGCAGACAGTCGTCAGCGGCGAGGATTATTGGGGTAGAATGTGGACAAAACGGGGAGAGCGAATGTGGGCAGAGGAGGCGTCCGTTTGATCGGGATTCTGATGATGGCCGAAAGGGTCGATATAGGCAGGGTAAACAATGGCGACAATAGAGATTAGAAATTAACGAACGAGAGGACGACAGAACGAGACCCAGGAGGACAGCAGTAACAAAAACAACCAGACGAACGAAGTGAACGAAGACAAGGAGCAAAACAAGAGGCAGGCCGAACGACAGAGAAGATGAGAGCAGAAAAGAGACGATCAGCGGCGACTCCAGCCGGCTTGTTTGTATCTCCAGTCGGAGCTTAACTTTGTGGACGCGAATACGAAAATTACTAGCGCCTCATCCCCAGCCAGCCCATTCCCAAAACAGAGATACAATAGCAATGGGCTGTCAACTAGGGTTGGTGGCCGGGATCTGTCCAGGATTCCGCGATCCTCGGTTCAGGGTTCTCCTAGGAACTAGTACAACCACGCAGTTTTCTGGGAGCTTCCTTGCACTTCTCTTTGAATACATGCGTAGTTTGTTGTATCAAGACTGTGGGATATGTATATTTATCATTACTTCAGTGTAGCAGAGAGATTTTGAAAGGGAAAAAACAAGTCCTGACCGGCCGTGGCGTGCATCAAACGGATCGCCGTGCACCAATCAGACCGTCTGGCCCAAGGTCCCAGACCCTCATCGACCGCTATAATTGGCACACCCTGTCTCACCTGTAACAACACCATGTCTCACTGCCACCCAATCATCCGCTCGCCACTCTATCAACTGCTCAACATGCAGACACTTTTTTTCTATTTCTAGCTTGCATCTCAGACCCTGCTGTCATCAGGTTGAGCTGATGGAGGTCAGACGTATTAAAGTTGTTTTTTTGGATGTTATTTTTATCATTTTTAGACAACTTTTTTTTTTTTCAGTTGAAAAAAGGTCAAAAAAAGGAAAAAAAAAGGGTCGAGCCGTTTTAGCGGCATCCCATACCTCCATGCGTACATACGGCCGACATACCATCGAAAACCTACGGAGTACCCGATATCACATGGAGCCTCTGTTTATTTTTAGGGAATGTCGATTTTTGCCCCTTCGAATCCCATCGAATTCTCGCCCCGTTTTCACCTCGTCCACTATGTAATCCGTTTCACATAGACCGTATTGCAAATTGGCAGAAATGAAGCAGCCGAGGGTTGGATGGACGGGCGCTGATCATGATAGTTCCCCCGGCAGAGTGCCCCCTCCAATCATGGGGCAAGAGAAAGTCCCTTATCTGACGTGTCGGATAGTGCTGGTGTTGCTTCCCATTCAAGAGGGTCCGTTCGATTTATCAACAAAGACTCCATGATCATCCTCTCCGTACATACGAAATCAATCCGATGGAGGAGGAATGGTCACTATCGATCATAAAGGGGCAAAAATAGTGTCGTCTCCTGACGGCAACCAGAGACGTGGCGTCGAATGATTGACATAATAATTGTATCAGGCCAGAAACCGGACTAGTCCGCGAGACTAGGGATTCACTACCTATAGAGGACTAAGGGACTGAGCTACGGAGTACGCAGTTACGGAGTAGTCTTGTCGTCTACCTGAGACTGTAACCGATGGAAAATTTCTCTCGTCGGGTCATCAGGGTGCAGTAGCGATTCTCCAGTTTATTAATATCCATGGGTCGCAGCGTTCTCAACTGAGACTACTAACTCCTGTTACTCCACTCGAGAACTCCTCTCTGCCCTCATCTATGTACTACGTAAGACCCTGTTAATCTACCCTCACCGGGAGATTTCTGCTGGATTCGAAGTATACCTGATATCTGGAACAATAGACCAGTATAGAAATGTCAGAAGAATACGTACGTCCCATGCATCGAAAAAAGTCCCGCGTACGGTAAGGGGGCGTCGACAAAACAATCAGCAGTCCATCTGTAATTTGTAAAAGCAGAGCCACCGATAAAATACACACTTTCCTCCATTTGGCATGGAGAGTCCCATCTCTCATTCTTTTTTTTCGGTTCGATTCCCCCAGAGCTGTATTTGTATTGATCCGCATCGTCTTTTATCGCTGCTCCCCAAAAAAGCTGCTTTCTCATCCGTCTGCATTTCTCTCTTGTTTTCTTGTCTTCGGCTCTCGTTCTGCTTGTTGGGATCGTTCGTTTATCTGGATTTGATTCATCTTCACCTCTATACAATCTAACCACACTCGTTCCTCTTCTGATCCAGATTCGGCCCAGAAACCCCATCATTCGCTGCGATCATTCCCTTGGAACGGCCACCGGCGCATGCAATGTGTCTATCCTCCTCCAGTCTCTAACCGTCTTGTCTCCGCCGTGGCAGCGTTCCTCCACCAAAAACTCTGCATAGATCGCGATAATTCTCGAGCATCCTCTCGTCGAGTAGTCGACGACTACACAATATGACTGGCGGCACTACCCCCTCTCATGTGCAGTCCTCGCTGCCGTCTCTCCCCTCCCATCTACAATCAGATACCCATCTGACAGCCCACCTCGCCAGCCGGTATAGTGGCCGCCGCATCCTGTCATCACCTCCGTGAACCCAGCTGACTGGATACACCTCGCAGATTCCATGTCGGCCTTCCAACCGCTCGTCTGTCATCCCAGGCGCTAATCTGTCTGAATACATACACCTCCTCGTCCAAAGGTCCTGATGGAGGGAAGGAAGGAAGCTCCATGGGCGAGGCCGAGGACCTCGCCCGACGCGCTTTCACCCGTCTCGGGGCACGTGGAGAGAACCAAGCGGTTGTCTTCCTGTAGGTTTCCAGTCACCATGGTACGACCGAGATCTAACCTGTATCCAGTGGAGAGAGCGGCGCCGGGAAGACGACGATTCGCTCCCACCTCCTTTCATCGCTCCTGTCGTACTCCTCAACACCGCTCTCCTCCAAACTGTCCTACGCCGCTTTTGTTTTCGACACCTTGACGACCACCAAGTCCTTGACCACCCCCACTGCCTCCAAAGCCGGTTTGTTCTTTGAGTTGCAATACGATACGTCCTCCTCGGTCAATCCCACTCTCATCGGAGGCAAGATCATTGACCACCGACTGGAACGGAGTCGCATTGCCTCCGTTCCCACCGGAGAACGAAGCTTCCATGTCCTCTACTATCTCCTGGCGGGAACCAGTGCGGCGGAGAAGGCGCACTTAGGTTTCGACAACCCGATTCACATCACCACTGGCGGTGGGAAGCTCTCGTCCGCTTCCGTTAGCCATAAGAGATGGAGATACCTGGGCCACCCTACCCAGCTCAAGGTGGGGATCAATGACTCCGAGGGTTTCCAACACTTCAAAACCGCCCTGAGAAAGCTGGAGTTTCCCCGGAGCGAGATCGCCGAGATCTGCCAGATTCTCGCAGCCATTCTCCATATCGGTCAATTGGACTTTGTGAGTGGCCAAGCGACCCTCACCTCTGCGGAGGAATCCGGTGGTTACTCGCATGAGGGTGGTGAGACCGTCACGATTGTGAAAAACAAGGATGTGCTCTCCATTGTTGCGGCGTTCCTGGGACTCGGAGTTGAGGACCTCGAGAACAGTTTCGGTTACCGAACCAAGACCATCCACCGCGAGCGGGTGACGGTCATGCTGGATCCAAAGGGCGCCCGTCAGAATGCCGACGCGCTTGCGCGCACTCTCTACTCCCTTCTCGTCGCTTATGTGATTGAGACCACGAATCAGCGGATCTGTGCGGCCGAGGACAGCGTCGCTAACACCATTTCGATTGTCGATTTCCCCGGCTTCTCTCAGGCCTGCTCGACTGGATCTACTTTAGATCAGCTGCTCAACAATGCCGCTACCGAATCCTTGTATAATTTCTGCCTCCAATCCTTTTTCGACCGAAAGGCCGACATGCTGGAGCGTGAGGAAGTCTCTGTCCCCGCGACGAGCTACTTCGACAACACGGACGCCGTTCGTGGTCTGCTGAAACAGGGTAACGGTCTCCTCAGCATCCTCGACGACCAGACCAGACGTGGTCGGACCGATGTCCAATTCCTCGAGTCCTTGCGGAAGCGTTTCGAGAACAAGAACCCGGCGATCGTGGTGGAAAGCCCTGCAGGACGTGGTACGAAATTTGTCTCCCAGAACGCCCGCACCGCTTTCACCGTGAAGCATTTCGCTGGGGAGGTTGATTACTCGGTGGAAGGCTTGCTCGAAGAGAACGGCGATGTCATCTCGGGTGATCTGATGAATCTCATGAAGAGCACCACAAGCGAATTCGTGCGGGAACTGTTTGGACAAGAGGCCCTCCAGACCATCGCTCACCCGAAGGAGAAGTCTGCCATCATGCAAGCCCAGGTGAGCTCCAAACCTCTGCGGATGCCTAGCATGGCTCGGCGGAAGACCCGCCCGCCTTCGCGGCTTGCGTTTGATGCACCGACCGATGGTCCAGAGGAGTATGACAGCCAGGCAGGCAGCAGTACCGCGAAAGGCTCCGACAGGAGGAAGAGTGCGATGAGCATGGTCGGTATCCAGGGCGCCGCAGGCCAGTTCTTGTCATCTCTGGACATCGTCAATAAATGCCTCAGCTCGACGAACTCGAATCCTTACTTTGTCTTCTGCTTGAAGCCAAACGACCGACGCATCGCGAACCAATTCGACAGCAAGTGTGTCCGGTCACAAATGCAGACGTTTGGAATTGCAGAAATCAGCCAACGGCTCCGTAACGCTGATTTCAGTGTCTTCCTCCCGTTCGCAGAATTCCTCGGCCTGGCTGAAATCGGCAATGTTGTCGTCGGCAGCGACAAGGAGAAATCTGAAGTCGTTTTGGATGAGAAGCGGTGGCCTAGCAATGAAGCTCGCGTCGGCAGTACGGGGGTCTTCCTCAGTGAACGCTGTTGGGCTGATCTTGCCAAGGTCGGAGAGCGCGTGCTTCCTGTTTACGCGGCCGAAGGATCTGATGAAGGCGGCGACGGCTTGCTTCATCCGCGCAGTGCTAATTACATGGATTCAAAGGTCCGACTGCTCAATCCTGCGGACCAGTCTCCCGGCACTTATATCTACGGCGATGATACTAAAGGGTATTTCGGTGGTCGTGATATCGATGGACGGTCTGAGGCTGGCGCATCTGCCTTCAACTCGGGCGATATGTTCCGGAACCTGGAAACCAGAGAACAGATGCTCGAGAAGGGTAACGAAAAGAAAATGGAAGAAGTCGAGGATGTGGAAGTGTCGGGGAGTCGCCGACGCTGGATGGCTCTCGTCTACTTGCTTACGTTTTACGTCCCCGACTTTGCCATCAAGCTTTTCGGTCGAATGAAGCGAAAGGATGTGCGAATCGCCTGGCGTGAAAAATTCGCAATCAACTTGATCATCTGGTTCAGTTGTGCCCTCGCTATCTTCATCGTCGTCGCCTTTCCCAGTCTGATCTGTCCAACTCAACATGTCTATTCAGCCGCCGAGCTCTCCTCGCATGACGGAAAAGATGGCCACAACTCATACGTGGCCATCCGTGGAGTTGTCTTCGACCTGGATAAGTTCATGCCTTCTCACTACCCGAACATCGTACCGCAGTCTGCCCTGAAGAAGTACGCAGGTGTCGACGCTACGGGTCTCTTCCCGGTCCAAGTGTCAGCTCTGTGCCAGGGCAAATCTGGAGAGGTTTCACCATACGTACTGCTGGATTATACACCAACCAATATCTCCGGATCCGTCACTACCATCAGCACTGGCGACGTGAACTCCAAGTACCACGATTTCCGCTATTTCACCAACGACTCTCGTCCGGATTGGTTCGCAGAACAGATGCAGTCGCTGAAAGCCAACTATTTGAAAGGATACGTTGGCTATAGTTCTCAGTACCTCAAGACTTTGGCAACCAAGAAGCAGATGTCGATTGGAAGCATCAACGGGAAGGTCTACGACTTGACGGCATATATCACGGGAGGTCGCAGAACGGCTGCACCACCTGGGGAGAGCGTTCCTAATAACATCGACCGTGACTTTATGGACTCTTCTGTGGTAGAGCTCTTCCAGAGTCTTCCCGGTCAAGACCTTACAAAGCATTGGGAAAGTCTCCAACTCAACCAGGATGTTATTAATCGGATGCAGCTGTGTCTGGACAACCTCTTCTTCGTCGGTCATGTCGATACACGTAATTCGCCTCAGTGCCAATTTGCGCGGTACTTCATCCTTGCAATTTCCATTCTTATCTGCTCCGTGGTGCTCTTCAAGTTCGTTGCAGCCCTTCAATTTGGACGTAAGACCGTCCCGGAGAACCTTGATAAATTCATTATCTGTCAGGTGCCTGCCTATACCGAAGACGAAGAGTCTCTGCGCCGTGCAATTGATTCGATGGCTCGTATGCGTTATGATGACAAGCGGAAGCTCCTGGTCGTGATTTGCGACGGTATGATTATTGGACAAGGAAATGACCGCCCGACTCCCAGAATCGTCTTGGATATTCTAGGCGTCCCAGAGTCGGTGGACCCTGAACCTCTCAGCTTCGAGAGTTTGGGTGAAGGCATGAAGCAACACAACATGGGCAAGATCTACTCTGGATTGTATGAGGTCCAGGGCCACATCGTCCCGTTCCTTGTTGTTGTCAAGGTTGGAAAGCCTTCCGAAGTGTCTCGCCCTGGTAACCGCGGAAAGCGTGATTCCCAAATGGTCCTCATGCGGTTCTTGAACCGGATCCACTACAACCTTCCTATGAGCCCGATGGAACTGGAAATGCATCACCAGATCCGCAATATCATTGGTGTCAACCCCACGTTCTACGAATTCATCCTACAGGTCGATGCCGATACGGTTGTAGCTCCGGACGCGGCGACTCGCATGGTGTCATCATTCTTAGCAGACACTCGTCTCATCGGTGTCTGTGGTGAGACAGCTTTGACAAACGCTAAAACCTCTGCAGTCACTATGATCCAGGTGTATGAGTACTATATCTCTCATAACCTTACCAAAGCATTCGAGAGTCTGTTCGGATCCGTGACCTGTCTTCCCGGTTGTTTCACCATGTACCGCATCCGCTCGGCTGAGACTGCAAAGCCGCTGTTCGTGAGCAAGGAAATCGTTGACGGCTATTCGGAGATTCGTGTGGATACCCTCCACATGAAGAACCTTCTGCACCTTGGTGAGGACCGTTACCTGACGACACTGCTCCTGAAATATCATCCGAAATATAAGACCAAGTACATCTTCGCCGCCAAGGCTTGGACGATTGCCCCCGAAAGCTGGGCTGTCTTCTTGTCCCAGCGTCGTCGGTGGATCAACTCTACGGTTCACAACCTGATTGAGTTGATTCCGCTTCAACAGCTGTGTGGATTCTGCTGCTTCAGTATGCGATTTATTGTTTTCGTCGATCTCCTCGGTACCGTCATCCAGCCCGTCACAATCGCCTACATCGTTTACCTGATCGTTTGGCTCGTTCGTGACTCATCCACCATCCCATGGACCGCTTTCGTCCTTCTTGCAGCAATCTACGGTCTGCAAGCCATCATTTTCATCCTGCGCCGCAAGTGGGAGATGGTCGGCTGGATGATCATCTACATTCTCGCAATGCCTGTCTTCTCCTTGGCTCTACCTCTCTACTCCTTTTGGCATATGGACGACTTCTCCTGGGGCAACACGCGTGTCATTACTGGAGAAAAGGGTCGCAAGATCGTCATCTCCGATGAAGGCAAATTCGATCCTGCTTCGATCCCCAAGAAGAAGTGGGAAGAGTACCAGGCCGAGCTGTGGGAGGCTCAAACCTCTCGTGATGACCGCTCCGAAGCCTCAGGCTTTTCGTACGGCACGCGGTCCTACCATCCAGCTCAGTCCGAGTACGGATTCCCCGGTGCCCGGCCCGTGTCGCATATGGATATGCCGCGCTATGGTTCTCGCATGTCGTTAGCCCCGTCTGAGATGATGAGCCAACATATGGACGTGAGCATGGAGGACTTATCTCATCTGCCCAGCGACGACGCCATCCTGGCAGAGATTCGGGAGATCCTTCGCACCGCTGACCTGATGACCGTCACGAAGAAGAGCATCAAACAGGAACTGGAGCGGCGGTTCGGTGTCAACCTCGATGCCAAGCGTCCGTATATCAACTCAGGTAAGAGCTCTTTCTTCTCTTTATCTCTATGGCATCTTTGCTAATTCGCCTTACAGCCACCGAAGCCGTTCTCTCTGGCGTTCTGTAATCGCACGTCTCGAGTGTACACCGAACACAATTACACTAATTACTCAGAAATTCTCTCACTTGACTGTCTCACGACCGAACAGTGAACCTCGTCATGATATTCCGTCACGACTCACCCTCACCTCCGTTCATCGTCTTATGCCACGTTCTTGATGAAATTAATTGAGGTCTTTCGGGCCGCATTGCATGTATTGATCTTGGTTTAGAGCCGTCGGGTTGAGTAAGGAGTTGTATACTAGCTTTTATATTCGTCCTGTGCCGTTTTGTCTGTTTTTGCCCTACGGGTCTGTGGAGCGTTCTGTTGCATGCGCGCCGTCTTCATTCACATTAGATAAGTAATCATTATTTACACCACCGACATACAGACACACCATCTAGTCAATATAATGCGCCAAAGGTATCCAATTCTGTCTCAAAACGTAGGCGCAACCATCGGCTCAACCGGTCGATCTGCCATCACCTTCCGACTATCCTGCTGCATACCGAGGATCTCCCACGCCCGCCCCATCATCCCATGTCCCAAGCCCTGCGGAAAGCCTCCAAACACCGAGTTCCGTGCGACATGGCCGCGCGCGCGACCGCCACGCGCAAGCCGCTCCTTCCGCGCAGCAGCCAGGCGGTCCTGCTCGCGCTCCTGGCGGACAATGTCGTCGCGCCATTCGGCCCAGCGTTCAAAATCCTCGCGCTGCTGGAGCACCTGGTACCGCAGCTTTGTCTTGGTGGGGCGCCAGGCCGCGCGGTTCTCAGCGGCGGTGGATTTGAGATCGCAGACGTGCGAGTCCTTGGTGAGCTTGAGGAGGTGGGCGAAGACGTCTCTGCTCTCGGACGCGGTTTGCTGGAGCTTGTCGTGCGGCGTGGCACCGGCGGCGGGCGCCCTGGTGAGAGGGACGTCCAGCCAGGAGTGCAGGTCGGCGGAGCGCTGCACGGAGTAGGGGTCGAGCATGTTGGCGCGACGGGCTTCCTCGCGGAGGAAGCGCACGGCGGCCTGGAGGCTTTCGACCTCTGCGCGTAGGGACTCGTTCTCGCGCATGGTGGCGAGCGAGACGCCCTGGTCGATGACGAGGGCGCCGTCGGCGGTGGTGGCGACGCCGGTGGTGCCGGAGGCGCGTTTGACGCGCTCGAGGCGGGCCTTGAAGTCCTCACGCTCGGCCTCGAGGGCTTGCAGGTCCTTGCGCTGGGCGTCCACGAGGGCCTCCAGCTCGGCCTGCTTGGACTGCATCTGCTCGATGTGGGCTTCCAGCTCCTTGACCTGGGCGGCTTTCTTGCTGGCCTCGCGCATGCGGCTCTCGACCAGCTCGACCTTGAGGGCCTGCTCCTCGATTGTCTCGTCTTTGACGCCGAGGGCGGTGGAGGCTTCGGCGAGCTCGTTCTTGAGGCGGCGGATCTCCTCTTCGGCGTCGGGCGAGTTGGCCTTGTTGGACTTGAGTTCGGCGGCGCGCGCGATCCACGGGTGTGGGCGACGCTCGAACTCCGAGGTGATGGAGAGGTCGGAGGAGAGGGAGTCGAGCTCCTCGATGTTGCCGCCGATGCTGCGCAAGCGGTTGGAGATGAAGGTCACCGTGTCGTTGGTTTCGCTGGCGGGCTCGGAGGGCGAGGCGTACAGCGTGGAGATCTGTGACATGTGCTTCAGGACCTCTGGGAGGGTGAGCCGTTCCGTGCGGCTTTCGTCGCTGGCGAGGAGAAGCACGTTCTCGCCCAGGTTGCGGCTGAGCTCGGCGAGTTCTTTGGCCGCCTCCTCGGTGACCTTGAAGGGGCCGGACGCGTCGTGCGAGAGAGCGAGAGATCGGGACCGCAACTCCTCGATGGACCGGGATATCTTGCCCATGGCTACTTTGAGCCCGCGAGCTTGAGATACCAATGCATCCATTTTGTTGAAGAAGTAGGTCGCTTCCTCGTCTCCCTCCTCGGGTACGGGGATTTTAGACTGCAGCAGTGACTTCAGCCGGGATATTGACGAGGCAGAATGGTCAATGTAAGACTGGGTCAGCAATGACCGCATGCAAAGCTCGTCCGCAAAGGTCTCGAGCGAGGACGGGAGGTGAGTCTCTGCGAGGTGCGAGAGCAGGGCGATCGATCGTTGTAGCTCCACAGCGCACTTCTTCATGTTCACTTCGTTCTTCTTTAGTCCTTCGATCCAGAAGTTTAGCGTGCGTTCCACGGGCTCCATCTCAAAGAGAGTAGCCTGGATACCACCAAAATCCTCTGCGGAACAGCTGGTAATGTAGTTGATAAACCGATCACAGAGAGATGCAATGAAGGACAGCTTCTCGAATACCTCATAAGCGGTAAATGTCTCTTCGGGTGAGGGGGATGCCTGCTCGCTGACCATCTCACGGATGGAATTGTTCATCAACGAGGCCTTAAAGCTGACGCGTTTGAAACGGAGCAACGCCAGGACGGAGTTTCGCTCTTCCTCAAAGTACTCCGGGAGATAAAGCTTGAGGATAGACAGGTGCTGCGTGGCTTCCTCCGCATCCATGCGGCCGAGCTCAATATCGATAGTTTTCGTTTGCGCTTTCGCAACGGAAGCCTGCAGCTTCAAGTTAAGGTCCATCATGGCTCGCGAGCGGGTCGTCAGATCAGTAGCCTCGGCTTCAGAAATTTGCTGGGAGGCGCGCATATCCTCCAGATCTGCTTGTAGAGTAGAAACCAGCTCACGAAAGCGGACCAAAGTATACTCAAGATCCTCGATGACTTCATCCTGTTGAGAAATCTTTCGGCATTGGTCGTTGAACAGACTCTCCCGGTAGTCGATTTCTTCCTGTAGCTGCTTCTCCGTTTCGATGTGGTTGTATTCGAGCTCGTCATTGATCTCCTTCAGGGCTTCTAAGTCTTCAATAGCCGCCTTGAGTTCGTTAATTTCCTCCTGGTAATGCATGTTCTTGTCTGCTAGTTCCTCGATCATTTCCTCGGCACCAAGAGCGGTTTCGAGCTGTTGCTTGAGATCCTCGACATTGTTCTCCGAGATGAGCAATTTTTCCTTGGTGGATTCGTACTGAGACCTGATTGCTGCGTAGTCCTCCAGGTCCTGCTGCAACTCTTTGATTTGTTCCTTCAGCTCATTTTCCTGCTGCTGGGTCATATCACGAAGTCGGATCAGCGCTTCGCGGAGACGCTCGTTCGTTTTCTCCATTTGGAGCCATCCCTGGCTAGACTTCTCCTCGGGACTCATGACATGGGATAGTTCTTCGTTCTCATCCCGCAAGACTTCGACTTCCAATTGAAGTTCTTCAACCTTCATTCTGAGAGCCTCACATTCATGCTTGAAAGCGTCGGCTGTCTCTTCGGCCATCTCGCGGTCGAGAGTCGCCATTTCCATGAGGGATTCGTGCTCCGCCTGTAGTCGCTCGATTTCCTCCGCGCGCCCCTCATACTCTTTCAGCTTCTTTCGCAGCTCACCGATCTCCATCTGTTGTGGCTGATATTTGGCCTGCAACTTCTGAATGATGCCCTCGAACTTGTCGCGTTCGGCTTGTAGTTTCTCTAGATTCTTAATCTTATCACGGTCGTCCGCTCGCTTCTTTTCCATCACCCTCATCTTGGTCTTCAGCTCGTCAATTTCCCGCGTGAGAGCACTACTGCTTTGGGCCTGTCGTTGCGTAGAAGAAGCTTGCGGCGCAGCGCGGACGCCGCTCGTCCGCGGAGCTGGCTTGGGCGCCTTGGGCGGCTCCTCGCTATCTCCTGGGGTTTCATCCTCTACATCTGGAACCTCGCTCTCGTCATCTGCTGGAGGGCTGGCGGCACTTTCCTGCTCTTCTGACGCTTTGTTGGGGACCGTGGGGCGGAGGACAGGGCGCTTGGCTGTTGATGGGGGTCCTTGGAGGGACTGTCTGCTTGTTCGGGATGTAGGCCCAGATATGGACGGTCGAGAGGTCCGAGAGGTCGCCGGAGGGGCTGGAGGTCCCATGGAAGATTTCGCGCCAACGGACGGTCGAGCCTTGGGTGTCACGCCAGACGTGCGAGAGGTACCACTGATTGATGAACGTGACGACGGCGTAGATAGTTGTTTCGTCGGGGACTTCGTAGGAGACTATTTCAGGGACGTATCAGCAAGCCGCACGGATACAAAGACGAAGGAGGACCACGGCGCAACATACTTTCACCGACAGTCGTGACGAAGGAGCTTTCGACGCGGGCGTCGGACTCGCAGACGTAGCGCTATTTCTTTTTGCAGTCGTAGAGGTCATGGTCGGCGGCTTTTTGGTGATTCCACTCGGAGCCCGGGTGCGGCCTCCTGGAGGGACGTTCTCGCGAGACGCCGGCTTGGGCTGTTCAATGACCGCGGCGATGGCGCTTGGACGCACGAACATGCCAAAGCCCGGGTCGCATTCAAAGTATCTCTCGCCCTGAACGGAACCATCGTTTTTGCCCGTGGGTTCGGTCAATTCGATCCCAACCCAGTCACCGGCTGCGAAATGCGTGGTCCCAACGAACCGGACGGTGGCCTGCCGACCGTCGGTCAGAGTGACCACATGGCCGGAAGTGAGATCAGCCATGACCGGGCATCTACCTGCAAAGCCCTGTGCACACAGTGGGAGTGGTGAGAGTGAGGTGGTGAGCTGGGGGTGTTGTTGATGTTGATCGATTTGATATGTTGATACGGGGTTGGCGGAGCCTCAGGACGCGATCCCGCGCGGGATGATGCCTTACAGCCTGAGGCATCAGCACTGGATCTACAATGCGACTCTTGAGGAACAGTTATAAGGTATCGCTGTTGTGTAAATTTATGAAGTTCATTTACAAGAACCTCAGTATGTGCAACGAGTAGCTCTGCGCATCTAAAAAGCAACTCTTTAGGGTATCTTCACATAGCACATCCTTCATCTTGACGCCTACCACAAGAATGAATTATATACACGAAATCTATGCTGACCTATAAGCCAACAAATAAACAAATAGGCCGACCTGTATTTTGTGTAGTCATCTCATATACTCATAGTACCCGTCGTAACGCTAGCAAAAGAATCTAACAGAGCAATCTATTTGGCAAAAGCGGGACGGCGGTCAATTTTGGCTCTTGAAGAGATGCGGGAAGACGGTTCTCAGCTCCTTGAGACTCCGTATCATGTATTGCGACGCCGGGGTCGGTGGTAGAGGGGTACAAGGCTCGACAAGGTGGACGGTGGTCCAGCCACGCTCCGCAGCATGCTTGCAGTTGAGGTGGGAGTCATCTGAAAGTCGTCAGTGATGAATTACTTAACACACACATGAGTATTCTTGCACCTACCCACAAAATAACACGTTTCCGTGCTTGGAACCCTGGCCTCCTTCTCGGCCTTCTCATACATGGTCTGGGTAGGCTTGCAGATGAGGGGTAGCTTGGAGTAGTCGCAGTAAGTGATGCCTTCGAAGAGATCGTCGATTTGCAACAGCTTGATGACTCTCGTGGCGTGGGTAATATATGCGTTCGTCAAGAGCCACAATCTCACTTTGTTCGTGTCGATGTCCTCGAGCAACTTGCGCAACTCCGGGTCCGGCTTCAGGATGCGGTCTAGGGGCAAAGCGTCGTCGACCTTGCGGTTGAATTCGAGGGGATCTATCTTATGGTGACGGGTGAGACCTTCAATGGCGAGACCGTATTCTTTATAGTATTTCATGTGAAGCATGTGGGCGTCATCTTTGTCCAGCGAGAGATGGTCCATGAAGAACTTGTCTGCGACGGGGGGAAACTCTCGTTAGTATACAAATGCTGGAGCGCACTATGCGAGGTCGACTTACGAATCAGTTTTTGCATCTCATCGTGGATGTTGCACTCTGAAAGATGGATCAGCATCTCGGTTGTGTCGCAATCCGGGGACATAAGCTGGGCTAACCTTTGGAGTAGAGCTGCGTATTGCCACTGTTAGTCCTTGCACATACAAAATGAGTGATCGTGAGGCGACATCACTTACACAATTGTCAATATCGAAGAAGAAAACGGGCCTTGGGTCCGGCGTAGACGTGGCAGTGGTAGTCCCGTTGGAAGTAGACATGGTTCTCCGGGGAGCAGGTATGCGGGGATTGGGGTTAGAATTGAGGAGATAGGAGGAGGGAAGGAAATGCGTAAGAGGTAGAGATCGAGGAAGAGAGGAATGAAACTGGCTAAAAGCAAAAGGTCTGCCACAAGAACTCCGCGCAAAGGGTCGCAAGCAGGATGAAAGTGGGAGGTGAATCATCGCGAACCAGTCAGTAGTGTCCGTTGACTAAGAGTCACTGGGCATACAGTCCCAGTCCTACTACTTTCTCCCGCTAGCACCGACCTCCGCCTGCGCCTTTCCGCAGGGAGTTAGCGCGGCCGCCGAGCTTCCCGTGCCATTCCCCATCTCTTTTCTCCTTCCTCTCACATACACAACGTTCTGCACTTCCCGGTTTCCTTACAGCGATCGCGTCACCACCGCCACATCTGCCTTCCCGCAAACCCTGAGCTGGTCAACGGTCAACTCTGAGAGTTACCTCCGACCAAGGTGATGCTTCAATCGGTTTGATCTTTCATCGCTGTGGACAGGGAAAGAACACAAAATTTCTTCGTCGCAACAACTGGCAAAGTTGTTTATAAAATAATTTTCTACCGAGGAGCTCCTAGACCATGGCAGCAACTCAACCCTCAACAAGCCATATGCCTGTACAACCTACAAGTGAGGAAGTACAGGAATATGAGAAGATTCTGAAAATAAGTGACGATATTTTCTCTGGAGCTCACCCTAGGTTGAAGGTACCCCAGCAATTTGTGCGCAAACCAGCGTCCCGAAATCCCCCTTCCGCACCCCAGGTAAAATCAACCGGAGGCGCGTCGGAGTCCTCGCCAGCCAATCTTCCCCCACCGGTGTCGTCTCCGAACCGGGTCGCGACCTCGCAGAATGCACAGGCGAGCCATGCCGCCGTGAGCGCCAACGCCGCGGCGCGGATCGTTCCCAAGCACACCTCAGAGATAGACCCGATCTTCCTGACGAAATCGGATGATCTAGTCCGGGCAGAACTACAGTTACATCGACAGCGAGTGGAAAGGGCATTGCGCGAACAACTGGAGCAGAAGAGGCAGGAGTCGAAACAGAAGGCCTGGGTGCAGGACACGAAGCCAGACTTCGATGTTTCCGAGGTGTTGAATAAGGCTTTTGAGATGGTCAAACCATCTCCTTCTGTGGATGGCCCCGGGGCAGGAGAACCTAGCGACTCGTTTGATGATAATTCGTTCTATTCTAGTAGAGCTCCTGACTCTCCCCAGCATGGCGACTCTCAACCGCAACAGCCTTCCCCAGCGCCTCCCTCTAATCGGGGCGAGTTGGCGACGGCGGTCCCTCAAGGGAACTTTTCAGATGAGTTGCAACGGCTTGAAGCCCTCAACCGTACTGAATCGGATCAGGATTTGCAGAGTACTTACCCCGTTGCAGACCAGCGATTGCCCTATCCTCAGCGGCGGTCACGTCATGTGGAGCCGGATCATGAAGCAAATGATTACTATGAGCCTGCGCCCCCTGCAGATGCTCTGGAAGAGCCCGAGTATTCCCCTCCTGCTCCGGGTGTGGCCCCAATGGCGCGAGTCGATGGTCCCGCCGGACAGAAACGACGACTGACAGATGGTCGACTCCCCGATCGTCCCCGCTATGCCCGCCGATCGGTATCGGCTGGGGACGATGTAAGAATCGTGCGGAATCATATAACATCGCCGGCAGCGCCGCAGCCCTCTAGAGTCTCTCCCTTGGCTGTTACTAAAGTTCCCTCAGTCCGTCAGCCTCGAGAAATTCGTTCGGAGTATGAGTTGGAACGCCAGGGTAGTCCGGATACTGCTCCTCAGCAGTTGATGCCTCGAAAGCGTAGGAGGGTGCATGACGGGAGGGATCGAGTTCACCCCGCGTCATACAGAATGCAAGGTACTGGTCTTGATGAGCCCTATATCAAAGAGGAACCAGTTTCACCGCCACCTTTTGCAGACGATCCGCAGACATTGCGCAACCGTCAGCCTCAGGAGCGGCCAATCTACATTGACATCGCATCCCCACGCTATACCCCTGTGATGGAGCGGAGAGAGCCGCCGGTCAGGGCGTACGACCTAGATCCCTACGAGTACCCGGTGGAAACCGCAATGCCACGTACTGTCTCTCGACTTAGCGTCCGACGCCCAGCCCGTGATGACCAAGACTTGCGGAGGGTCGCAAGTCTTCATCATGCTCGTCAGTCCGAATATCCCCGGGAACTCATCGAACGGACCAGCCCCCACTCCGTGCGAGCCGGATCTTACGCTTACGTGGAACGGCCGCCGCAAGAGAGAGTTCGGTACTACGAAGAGCTCGCGCCCCCTCCCGCAACCCGACGCTATGCACCTGCCGGCGAATCGCCGCCATCACCCCGATACCGGAAAGCATACTATGAAGGAGCTCCCGGTCAGATGATGGCCCCTCCACCACGGAGGATTGTGGTCGACGATCAGGGTAACGAATATTATGAGGCCGTGCCTGCGCCGCGAGTACAGATGATGCCTCCTCCGAGTGGGCGGGTCCAGGTACCCCGGATGGAGGTGTATGACGATCCCGGGCCGGTGCGTCATGCAAGTGTACGGGCTGCATCTGTGCTGGAGGACCCTTACGGCACGCGACATGTCGTGCACGAAGTTCCTCCGCAGACCTATCGGCGGGTCACCGACTATGCTCGGCCTATCCCGAGTGAACGGCGATCTTACCCCGCGCCTGTGGCCGAGCCGTTCCCGCGTAGTAGCAGCGTGCAGGTTGCCAGCTACCCTGCACAACAATCCACCTATGTGGAAGAACCGGAGTATCCGCGGGAACGTCTTGTGCGGATGCCGAGCACACGGCCTCCCGACGAAACGCCTTACCCTCATCTTGTGCGAGTACCCAGCGTGCGGCCTGCAGACGAAGCGCCCTATCCTCATCTTGTACGAGTACCCAGCGTGCGGCCTGCCGACGATGCGAACTATCCCCGCGAACATGTTGTGCGGATGCCAAGTACGCGGCCTCCTGACGAAGCCTATCCCCATCTGGTGCGGATGCCCAGTGCACGGCCACAGACGGCCCGGTACGAGGAGCCGCGCGAGGTGGTCCAGCGTGTGGAGAGCGTGCGGCCTGGCGGTCATGAGCTGGGCGTCTATATGGATGACGATCCGCGACGACCTCGAGAGTACGTTGAACAGCCGGTTTATGTCGCAGCGCGGCCGTTGCCAAGAGAGGAACGATATTATGACACCGGCGAAGCAGAGCGGATGGTGCTCGATGACGGAGTCCGTCGAGTCTCGCAACGCTATTAAGACAGGTGTGCTATCAGTGGCACCTTGTAAATCTTATTTGATTTCCCTCGTTTAAGAAATCCAATTCTTTTGTATCTACACGATTCATACATAGAGCTTTGGTAATAATGCTATCTTTGATAATTTTAATAGGTAAGGTTGTGTTGTCTCGCATCAGAAATACCACTACAGTTTAGAAAACGGTGTCAATGACATGATGTATTCCAAAACACAATGGCTTTTCATCCTTTGCGAGTGGTGAGTCGGAGGAGAAGAAAGGGGGGGGTGGGGGTGCATGCATTCCAATGTAGATTGAAGGATTAGGGTAGAGACGGAGTTTTGAGTAATTAAGGGGTTGTATAGGAGTATTTCTTTTGCATGTGTCACTAGATTCTGTGAGCACCTGTCTTGTACATTAACAAGATTGTATGCTGGGAAGTGATTGTAGAGAAATGCCAGGCCTTGGGAAGGTTATGATTTTGAGTATAGTTGGCGGTGGAGGGGGCGGTCGGCAATAAGCGGCAGTATTCGTCACGTGTAGTTTCCTTGGTGTTGACTGCCTTGAGATGCTTTACATGTGCTGTGGTCTGATCTGGTTAGACAGTAGTGTTGATGTGTAACAATAGCTTTTCGATGGACAGAAGAGCTGTTTCTATTTACTTTGTCATTTGCTGATTTTGTACGACTGTGGCAGCTTTACACGTACGATATACAAAAGTATATACTTTCTGCCTACTGAGAAGAGATGGGAGTACCAGGGATTCGGAGGATATTATCTAGTTGACAAGGTCGAGAATCATTCATTGAACTTAAACATCTATCTAAACAACGAAGCCTAGACGCTCAAGACCAGTCCAAGGCTAGTCGAAGGAACCAGTCATGTGAGCATAGAACTCGGATGCCTTGGAGAGGGCCGGATGATTGTGCGGAGTGCTTTGGTGACCCACCGGGGACTTCGGACAAGATGACGTTGTTGAATGCGCCGCGGCCGTAAGGTACGGAATCGGTATGGTTACATACTTTACCTGGCTGGGGGGCAGTGGACGGATCTTCATGAGTAGTAATCACGGTCGATGATTTCATCCCTGCCGGCCGATCGCGATGCCATCGTGATCAAAGATGGATAGGGAGTTACAGGAACTGCCGATCTGCGATGGTCCTTATCTGACCTGGCTACCTTACTCCAAATACTCTGCTGTGGTTTTAAATCAGGGTCATGACTGCAGGCAGGAAGTCTAAATGGGATTCGCAGAGCGCTGAGTGGCTGCTGTTGGCCTTCCCCCAGAGTCAATTATCTCACCACGAGAAAACCGACAGCAACCCGTGGGTCGACACAATGGCGTTGAAGGGGACCGACCGGGGCGGAGAAAACGATGATACAGAGGTGACGCAAGTCTGGAATGTCCCAGGATGAAACGACACTAGGGCCGTGTCTCCGCGTTGACGAATGATGGCCACGATCGGGAGACTTTCGCACCGACCTTACTCTAGTTTGGAGGTTGTCCTGCGTCTCCCGGGGAAGAGGAAACGTCCTCCCGTTTCCTGGGCAAGTCGGCGAGTCATTAGGTGGTCTGGTATGCGGAGTGGATACAGGATACAGAGGATGCATGCGCCCTTGGGACGAGTGTATTAATAGGTATGTGGGTGATGGTGGTGGTGATGATGATAATTCCGATCGATAGAGTCCCGTCCGTACGGAGCACACGGTCCATCGCACGGGTCTCGGATGGTTGAATGCCTATGGGGGGAAGATTGTTTCCTTCAGCTTCCGAGGTGAGGCCGATTACCCGGGAGTACCTTAGGTATCCTTAGGTAGGTATGGAGGGTGGATGGGATCTCTCCCGAGTGGTGGAGCACAGGGTGTCAGACGGGGTGTGATACTATCAGGTACTTTTGTACTGGCGTGATCTGGGGACCAGCGACGACCTGGAACGAATGATAGTATAGTATTGTACTCTAGGTGCCTCCCGAAGGAGGATACTTTGTGTATGAAGTACGGTATGGACGAGTATGGGATGCACGTGACGAAAGAGACTCGCTTGGAGACCCCAAACAGGAAAAGCGGGTGGGCCGTGCAGAACGAACGCAATCGAGTCGGTCAGAAAAGCTCAGGTGAAACGACGAAGAGCTCGGAATCAGGAAGAGAGGAGGTGAGAATGGTTAGAGTGGATGGGGATGGATGTATACAGATTGAGTAAGGGAGATCAGAGATAGATATAATAACCTTAGACATCCCAATACATATGATTCGATTCGATTCTTTCGCTCTACAGAAGCTGGAAATGCCATGACCTGGGCGTTGGGTGGCTCTCGCATGAGGTTCTAGACACTGGGCTGAGTCGAAAATGAAATAAAGTAGATAATAATCATAATTGAATGATCATGATAGAACCATACGAGGAACTAAAGAAAATAGGAATACTATGTAGGTCGTTCAATATTTAGATAGTCGAGTCTTAGTAACGCATTCAGCCCAACGTTCAGCTTTTCCTTGCTGTTGCGAATCCGACCACTCTGGGCCCTTCCAATAACCCTCTCGTCTTTCTTCCTCGTCTTTCTTACAGCTTCAACTTTCTTCCTCCCCTCTCTTTTTCTTTTCTCTTCATTTCTTCATTTCTCTTCTTCTTCTTCTTATCCTTCCCCTTTCCTCTCTCCTTTTTCTTTCTTACCTTCTTCCTCTTCCCTTCCTTTCCTCGGCTGGGGACGATACCTGAGGATCCTCCGCCCATTCCTCGAATTGATTCAGTTTCCCTTTCTCCCCATTCCGGCTTGTTCCCGCCCAAAAACGCCCTTGTTCACCCGCACCGCCATCGCGCCCATTCCTCTTGCATCTCCATCCCTGTCGAGAACGGCGAACTTCCTCCACACCCTACGATCCTCTTTCCCTCCCTCGCTCCCTCTCTCTCTCTCTCTCTCTCTCTCTCTCTCTCTCTCTCTCTCACTCTCACTCTCGCGAGTCCTCTGCGTCCTCCCCTTCCTCTCGACTCCCTCCTCTTCTCGCCCTCTCCTCTTCTCTCTCTCCCTCCCTCCCCGCTAGCCGCCATTCTCCTCCTCGCCCTCCCCTACGCCTCTTTCCCCTCGACTGGGTTCAAGGGGTCAGAGATTCGTTGACCGATTCGTGTCATGCACAAGATCTCCAACTTCACGGGTCAGGCCCGTCATGGCTGGGAGCGAATGACACCCACCTTCGGTATGTCGAGGCCTCACACCGATATGGCCTCCCACTCGCTGCGTCGACCCCATGGAGCTCCGCCCATGACCCCCCCTACCGGCCTCGATCCCATCGTCAACCTCTCCTTCAACGTGCCGTTTTCCTCTACCTTGGCCGGCCCCGATGTCGACGATGTCCTTCACGCCAGTCCCGGCGCCCTCCAGCGCTGGTCCTTTCCCGAAGGCACCCCCGAGGGTACCCCTGTCCACAGTCTCCCCGTTCACGCCAGTAATGTGGACGCCCTGCGGAGATTATGTCGCCAGATTACCGAGAGCAGTAGTGGAAGAATCGAGGCTGTCGTCACCTCCTCCGAACCGAAGACGGTCCCGTCTCTTCAGAGGCGCCCTCAGGGCTTGGTGACCAATGTCTGTATCACCGGCGAAGGAGACACCGTGCGGAAGATGCGAGCAAGGGTTCTCAACGAGACTCCTATCCTATTGGTGCGTTGTCTTGTCTCACCCCCATCCTGGTGGTCTCACCGCGTCGTTTTATCCCACATCCCCCCCTCACCTTCCCTGTGGACCTTTGGCTAACATGTCCGCTTTGACAGCGATGTGCGACCGTCGATGTGGATATGCATCTCATCATGGATGGCTCTACCAAGGGCATCCGGGCGAGTGTCTTGGAACACCTCGATACCCTGGCCGCTTACACGGGTACCGACATCTTCCTGCTGAGTCCGAAACTTCGTGATACCGATAGTGCGGTCGTGTCTTCCTACGGGTATGCATCGGACAATGGGTTGGACCAACGATTCCGGGTATCTATCTACGGTGATATGGAGAGTGCCGAACATGCCAAGACCCGGGTTTTGATTATGATCGATCAAATCGTAAGTGATGGGAAAAATTCTTCTTTCTTTCTTTGTTCCTACGGTTGAGATTGACCAGTGTCTAGCTCAAACGCCACGTGGATGCTATGAAGCTCGACCTAACCATGCACACCCTGGTGTGTGGCCGTACCCGCAAAAATATCAAACTCATCGAGGCGGCCACCGGAACTGCCATTTACTTCCCCCCGCCCTTTCCTCGCATTTTCGGATATACTCCTCCGGGAGCCCACCGTCGGAGCGAAGATGAGGTCTACATCACCGGTGATACCCAGGAACAGATCGCTCGGGCGAAGCAGAAGTTGCGGGAATTGGTCATGGGAGTCAAAATCTACGTCAAAGACGTCATTGTCAACTCCAGCAAGATCGATAACATCTTGCTTGACCGCCTGGACAAAGTACGCAAAGTCATGGAGATGAACGGCTCCTATGTTCTCTTCCCGCAGCTGGGAAGTCAGCGAGGTGTGGTCCGCATCCAGGGTGCGGAGGTTCTCCATGTTGAACGCACTGTCCGGGAGATCATGGCTTTGGTATGTAACGTCCCACTCTCATCGCACAGCCTTTCCTTGCTCACTGTCTCCAGGCTGGTCAGTTCTACAGCGCCTCCTGGTGGCTCATCATGCCAGACCCCTCCCAGGGAGGCCTCCGGGCTCCTTCAGCGGCTGACGTCCGTACGATGCTTTCTGACATCTGTACGAACTCGGGCGCCGAAGTGAGCTTCGACAACTTGTGTTTCACCATCAATGGGTCGGATGACTCAGTCAAGTCGGCCATGATGGTGATCAACCAGATCCCTTTCGTTCAACGGAGTCAGTACCAGATGCGTGTGAAGATCGAATTGGCGAATGAGCACAAGGAATTTGTCAGTGGCAAGAAGAACGGCAAAATCAACAAGATCATGGGACAGAGTAAGTGCGGGACATTTCCTTTTATCACAAGGATACTAATCGCCAACAGGCAATGTTCAAATCATCTTTGATGGCTTTAACGAGTACAATTTCCACATCGACGTCTGTGGAAACCAGTACGAGTCGACCAAGAACGGCTTGGATCTTGTCGAGCAGGAGATGCCCGCCTCGATCTCCTTCCATGTGCCTGACCAATACCATAAGCGCATCATCGGCATCGGTGGACAGCACATCCAACGTATCATGAAGAAATACTCCGTCTTCGTCAAATTCTCTAACGCCATGGACCGTGGCGGAATGGGCAAGGAGGACGATGATATCAAGGTCGACAATGTCATCTGTCGGACGCCAGCGAGAAATGCGCAAAGCCTGGACTTGGTCAAGCAGGAGATCATGGACATGGTCGAAAAGGTTGATGCAGAATACGTTTCCGAGCGTGTGGTGATCAACCGGTTGTACCACCGTGAACTCCTCGCCCGCATGTCCGAGATTGACGAGCTCGAGAAGAAATGGAACTGCAAGATCGAGTTCCCCAGCACCGAGCTTGCAAGTGATGTCGTGACGATTTCCGGACCTGAGTACCAAGTGCCCCAGGCAGTTGATGCCTTACTGGGAATGGTCCCAGAGAGTCACGAATTGCTCTTCCAGAGCTCCACCGAATTGCGGGAGTTCTTCCAGTCGGCTGATTTCCGTAAGGACGTCTGCGCGAAACTGAAGGAGCAATATGAAGTTGACACCACTGTGGACGTCAACGCTGATCTCCCCGCTTCCGAAGGGGGCTCGGTCTCGCCCACGTCCGCTCCCGAAGATCGTGTGGTGCTCGGATACACCAGAAACAACGCTGGTGGACTCAAGGACGCCATTGACTTCCTGATCTCTCGTCTGGTGGCCCACGGATTGGACGCGACGACCGTCAAAGGGGCCATCCCGCGCCCCAAGTCCGACTCCTTCGAAGAGTCCTTGCCGTTCTTCGACTCCAAGCTGTTGCAGCATGCACCTGCTCCCCTCGTGACTGACTCGCCGACCAGGCCCAGTTTCGCTGATGAGACCAGTGAGCGTGGATCGATCTTCGAGAGGCTCCGCAAGCCCGGAAGTATCTCCTCGTTCTCCTCATTCATCGGCCGCAAGAATCACTCCGCCTCTCCCGGCTCCTTCTTCAAACACGCCTCTAGCAATGCCTCCAAGGCATCTCTTGTTTCCATGGAGTCCCGGGACAGTGGCTACCGCAACCCATGGAATGATTCCGGTGTGAATCTGCCCGAGGACGACGTTCCTGTCCTGGGGAGTTCCCACAGCCACAGTAGCAGCAATGGCTGGCCCGCGCGCTTCGATACCAAATTTCCATTCGGTACCGCGCCTGGGGACATGACACCCAAGCATGACCCCCGCGCTTCTTTTGATAGTGGTCGTCCTAGCACTTCCAATTCTACTTCTGGATACCCGGCCCCCATCGGGCCACCGCGTTAAACCAATGTCAATTTGCAGCAGTATACCCCAAGAGATATCCAATTTTGTTGTTGTCGTTGTTGAATTCGTTATCAGCGTCTGTGATATTTTATTTTCGTTTTTTGATACCACTAGAGCAAGTGACCAACAATGCCGAGAGAAAACCGCCAAAAAAAGGATGTCAAGGACCGAGGTAGGACATGCACGTCCTATTGATGAAGTCTTTTGATACCGCTTTGTTCTCGTGTTATGCGCTCTTGAGTTTTCATTTCGCAAAGAACGTGTTTGTTTTGCAGTTGTCTGGAGATGTGCACAGGAAAGGAAAGGAGATTTTTTTTTTATATGATATGGGAATCATCACACGGGGATGGATTTTGTTTCTTGTTTTCAAAAGATTCAGATATGATACCAAAGCGAAATGATGGTGTATGAAGGTGTTTCTTGTCCAATTGCTCTCACCTGCTTGACTTTGTTATGCTGTGTGGTGGTGGCTGGAGCCTTGCCGATCTCGGAGTTTCAGATCGGTTTCTCATCGACCGCTTGTTTTGGTTCCCTTATATACCTCGAACACGATATCCCAGGTAGAGAAGAAGGCAGCTGTGTTTTGGTCTGTCCGTTTGTATTTAGGTGTCTAGTTTGCTATACCACTCTTGCATGTTCATGCTACTTGGACTGAGCTACCGTCAGGATATGATTGTGATTGGGATGCCATTAGGGTGGTAGATAAAGTAGCTAATGCGAGGGTATCAAACACGCAAGGAATTATGTGCGGACGATGGAATCCACGTCTGTAACGAGCGTAAGGTATGGAGACAGACAGAGCAAAAACCAATATCAACGATCAATGACGAAACGGCGATCGCCTAGACACAAAGATAATGACCATCCAGCAAATAACCGAACATAAGCACGTGAATCCTAGAAGGCCACGCCAACCGCCGAATGACGATAGTTTCCGTAGTGGCTGAGTGCCAGGTCTTCATATTCGTGGTGCTTCTGCGGCTGACCTTCGTAAATAGTCGGGTAGGTGCGGTCGTCCGACATAGAAGGGAGCAATGGGTGTCTCGTCGCTGGAGATGCTGACGGCGGCAGCGGACGCGAGAAGGATGTCGAGGGAGCAAGTTCCAGCTCTTTGGCCAAAGCAGAGGATTCCGGGGCGAAGGACGAAGAGGTAGACGCGCGGACGGGGGGTCCGGCGACGGTCGTTGCTGCGGTCATGTTGGTTTGCGCGGAGACCACGGTTGAGCCGCTGAGCGTGCGCGAGCGAACTCGGAACGGGTTCACCAGGTGTGCTGCTTGCGGTGGTTTCCAGGAACCTAGAGCGAAGGGCTTTGGGCCTGTCTGGAAGAGCCACTGCGTCACTCGACCGGCTCGCGGGGGTGTGCGCTGCAGGGTGCTCTCGGAGGAAGAGGATGTTGTCGTTAGGGGGCGGGTGTCAAGAGGGGTTGTTGGAGGATTGTGGCTTTGAGGCAGGACTGGTTGGTCGTCTGTTGGGATGGGCCTGTCCGGCAGGCGCGGAGTCTGCGGGACTCTGCTGCTTGTAGAAGTGGTGGTGGTGGTTGTGACGGGGCGTTGTTGGTTGACGGGGATGTCAGCACCACCGGACTCAGGGAAGTCCAGCCTGGAAGGGAGGGGAGAAATGACGCTTGCAGTCAGGCCTGTAACTGTGGACGAGCGAGTGGAAAAATGTGGGATGAGAGGGCTGGCTATAGGAACGGATTGTCTGTCGAGGAGTTGTTCCAACGTGGCCAGGGAGGACCTCCGGGAGCCTGAGCCGACGGGCTTGCGAGGCAGCTGAAATGACGATGACGGGTAGTGAGACCCGGGTCGCGAGAAATGGAGAGGGTTGACATCGGCTGGCGATGAGAGAGCCCGCGGAGGTCGTTTTAACCCCGGAATTTCCTGGTGGTGACGCTCGTGGTCTAATTGAATGTTGTCGAAAATGTGTAGTAAATCGGGTAAGGGGTTCTTGGGGGTGTTGAAGCTCAACTCCAGGGGCCGGAAGGCACTGTCGCCAGGTTGCAATGAGAACGTCGGGACTCTTCTGAAGTCGGACGGTGCACTAATTCTCAAAGGGGCTGGAGCAGCGGACTTCCTTCTGAAGGTCATACTCGCTCGGTTGGATGCGCGCGAGGCGAGGCTCCTGCTGCCCTCCACCACCCACGACGGGATGGATGACGCCCGACGCGGCGGAGGACCTGGACTGGGTAGATCATCATAGACAACTAGCCTCATGGGAGGAACCAGATGAGGCTGTGTGTGACATATTTGCATGTCTCGTTCAGCTCCTGTGGGTGGTTAGTGACCTTGACAGTCCGACATGTAAGACCCATGTCTATGTATGTATGCATGACATACCCCTCTGCTTTATAGACTGCCGATGATGGAATTTTTCATCGTCATCCCGTGTAGCTGGGCAGAACAAGCAGGATGAGATCCAGCCCGTAACGAGGGATCCTGCTTGTTCAGAGGCCCGAATCATCGCTACCAGCGCTTTAAAGTCGAGGCTCCATCCTCCAGGGAGGTGACCAGAGAAATGAATAGAGGAAAAAAACAAAGCACGACGCAAGCCAAAGAAGAGGGGTGGTAGATCAACACCCAAGGAAAAGAAAGAAAGTAAAAGAAAAAGGAAAACAGAAAATAAGGGATCTCGCTGTCACCGCCGGGAAGGACAGTAAACGATATATACCAATCATCCAGCACTTCCCCAACCTCGTTTGGGGCGGATGTGACAAGACTGCATGGGGTGCTGCGATTCTTTCCCTCTCAGCCAGCGTGTCCAGCTGTCGATCGCTGTGGCAGCAGAAGGAGGTGCATATCACATCATGCTGGGCGCGTAATGGCGCACCGTTATTTGCCGAAATAGCTGTCGCTTGGCCAATACATTCATGATACGTTCAGGCACTGGACAAAGAACGCCATCCTTAATTCGAGGCTCAAATTGCGATCCGGCCTCTTATCCTCCAACCAGTGTGCAGGGTTGCTTTACCGTCAGTTTCGGCGATTTATAACAGTCGGATCTCCACCCTGGCCATATCAGTCACTGCCGAGATCATCTCATACACCGTCCAGGTTATAAATCAAACAATGGCATCGATGGAGAGCCATTACAGGAGAAAAATACAATTTTTATTTCGCACAGATGCTGATGGCCACGCTATCGGCCCCAGACATTCTCGTCTTCTATGTCCCCGTACGACCACGTTCGTGTCGGGGTAGTATGCTCGCTATCTGCGTCGGTCTTATCTGTTTCACTAGTCGCCTGCGTTTTCTGCTCCAGAGGACGGGTTTCATCGGATGGCTCGCTGATTGGGTGTTCCGAAGGCCTCCTGAAATGATGTTAATGACTCGGTTTCCCAAAGGACGACGGCAACTGTGGAATGGAACTTACTTGAACACTCGCGGTTCGGGTTGCGTCGCGGCCGATCCAAAGGCTCTTTCCGCCTGAGCTCGTTCCTCCTCTTCCGCTTGATGATCCTCCACCACAAGGTCGACTAACTGACTGCGGTCAGAAGTCCGGGAGACCGACGAGCTGGCCTCTCGTGGACCGGGGCTGGCAGTTTCACCTGGTCGATCCCGGGAAGTGCTAGATGGGGCACGACCGTTCCCGAGCGCATTGTCACTACGCGACGCGCGAGATTTCCGATGTTTACGAGATTTCTTCACAATGTCTGGTGCTTCAGAGGAATTCTGATAGCTTGATGGAGCTTCGAACTGCTGGTCTCGTGGGACCTCGTTGGCCGTGATCACCGGGTACTAATAAAAGTGTCAGCTACCAAACATCCGCAGAAAATGACCTCAGCTCACTCACGTTCCAGTCGCCAAACTCCAACGCTCGCGCTTGGGTAAACAGCCACTCGTCCTCTGCATCGAGGGTGGTGTCGTCCATTTCCGTAGGTGAGCGGAACCGGTCCAACGTGCTACTCCGTCGGTCACGGGAGCGCGATTCGCTGCCCGCTAGTAAAGGTGTACGGCTGTTGATCTCGCCCGGTTTGGGTATCCAGTATTTCGCCTTTCCACCACGTTCATACCGCATGCCATGCATGACCCGTCGCACCCGGGATTCTGACTCTTCATGTGCAATAATATGGTCATTCGAGTCGAAGAGCCGATATTCATAGTTTTCACCGCGCAAAGTCATCTTCGTGTCTTCAATGAGATCTCTGATTCCAAAGGCGTCGCGCAGAGCATATTTCACCGGGAGCCGAGCGGCGGAGATGGTCGGGTCGGCATAGTCATGCCAAGAGAAGGCATACCAATGGGTGATGGCAAAGATAGGCATCTCGAAACAGATCAAGCTGTCTTGAATCGCGGCCGCGAGATTGTCGGGGGTGTAGCCAGCAACCCCGTTGGACAAAGCTCCCAGCCACTGGAGGATGGAGAGAAAGAAACCTTGCCAGTAGGAGGCAAAGATAATGAGTTTGACACAGAGAAATTTGGGCACCGGGCGAAACGGCGCTAAGTCGTTATGGAGACAAACCCAAAACATCGCCAGTGAGTAGAGACTGACGGTCACACTGATATTATAAACGATCCCCGTCCAGAGGTATCCAGAGTTCAAGCCCAAATACCCTTCCTGGTAGGTATCAGTGGCTTTCATGATAATGGAAACGGCGGCGAGTATGGGTTTGAGCCACGTGTATTGGAGAATTCCTCGCTTTACCGCAAGAAAGGTTTGGGGATCGGAGATGTCGACCTTGGGTAGACAATGATTCAGGGGCCAGGCATGTTGTACAGGAGGACGGCCGTGAGTCATGATGATTAAAGCTCGCTCGCCTCCGAGGAAGTTGATGAGTAACTGGAAAAAGGTATAGATCGTAAAAGCCTAGGCTAAAATTAGCCTCCGGGAATGCAGTCACTCTCGCAACACCTACCTCATAAATATCACGTATGGGGTCCAGCCAAAGAGATGCTTTTAATGACACAATACTTGTCCACGAGGCTGCCGCGTATATGGGAACCCTAATACGATTAGCCTGGGGCGTGGTGTGTGGGCGGACGATGGGCACCGACATGAGAAGTATGCGAACGACATAGCGTTGGAGCAATGGCTTGCGGTAGTTTTTGCTGCAACACACACGTCAGTATGCGAACGAAGGACTGGAGACACGCGAGAGATATACGTCTGAAGCCATATAGACCTACAGCAGGACCGGAACATATGTTAGTAACTAAATCGTTGACCGTAGGGGGAGGGGGTATCGAGACGGAATGTGAGCTTACAAGAGAGATAACAGCGAGGCTACCAGCGCCGACACCCCTGATACAATTACCACGGCGCGCGCCAAACTATGGCCCGTACCTCCAGAAGATGAAGATGATGCGATCCTCATTGTTGATGAGACTTGCGGTTCTTGACCGCGTTAGTACTCAGGGTTCAAGATCAACCACGGTTAAAGCATTCCGTAAATCAACGAGAACAGCTGAAGGAAAGGGGCATGATCCTGTGCCGGGTATTTCAGCAGTCGGAGTGAGAGAACGCGTAGCTCGTTCTTCTATCGACAAGAAAAAAGTGGCATGGTTGAACCGATGAGTCGAGGAAGCCTGAAAGGTGATGGGACGAAGTGTGAGTTGGTAGTGTAACTGCTCCGCCGCCTGCATGCGACGCATCATCATCGTCGGAGCTCCTTCCCCCCTTACCTCATCCGGTTTAGTTCCGGCGGGCCCGTGACAATCCACATGTTCTTCACTTCCAACCAATGTTTCTCCGCCTTTCCCCATCATCCATGACCATGGCTTAATCTCGATTTCGGCTGGACATCGCGCTTGTAGAATGAATCCTCCAACACTCGCATTGCTCCTTGATTCTTCCTTCTATCCCCGAAGGGGAGACTGATCGTCACGCCGCCGCCGCCGTCGCGTCGTCGCCATGTTCGCGGCCCTCCAGCACCTTAGGAGAGGTTAAGGCATTGCAAGATGGCGAGCTTGTCAACGTTGACCTTGACGCCTGACCCCAGCTTCAACTGGTGAGCGAACCAATGTTGACAACGTTCCCTATGACTTATACATGCTTAGGTTTTTTCTGCTCGAACTTATTGTCTCGTGTATCCTGTAAGCGCTGTTCGTCCGATTTACGCGCGCACTACATTCTGATATGACCCGCTCAGTGTCCTATTCTTCCTGCTATACTTCAACCGTCTCTTCGCTGCCCTTTTATCATATGCGATACGCGCCTACACTTGGCATTACTACCGCGTCTATGTCGACATAAATGCGCTACAGATATCTCTCCTCGGAGGGCGGATCTTCTTCAAGGGCATTCGGTACCACGGAGTCAACGAGACAATATTTGTACATGGGGGCTTTATAACATGGCGTTATTGGAAGCGCACGGTGAGACAGACAGACTTGTCTCGCCTCAAGGCAAGCAGTCGCCTGTCGCAAGACGGCGCTCACCGTTCGACCGGTGGTAATGGGGAAGCTAAGAGCAATGGAGGTGACGAGCAAGGAGGACTTAAAAGGACAGATGTGCTCCCGTGTCGCATCACTGCAAAATTCTATGGTCTGGAATGGTTCGTTTACAACAGGACACCCGCCTACGACAGCATCCTTGCTGGCTTTACCGCTCCCGAGACTACGACGACGTTTACCCGGCCGCAATACCCCGGCAGTAACGAGCTGGACCCTGAGCTCAAAGAGGGATCGCAACGGACATCGAGCGCAAGCGGACGTCCTTCCGACCATGCATCTGCAGTGGGCAATGACGCAGCGCGAAGCGGTACCAATGGCGCATCACTCCGCTCGCTTGATACCATTGGGTCTGGGCAAGAAGTAGGGGAGAGTCTGTCGAAATTACTCAAACTTCTGCCATTGAAGCTGGAATGCGATAAAGGAGCTATCGTTATCGGCAATGAGCACACGGTCTCGGTGCTGACCACAACTTTTGATAGCGCGACGGGGTTAATTGAGGCCTGTGATGCGGGTCCTCTTGACCTTTACCGCCAGGTGTTCTCGTTCCACCTCAACCATCCTGTTATGCAGATGCGGCCTAATCCGGACTACAAGCAGAACCAACTCGGCGCGGCCATGGTCCTAGGCTCTAGAAAGGAAGAACAACCGGGGACCAAGCGGAAAAGGGACACGATCTTCAATTATCAGTTCCAGAAGCGTCGAGTATGGCATAGTGTTCGCGACCTCATCCCATATTTCCAGACCTCAGTTGAGTCCTTCCATGTGTCAGAGAAGAATCCGGATCCTCTTTCTCGGCCGCAGGCTCGTCAAGATACTCAATGGATCGGTCTTTCTCGTTATCTGGACGAGACGAGCCACGATGACCATGGAGAGTGGAATGCTATTGAATATGGTCGATTTTCCACTATCTTGGACAGTCCTGGCGTGGATATAACATACTTCTGGGACATTCCAGGATGCGTTCGGCCGTCTGAGCCTTCCCACGACCCTTCAGGGCAAGAAAAACCGTCGGATATCAACGGCGCGCCGCCTCCTGAATGGGGTATTGATGTGACAATTGAAGGCGGCACTGTTAACTACGGTCCGTGGGCGGATCGGGAGCGTGTCGGGTTACAGAATGTGTTCTTCCCCAATGCCTACAGAAGCTCTCAACCCGCAGAGTCTTTGTCACCTGGAGACCTAAGGAAAAACTCGGTTTTCCGACTACGGGTGGACATAAGTGAAGAGTTGACGTTACGCATCCCTACACGGGAACCTTCAAAAGACTGGCAGTGGAAAGGCAGGGCGAACGCAATACGCGGGGCCTCTCGAGTGAAGAAACAACAAGGACAGCGGCGCAGACCGTCGCGAACTGCCGATGGCGACAAGAGCCATATCGGCCCGGATATTCGTCCCTTTGGCTGGTTGTCTCTTCGCGTAGCAGGCGATTCCTCCATTAGCTACTCCATGGATATGGTTGCATCTGCCTCTGGGTTTGGCAGCCAGCTGGGCATAGATCTACGGGAATCAAGGATGTCATCCAGTGTCAACCATGCGCTCCTATGGCAGTGTCCTCGACAGATCATCAGCTGTGATCTTTCTGTGCCTCTCTTGTGGAATAGTCTCCGAACGTGGGTCTTCGATATTGAGAGTCACGATATGGAGCTGTTCTTGTTACGCGATCATATCTTCCTTTTGACAGACCTTGTTAGCGATTGGGCGTCTGGGCCCACCCCGGATTATTACACCTTTGTCCCGTTCCACTACAAGCTAAATCTCTCGTTCCTAGATTTGAGCTTGTTTGTAAATGTGAATGATCAAAATATCATCAGCAACCCCTCCGACTTGGACGACAATCGCCTGTTGGTGATCAAGGGCAAGAAGTTGACTTCGGATGTTCTGATTCCTTTGGACAAATATAGAACGGAGCAAAACGCTGTTAGCTTCAATGTCAACCTCCGGGATGGAACCATTGACTTCCTAAGCCCATTATGGGATACACTGCACACATTCCTGCAAGACAAGTCAACAGCAACTCTGGCAGCCTTGGAAATTGATGGAAGCTATGACTATTATCTTTCAACCTCGGCGGACTTAACAGACACGCTGTTTCTCAACTTGCATGGGGACTCGCCGAAGCTCTATCTGTTTGGCTTCTTGATCAGATCCTTTATGACGATTAAGGAAAATTACTTCGGCGAGGACATGCACTTCAAAACACTGGAGGAATTCCAAGAGATCGCCTACAGCCACGAGCCTGCGGATTCTCACAATGGTATAAATCCGAATCGGACGTCTAATGATCTTGATGTGATCATCCACGTCACTGTCGATAATCCTTATGCGCTACTGCCGGAGACCATATACGACAGGCTAAATTGCCTAAGGCTAACAGCACCATCTTTGGAGGCTGATTTACGCTTCACTAACTACTACATGGACCTGCACTTCTCAATTGCGCCTCTGAAGGTGGGCCTGGAAACGCAGCTGTCAGGAGATGCTCCTACTGTGTCTGACACCCAACTTTTCATCGACGGCGTATCGATTCATGGTCACCGTTTGTTTGGGTTGCCTCCCGCCGAGCCCACGTATGTCTGCAACTGGGATTTCGATGTTGGCCGAGTCATTGGCGAATGCTCCGCAGAGTTTCTTTCATGCTTAGGTGCTGGGTTGAAAAGCTTTGACTTCTGCTTTGACAACGAAGAAAATGCCCTTCCTCCCCTGGTGCCACTTGCGCTCCATGACGTTACCTTTCTTCGGGCGAAACTTGACATCATCCACATATCAGTTTTGCTCGACAAGGCTGCTATTGTCCTCAGCTCTGGGCCCGTTACAACAAAGTTCAACGACTGGGCAAATGCCAGGTTCTCTAAGCGGATGAGCCTTCTCGTTCCTGAGATCTCCATCGCTGCGATTGACTACAAATTTGTTGGTCGCTTTGGGAGCCTCCTAGAAAGTGAGGTCAGCCCCCTCGCGCTGTTCCGCACGACAATAGATTTGCGGATGGTCCAGCGGAGGAGTGACATTGTCGATAAACGAAGGCTTCAACAAGAGCACATCAAGGTGCATGATCAAAGGACACAAAGAACGCCGTGGCTACTGTTTGATTGGGAGGAAGTCGAGCCGGAGGCTATGCAGGTGAAGAATGACAAACTGTCTCTCCCGACCATCGCTATACCTACGATGCCCGAGCCTATTGTGCGCCATGCGGACATCATGGGTTATCCATCCTCATCATCGACAAGTTCCTCAACCGAAAGCAGCCAAAGCTCTAAGGGCTTTCTAGTATCTTCAGACAGCTCGAGTGTGAGAACTGGCCGCAAAAAGGACATCAGGACCGTTGGCCGTACAAGAAGCATGGAAGAGGAGACTGCAAGTTATCTCCGTATAACCGGAGAGAACCAGCACAACTCTCCTGTCGAACGCAAACACCATTCGAGGGAACCGCAAAATAGCGTACCTGATGCTTCTAACCCGTGGATCATGCCAAACTTTACCTTGCATAAAATTAGCCTGGATACATCACACCTGCCTTTGTGTCCGACTCTAAATCATGGCTTCCCTCCGGATAGTGCGCACTTTACGAAATTCGATCCTCAGTTTTCCCCTTTCGACGATGACATGACAACATACACGAATTTGGCACTTGAACTACCTTCTGGAATCCGAGGATTCTGTACTCCAGAGTTTCTCTTCATTATGTCTGCCTTCATCGAGAAACTACAATCAAAACACCCGGTCCAGATTATTGATTCGTTGCAGAAGGATGTGATTTCAGACATTGTGGGCTATGAGAAATCCTTGAAACAGCGAAAGAAAGCAACAAGTATTGCTATTCGAGCGCCATTCATTTCGGCTCGACTACTTAATTCCACCGAGCCTGCTATGCATCATGAACCTGGGTTCTGCGATGAGTACAGTGTCGAGGTCACGCATTTAAGAGCTGGAGTGAGAACAAGGATCGAACGCCAGAAAGGTGATCTGATTTCTGGAATCCGCAAGAGCTCCACTGTTCATGCAGCCGCCGAAAGTTTCTCGGTGTCTGTCGAGGGAGCAGGAACAGACGCATACCATGAGAAAGCTGAACTCAGATGTCTCTTCGGCGACTTGAACTTTTGGCTTGTGGCAAATCCTGCAATACGGTCAAAGTTCCAAGCCCGGGCCTTCGATACTGTTACGTTCACAAAGTCGGTGGAGCATCTTGCTTCTCTAGTGCGTCGCACAACGACCATGCTTGACTCTGTTACATCATCTTTCCAACATAGCTCATCTCTCGACCGCAAGAGATTGCGTTTCCTGATATACTCTCTTACCAAGCCTGCTTCCAACATCGCAGACCCTGTATTCCTGACAAGAATCTCATATGTCCTCCGACTTGACCCGACGCATGTACGCCAGCATGACTCTTGGAAGATAATTTCGCGCCTTCGGAACATTTATAACCATTTGAGCTCCGCACAGAAAAGGGAGCTGATCTCAAAGTGCTTTTCCGATGATCTTTCAATCCCAAAGGATGCCAGAACAACCGTACTCAACAGCTTTGACCAATGGAGAGCTTGGGACCTAGCTCATGTTGAGAAAAGCTACGTGATGCAAAAGGTTTGGAACGGCTTTGGACCAAAACCGGAGATCGCTCGAACAGACATGTTCTTCTTTTCCACAGTGAAGTTGTTTCGTTTCGCTATCGATCCTGGACCAAAAGAAACCAACTTCGTGGTTGAGGATCTGTCTACCGCTGTCTCAGTGGCCCCAGAACAAGCCCCAAAATCTGAAGATTTCATGAGACCGCGAAATTCGATCATAGTCGAGTCCTACTGCTCTTCTATCAGTCTTCATCTCCGATGGGAGATTCTAGATCTCGTGGAAGGAGTAACGCGAACTATGTCCACAGTCACTTTGGAATCTGCTCCACCGCCCCCGGCTTCTGACAATAAAGCAGAGGCCGAAGACAACTTTCAAATCGTGTTTGGGGCTGACCTCGGTTCTGTCATTCTCGATGGGATCAATGTCAAGCTAGCTTTAACTGGACGCGGGCTTAGAAGCTCTGTTGTGCAAAACATACATCGTCTGGATGAGCCCAGAGGGCTGAGTGTGTTACTCAGCGCCCAAACCTGCTCCTCTGAGCTCTCAGACTTCTCCAGGACTCTGATACTGTGGAGAATTAGTGACCCGCACTTGTATTGCTCGTGCGTGTCCGAGAAGAATGAGATGGGCTTGACGAACGAATGGAAGATAGCAGGGTCCAGCAGAAAGCTTCGCTATGAAATGAAAGAAGATCCATTGAGCCTGGCTCATACTGCGGACCGACTGATAGAAGATGAAATCCGCTTCATCCACCGGCTAGCAAGTGATCTCAGGCTGCCGACTACCGGAGCAGACAAGCCAGTTGCGCCGCAGAAGCCAGTGCACAACAAATTTCATGTCGCCATGTTTTTGGACGACTATCGTCTCAGTTTCTGTGTCCTACCGTCTTTGACCTACGTCATTTCGGGCGAGGTGGCCCGGACTTCTGTTACTCCAACAGTGGGCTCAAAAGTTGAGATTGACTTCGATTTGAAAAAAAACTTGCACACGTTCTTATCTAACGAAAGAGATGAGTGGCATCCTTTATCGGTATTGGAGATCCCTCCCATAAACGGCCGGGTAATCGCAAACCCGTCACCTGGTCGCACCGAAATGGAGATCGATGTCACAATAGAGCTCATTTGGCTGGAAGCAAGCGCTGTGCGCAGCCTGATAGGCGCCCTTACGAAACCAGAAGTCTCGCACTTGATGTCTGATCTCCAGCAGAATGTGGAAATTCTACAACAACACCTTGGAGATGTACTTGCCGTTGACAAATCTCCGCCTCAGCAGAAGGAACCATCAAGTGGGCATACGATTCTCTATAAAGCACGAATGACTATGGCAGGCACGAAAATCCATGCTAGTGCTCCGGCCCTCAATGGAAAGAATTATTCAGCAGATATGGTGTTCAACCTTGGAATGATGCGGATGCGTTTGGACAACGGACTGGATGATGGAACGCCAATGGAATATCCGGAATTCCATGTGGATACGTCGAGCATCAGCTTTGATTTGCGTAAACAAGAGGCTGCCACTAGCCTCTCATACTGCAACTTTGGCATTGATGCAAAGTTTCAAGGTACCTCAATGACACGCGAGGATGGCCAGACCAGGCGAGTGTATCATTTCACCAGCCAGAAGTTTGAAGTTGAGCTGTTTTCCGAAACTGCTGCGCTGATGGTTGATATGGCGGTCCACCTACGGGAGCGTATCAAGACCTTGGACCTATCTCATGAGGTCAAGCGTTTCAAGAAACTGAGGAGGCGAGGTCATACGGAATCGAAGGATCGACCCCGTGGAACTACCGTCCAGGATTCGAATGACTCGTCACCAGAAGACCTCTTCAACGCCATATACTCCTTCGATTTGAACAACATTCAGATTAGTTGGAACATGAGCACCGCGCCGCCGCCTCCCTCAGGACGTACGCCTGATGACTTGGTCTTCTCTATCAAGCGCGTAGAATTGTCTAATAGAAAACCAAATGCTGCAAAACTACGCATCGAGGATGTTCAATTGCAAATGGTGCCGTTTTCAAAGAGCCGACGCAAGCGCTCTCTCAACTCAGCTTTGTTACCTGAATTGGTTTTCAACGTGGCATATGCCTCATCGGGCGATGAAGTCCGACTGGCATTCCAGGCAGCTGGCAAATCCCTCGATATCAGGGCGACCTCCGATTTCATGCTCCCAGCAAGCATGATACGAGACTCCATCGCGGCTTCTAGTCAAATAATCCGGGATGCCAACGCTGCGCTTGTGTCGAAGTCACCAGATGATACCAAGAAGCAACGTGTGCTGTTTGGAAATAAACACTTCCGTTCCGTGCTAGTCGACGTTGATTTTGCTGGTGCTGTCGTTTCGCTTCAAGGACGACACACTGAAGACCACCAGACCATGCTCACTGCGACTTTGAAGGGCAGTAGGTCCTCAGACGCGAAATATGGCCAGTATGTCCATGGGGATACGGTGGCGACCGCTACTCTGCGGGCGCCCGGTGTTGCATTAAAAGTTCAATATGAAGACAATAGGCAAGATGATCCGGCCCTGAATGCTGAGCTGAAGGTCGATGCCTCGACAAATGTCCTCTATCCGAGCCTGGTGCCCTTAGTGAAGCAGATGACATCCACCGTGAAAGAAGTTATAGGAGACCAGGAAAAGCCCAGACGGCCATCTACTACAATGATGCTCCAATCTCAAAAACTGATACCGCAATCTTCTATGGACAAAAAAGACACGGACTCCATCCTTGGACGGTGCAAGCTGAACGTTGGCCTGTTGATTTGCAAACAAGAATTCAGTCTTAGCTGTCAACCTATTGCAAGAGTGGCGGCTACAGCGAAATTCGACAGCGCATATGTGACAATCAACACGGTTTCGGATGACCAAGGGCGCTTCTTCGCACTATTGGTGTCTTTCAACTCTTTTCAAGCGTCGGTGAAGCATGTCTACTCCAACGAGTCCACGGCCAGCTTCGAGGTCAACTCGGTGGTCATGTCTCTTATAAACAGCAAGCATTTGAGTCAGTCCAAGGGCATTTCAGCTGCTCTGCGAGTAAGTCCAATGCAGGTGGTCCTCAATGCCAAACAAGTTCAGGACCTTTTGCTCTTCCGGGAGATTTGGGTGCCCTCGAGCGATGACGTCGATTCTGGCCCTGCGTTCCAGCCTCAGTCAACAGAAGCACAGCCGTATATGGTGCAGCGATACCAGCAAGTGGCGTCTGCGGCTGCCTTCCCTTGGAATTCGGCTATTGCCATTGAGCGCCTGGAAATCCAACTTGATTTAGGATCTACCCTCGGAAAAGCCGTATTCAGTATCCATGACCTATGGCTGTCATCGAGGAAATCATCGGATTGGGAACAGACTCTTTGCATCGGATTCAGAACAGCGGGAATTGAGAGTAAAGGCCGCATGAGTGGGTTGATTGAACTTCAGGCGCTTAAAGTGCAGACGTCCATCAAATGGCCCGACGACACTCCGAACAACACAACGCCGCTGATCCAAGCCTCGCTTTCATTTGACCAATTCCAAGTAAAGGTTTCTTTCGACTATCAACCTTTCCTCATTGCGCATATCTCGATGTTTGACTTCTTGATGTACAATGTCCGAAATGCGTCTGGGGCGGAACGACTTTTCAGCATCCTGGAAGGAGACCAGGTACAGGTGTTCTGTACGAGTTTGACAGGATCACAGTCTATTGCGTTGTATCAGGCTTGGAAACGGTTGGTTCAAGACAAGCAGGCCGCGTATGAAGCTTCTTTGCGGGAGGTCGAACGATACCTACGCCGGAGAACCTCTGTCTTCGACAAGACAGATCTCCCCGTCAAAAATAGGGCTCCAAAGGATGAGGATGAGACGGAAAAAGCGCCAATCTCCCTTCATACAGGAGTGGTTGTGACTATCAATGCCGTCAACATCGGGGTGTTCCCTAGTTCCTTCTTCGACAACCACGTGTTCAAGATCGAGGCGAATGAGGCGCAGGCACGATTCGATGTCACGTTGGACGAAGGCAAGATTCATAGTGCGCTTGGGCTTACGCTGGGCCAGCTCCGGGTAGCTTTATCCAGCATTGTGCGACCGCACCGGATGGAAATCGAGGAACTTCTGGTGGGAGAAATTGCCAATCGCGTACTGGGATCGACCGGAGGGACCATTCTCAAAGTTCCCCGACTGGTGGCGGGAATGGAGACCTGGCAGACTCCTGGGTCTCGGCAGATTGACTACCTGTTCCGGAGTACGTTTGAGGGTAAAGTGGACGTGGGATGGAACTATTCCCGGATCAGCTTCATTCGTGACATGTGGGAGACGCATTCGCGGGCGATGGCATCGCGGTTAGGCAAACCGCTACCTCCGTCAGCAGTACGCATCACTGGCGGGCTGAACGAAGGTGGTGGCGATAAGAGTGAGCCTCAGGAGAAGATCACGGCGGTGGTGAACGTGCCGCAGTCAAAATACACCTACGTTGCGCTGGAACCTCCGGTAATCGAGACGCCTCAATTGCGTGATATGGGAGAGGCCACGCCACCACTCGAATGGATTGGACTACAACGGGACAAGTTGCCGAACGTGACACATCAGATTATCATTGTGACCTTGTTGGAGATTGCCACGGAGGTGGAGGATGCGTATGCAAAGATCCTGGGGTCTTCTTGATAGGGGGGTTGCGCCTGCATGCATTCGGGGAGATGGGGAGTTGATGCATTGGAGATCGTGGTGGTATTCTCCGTTCTATGTATATATTGTTGATTCGGCCTGATAATCACTATACCTATTTATTCCTAATGCATATATAGACAGTGGGTTGATGTTGTCTTTCATTCAAACAAGCCCTAATGAGAGCAGATGATGTAAGATGTCGGGAGTTGAATTATTAATCTGTGGTGGTATGACCATTACTCCGTACTTGAGTATATTTGGGATGAGCATTAATCAGCTGCTGCCCGACCCAATCTTCCGAATTGTCATGGATACAGGATAGTAAGGATTTCGGAGGAAGCTCCCAGTCTGTTGTCGTAAACTCCGCCAGTCAGTAGGCGGTGAGCAGAGAGGGGCTGCAGATTCCGGGCTCAGATTGGTGGAGGGCCAGCAGCTAACGGCTCCTCTTTTGGTTTTTTTTGCCCTCGTGCGGTTTTAGCGGGGTATCGGTAATTTACTCTGTACTGTCAATACAGTACCTACCTACCCCTTCAGTGTGCAAACTACATGTCCAGATGGCGATGGACTCAGTGTCAGTGGCTATAGGCTTCTCAAAAGTCTGAAAAGGTTGTGGACTTGGGTAGAAAGTGTTGTGAGTCAGAGTATGAGCCATCTAGCTTGCCACCCGTGGTTGGAGGGGCAGCAGGATAGGCAGGGTTTCTGCCGTTGTCCGTTGACCTTCGGAAGCATCATGATATTGAGATGTATATGCCAGTATTGAGTCACATGGAAGGGCTCAAGTCAGAGATTGGTCATTGCCTTTGCCTTCTGTATGCTGAATATTGATCAGCAACCATGGTTTTCATCTTTATTGAGGAATCTCATTCAAGATGAGCTCAATGATTGCATCGGCTGTCTGTAATGAAACGAGGGGCACAAGCGGGAAACCCAAAAATACGCACATCCCAGATTTGAAATCGGAAAAAATCCCAGCAGAAAAAAAGAGGTAAGAAAAAAAAAAGTCCCCACCTCTCTTACACTTTCGCTGCCTTCCCCTCTTCCTCCTCCAAAACCTCTTCTTCTCCTCCTCTTCCTCCTCTTCCTCTCTTCACCTTCCACCGTGAAGCCCTCATCCTCCCCCTTCTTTTGGAGCAGCGCACATAGGTCTTTCTGTCCTATTCATCAGAGGTCGAGCTAGTCCTCGATCCTGTTCCTTTGTGTCGTTTCTCTTTTTCTCTTTTCTTTTTCTGATCACACAACCCCGCCTCTAAGGCCGTTGACAGAAAAAAACCGCCAAAATGGTCAAGTAAGTCTACCATCACCCTGTCGTCCATTCTCCTCTTCGGATACCCTCGGATCTTCAGAAAAACCATCAGACCAGTAGACTGACCATGTATTCTATAGCTTCACTATCGAGGAGGTTCGTTGTCACGCCCCGCACTGGACTCGAAATCCACACAATCGATGGCTTCAAGCCGGAAAAGGAAGGAGATTCGAGAAGGAATCCATGATACTAACTCAATTCTCTAGATCCGGTCCCTCATGGACCGCCAGGCCAACATCCGTAACATGTCGGTCATTGCTCACGGTATGTTGATATCATGTGGATGGAAGACCCTGAATGGTAACTGACTTCGCCTATAGTCGATCACGGAAAGTCCACCCTCTCCGACTCCCTCGTGCAGCGTGCCGGTATCATTTCGGCTGCCAAGGCTGGTGAGACTCGTTTCATGGACACCCGTCCTGACGAGCAGGACCGTTGCATTACCATCAAGTCCACCGCCATCTCCCTCTATGCTCAGTTCCCCGATGAGGAGGATCTCAAGGAGATCCCCCAGAAGGTCGATGGCTCTGAGTTCCTGATCAACCTGATCGATTCCCCCGGTCACGTTGACTTCTCCTCTGAGGTCACTGCTGCTCTCCGTGTCACTGACGGTGCCCTGGTCGTCGTCGACTGTGTCTCCGGTGTCTGTGTCCAGACCGAGACCGTGCTGCGTCAGGCCCTGACCGAGCGTATCAAGCCCGTCCTGATCATCAACAAGGTTGACCGTGCTCTTCTGGAGCTCCAGGTCTCCAAGGAGGATCTCTACCAGTCCTTCTCTCGTACCATCGAGTCCGTCAACGTCATCATCGCTACCTACTTCGACAAGGTCCTTGGTGACTGCCAGGTCTACCCCGACCGTGGTACCGTTGCTTTCGGTTCCGGTCTCCACGGCTGGGCTTTCACTGTCCGCCAGTTCGCCGTCAAGTACGCCAAGAAGTTCGGTGTTGACCGCAAGAAGATGCTTGAGCGTCTCTGGGGTGACAACTACTTCAACCCCAAGACCAAGAAGTGGTCCAAGACTGGTGAGGCTGATGGCAAGCCCCTTGAGCGTGCCTTCAACCAGTTCATCCTGGACCCCATCTTCAAGATCTTCAACGCTGTCAACAACGACAAGAAGGAGGAGATCGCCACTCTCCTCGAGAAGCTGGAGATCAAGCTTACTTCTGACGAGAAGGACCTCGTTGGCAAGCAGCTCCTCAAGACCGTCATGCGCAAGTTCCTGCCTGCTGCTGACGCCATGCTGGAGATGATCTGTATCCACCTGCCTTCTCCCGTCACCGCCCAGAAGTACCGTGCCGAGACTCTCTACGAGGGTCCCATGGATGATGACTGCGCCATCGGTATCCGTGACTGTGACGCTAAGGCTCCTCTCATGCTTTACGTCTCCAAGATGGTTCCCACCTCCGACAAGGGTCGTTTCTACGCCTTCGGTCGTGTGTACTCCGGTACCGTCCGCTCTGGTCTGAAGGTCCGCATCCAGGGTCCCAACTACACCCCTGGCAAGAAGGAGGACCTGTTCATCAAGAACATCCAGCGTACCATTCTCATGATGGGTCGTTTCGTCGAGCCCATCGAGGATGTTCCTGCCGGTAACATCGTCGGTCTGGTCGGTGTTGACCAGTTCCTGCTCAAGTCTGGTACCCTTACCACCTCCGAGACTGCCCACAACCTGAAGGTCATGAAGTTCTCCGTGTCTCCTGTCGTGCAGCGCTCCGTCGAGGTCAAGAACGCCCAGGATCTGCCCAAGCTGGTCGAGGGTCTCAAGCGTCTGTCCAAGTCTGACCCTTGTGTCCTGACCATGATCTCTGAGTCTGGTGAGCACGTCGTTGCTGGTGCTGGTGAGCTGCATCTCGAGATTTGCTTGAAGGATCTCGAGGAGGACCACGCCGGTGTCCCTCTCCGCATCTCCGACCCCGTCGTCTCCTACCGTGAGACTGTCGCTGGCACCTCCAGCATGACTGCCCTGTCCAAGTCTCCCAACAAGCACAACCGTCTCTACGTCACTGCTCAGCCCCTTGACGAGGAGGTCTCCCTCGCCATCGAGGCCGGCAAGATCACCCCCCGTGACGATTTCAAGGCTCGTGCCCGTCTCCTTGCTGACGACTACGGCTGGGATGTCACCGATGCCCGTAAGATTTGGTGCTTCGGTCCCGACACCACCGGTGCCAACTTGCTGGTCGACCAGACCAAGGCCGTCCAGTACCTCAACGAAATCAAGGACTCTTTCGTTTCTGGTTTCCAGTGGGCCACTCGCGAGGGTCCTGTTGCCGAGGAGCCCATGCGCTCTATCCGCTTCAACATCCTTGATGTGACCCTGCACGCTGATGCCATCCACCGTGGTGGTGGTCAGATCATCCCCACCGCTCGTCGTGTGCTGTATGCCGCTGCCATGCTGGCTGACCCTGGTATCCTGGAGCCCATCTTCAACGTCGAGATCCAGGTGCCCGAGCAGGCCATGGGTGGTATCTACGGTGTCCTCACCCGCCGTCGTGGTCACGTCTACACCGAGGAGCAGCGCCCTGGTACTCCTCTGTTCAACGTCAAGGCCTACCTGCCCGTCAACGAGTCCTTCGGTTTCTCCTCCGATCTCCGTCAGGCCACCGGTGGTCAGGCCTTCCCCCAGCTGGTCTTCGACCACTGGGCTGTCCTCCCTGGTGGATCTCCTCTCGATGTCAACACCAAGCCTGGTCAGATCGTCAAGGAGATGCGTACGCGCAAGGGTCTCAAGCCCGAGGTTCCTGGCTACGAAAACGTAAGTTTACTCGTTCCTATATTTCATAAAACCATGCTAACCTCATACTCTACAGTACTACGACAAGCTGTAAACACGTTCTTTACAAGCGCAATAGAGTCCCTGTTTGCCATAACGGGAATTCTATGTTTATGAGATCGACGAACGCAATACACTGTCTATGTTAGGGGCCGACACACCCCCATCAAAATGAAACAGACACCACAGTTTAATGTCGTATGTGGATTTTCGATACCTAGAAACAAGTAGAAACAAGGAGTGCTCGTGCATCTGCTATGGCTTTTCTTTTTTGTTACGTTTATGACTGCGAGGGCTTTTCCCATAGTTGCTGTTGTTGTTGTTCGCTAGTTGGACATGAAAAAAATATGAGATGGTGGTTCCCCAGTTCAACCATTTCCCCGGTGTAGAATCATTTTCCGGTTGTCTCCAAGAGGATCTGGTAGCAAGCACTATGACTGACTTAGGAGGGAGGGAAAGAGTGTGGTGAAGGCAGGTCACGTGCCACCTCCGTCATCCGCGTTGCTCGCGTTTCTCTGGGCAGCGCCCGACTTTCTTTTGCTTCAATTCCCAGGCACTCTTTACCCCTCCGAATCCCCTCCCCGAGCTCATACATGATGTCCTGAATCCATTTCAGATATCATCTACATACATTGTCTCCTGCATTGAGATCTATCTCCACTGAGTCCGTTGGCGCCCAAGGATTGGCTCATACGCAGCTTTGGACAGCAACTCCGCAGTATCTACAATTGGTGTCGCCTACTCTCCCAGCCTCCCAAGAAACAAATACTGGTAGTTGACGTGCTTCAGAAAGCACGCCTTGCTTTGCGACTCCATCATGCAGCTCACAGATGATGAAGCCAGCGAGGTGAAGCAGTGGGTGGTGAGGAAGCTCGAAGATATGTACGCGCCTCTCGGCCAGTTCCAGTGGTTATGCTTTCAGTGCGGGTTTACACCATGAAAATTCAATATCGCTGACAGGCAACTTTTGCGACTCTAGATCCGACGCCGATGCGGATGTACTCGCAGACTATGTTTTGGCGCTTATTAGATCCGATGCTCCCGATGATGAAATCCGCAAGGCGTCCGTGGAGAATCTGGAAGATTTTTTGAGAGAACGTTAGTGATGCCCCTCTCTTGCGATATACATTTTCACGACAATCGTGTCTTACTTGTTCGTGTTGAAATTTTCAGATACTGTCCAATTTGTCGATGAGCTTTTCGCTACCTTTGCGCTCAAGCAATCGGCCCATCCGGTGCCCTCGATCGAACAGAGCCAACCGCAGGTCGCAGACGAAATTCCAGTGGCCGGCTCCATTCCCCAACAACAGCCGTTTAACCCGCCGTCTGGCCCCAAAGGACCCTATGGATCGCAGATGGGGGGTTATCCCCAGTCGCAAGGGGACGCCTCGACTTTCAATCGCAAGCGCAGCTACCACGAGGGCTTCCAAGCCGACCAAGAACAGGATGGTGTACCCCATAACCGGGTCTTCAAGACTCCTCGTCGAGGCCGCGGAGGTGGTAGAGGAGACTGGATGGGACGCGATGGCCGCGGTGCCCCTGAACAGTTCCCTCCGGCGACCGGTGGATTCCCTGTTATGCCTCCGAACTTCCCTCCCTTTGACCAGAACGACCCTATGGCAGCTATGATGGCGCTTCAAGGCATGGGCTTTCCGCAGATGCCGGGTATGCCTCCGATGCCGATGCCGCCTGGCGGTGCTGGCCAACCGCAGGACCAAATGCCCAAGAGCTCGGAGCGGTGTCCGTTCTACGAGACCCAAGGGATTTGCTACCTGGGTGCGGCCTGCCCGTATCAGCATGATCTCGCGCCTGGCGCGTCGAAAGAGGACGGTATGTAGATCGCGTTTCACTTCTTATACGATTGCCATACAGGGGCTAATCATCGATTCAGCAGAATACGACCCGAGAACGTCCGGTATCGTGACGGAGTCTCGGCGCCGCGAGGGACACTTCCGTGGCAGCGACCGGGGCCGTGGTCGTGGACGCGGCGGTGATCGTGGTGGATTTGGCGGCCGTGGCCGGCGCTCTGAGTTCTCCGCGGCAGGGCCGAACGAGGACACGTCCATCACGACGATTGTGGTTGAACAGATCCCCGAGGACAAACTGGACGACGCCAACGTGCGCGAGTTTTTCTCGCAATACGGCGAAATTGTCGATTTGTCCATCCAGCCTCACCGGAAGCTGGCGTTGATTACGTACGATAGCCACGCGGCGGCGAAGAAGGCGTGGTCCAGCCCCAAGGTGATTTTCGACAATCGATTCGTCAAGGTGTACTGGCACAAGCCCAAGAGCGACAAGAACGGGGATCAACGGGCTGGCTCCCACGAAGGAAAGCCCGAGGAACCGGCGTTCAACCAGGAGGAGTTTGAGAAGCAGCAGGAAGAAGCGCAGAAGGCTTACGAAGAGAAGATGAAAAAACGCAAAGAAACCGAGGAAGCCAAACAGGCGTTGGAAAAGCAACGCGAGGAACTCCTCAAAAAACAGCAAGAAGAAAAAGAGCGCTTGATGCGCAAGCTGGGTGGTGGCGCTGCCAGCAATGGAGACCAATCCCCCGACGGCGCGAGTCAGTCTCTTGCGGACGACACCGCCAGCGAACAGACCAAGCAGCTCCGCGCGCAGCTCGCCGCCTTGGAAGCGGAAGCCAAGAGTCTGGGTATCGACCCAAGCAGCGCGGAGGCGGGTTCCCCGTTCTATCGCGGTCGTGGCCGTGGCCGCGGGGCTTTCGGTCGCGGGGGCTTCGCGCCTCGTGGCCGTGGCGGATACGACCCATCCTATCGCGGAGGCTATCGCGGACGCGGCGGCGTCGCCCGCGGCCGGGGCGGTGTTCTGCGTTTGGACAACCGGCCCAGGAGGGTTGCGGTGTCTGGTGTGGAGTTCAACCCGGAGAAGGACGAGGCACTGCGCCAGTTCCTCATCGTAAGTTACCTCCCCCTTTGCTTACTATGCTCTCAGCAGCTGATACTAACCAACTCTCTAGGGCGTTGGCGAATACGAATCCATCGAGCCGAATCCCGAACAGCCGAATTCGCTGATCGTGGCGTTCAAGGAGCGCTACATTGCCGAGAAGTTCATGTTTGGCCCGTGGAAGATCCCCTCCGTCGGAGACGTCCAGCTGTCGTGGGTGCCCAACCCTCCGATCTCGGTTGCGTCGTCGACACCGGGCCCGGCGATTGACAGCAAGACGGGCTCAGATGAAGACACGGTCATGGATACCGGTGCGTCAGCCCTCGCGCCTGATCAGTCGGCGGGACGACGAGACGGCAACCATGAGGTGGACTACGATGTGGCGGAGATGGACGACTCGTGGGGTGTTGAATAGAGAGACTTTGTAATTATGCGCGGCTATTCTGACTCTAAAAGACTTGATTTGTGTTGCGTTATTGACTATGTATGTCCATGTAGGAATTTCTAATAAGGGGGGGGGGGTAATCCTAGTATGTACAGGCGAGGTGTCTGTCGGTGAATGTCATGTCATGGCATGCGTGGTCTACGCCATGTTTTGCGGCACCAATTCCACAATATACCCATCCTATGCATCATTAGTCGAGCTAGTAGGGAAAAGCGAAAGAAGCGAAAGGCACTCACAGGATCTGCGACAAAGGCAATCTGATCGAAGAAGCGTTTATAATTCGGATGAATAGCGCCGACGCCGACGCCGCGCTCCTCCTCCCACGAACTCAACGGCACACTCTCGCGGGAACTATCGCCCAAATCCTTCAGCACGGGGACGCCGCCAGCGCGCAGACGTTCCAGCGCGGCAGGCACATCAGGGACGGTGAAGCCCAGATGGCCGAAGCCAAGATGGGGCGGGGTATTCCCGGTGTCGAGTTCAATACCGCCGTCGGCGACGGGCTTCTCGGAGCCGTGGATGTGGTACAGCTCAAGGAGGCCGAGGGTCTGGGTGAGAGTGCGGGGGTCGGAGACGCGGGCGGACCAGGCGCGGAGGTCGGCGCGGTCGTCGGCGGTGGAGGGATAGCCCAGGTAGTAGATGGTGAAGGGGCCGGTGTTCATGGTCCAGACGGTGCGCATGCCCATCAGGTCGATGTAGAAGTGCAGCGAGCGTTTAGGGTCGCGGATGCGCAGCATGCTGTGGTTGAGCTTGTAGCCTGTCGTGGGGCTGGACTCGGGCAGCGGAGGGTCGGTGTTGTGGCCGCCTGGGAGGAAGGCCCCTTCTTCGAAGGGGGTGGAGGGGTTTGGTGTCGCCATGTTGACTCTATTGGGCGTGTTGTTTGGTAGAGGTTGGTGGGTGAGGATAGATGATTCTGGTGAAGGCGTCTGTCTGGGTCTTTATGTTTGACCCTGCGGGGTAGATATTGGGGCGTCTTTCGGGCCCCGCATGTGGCACGGGTAGCAGGGGGCCCAGTATCAATTGATGGGGTATTTCCGGGGTGGACGAGATTGTCGGTCTAGTCGAGACGGTATTATTTGCTCGTTGGAAGCAGTACTATGGATATTGAACGATGACCCCTGTTATTAAACATGCCGTGCGACTATACCATGAGAACAACCATACAGGACATCGTCAACCCGGAGGAACATTGCGCCTGAGCGAGCTCTCAGCTGTAACCGAGCTGGTTTTGACGTTGGAGTACCGTGCAGGGGGTTTGCTCTCATCCTCGCTGTCGCTGTCCATCTGGTCCAACATGCGGTCAATCTCGTCACCGGCATGGGCTTCTAGTCCGTTAGATGGCCCACGGAGCGTTGATAATTGGGTTGATTGGCTCGAATTGGTATCCTGCTGCGAATTCTGACTCCAAGGCGCACTATTTGCTATGTCTAGCGAAGCAGCAATATTGTTGCGGATTGGGTTGAGGCGGGTTTGTGAATTTTGCGAATTTGACCGGTAACCTGAATTTTCTGGGCTCGACATGAAAAGTAGGGTTTCAATGGCATCTTGTTCCATCGACGTGTTTTGAGACTGGGTTTGCTGACTAGATGTGCCGTTGTACGGGGTAGAGGTGTAGGCTGTTGGCCCCAAAGGAGGTGTTCCCGGGACTAATACCGTCTCAGAGCTGGCGTTAGACTGTGAAGTCCGGACGTCTTGTTGCGAATGATGCCGCCGATGACGGGATAATGGAGCATATGAATGGGTATTGCCTGCCCCGTTCGGGTTTGGTCGTCTGCGCCGAGTGTTGCTACTGCTCGGGACGATGTCTGCAGGTGGAGCGAGTTTCGGAACAGGTAGCAATCGATGTGACTTTTGAGGACTTGGCGGATCGCCATGTAATGAAAAGGGAGAATTTCCATCAGATCTGGCGACTGGTGACGCCCGTGTAGGGGCATGAAGAGAGAAAAATCCTGGCGGATCGGGAGCGGACACGGTCGTGCCATCGGGCGAGTCCAGCTCCATCAGTCGTTGCCCAGCCGTCCCGAAAGAATTGGGGGAACATTCCACCTTGACGGAGGACACCATATTTGCAGACGTAGTCGGCAACTCGCGCGTCAGGAACTCCAATGGCAGTTGTGTCCGCGTGTCATGAGACTGGCGGTTCTTTTCTACTTTGGCTGCGGCGTAAGACAGGCGCGTGCGAAGGTGTACCGACAACTGAGTTATTATGAGCAAACCTGTAAGTGACAAATGTTGACGGTAGCAACTTACCGCTGCGATCCGGCTCCCATGTGGGAGAGCACTAATGCTTCGAGCACGGCGCCTTTCGGCAGCGTCTACGCCTGAGCTGGGAGAATCTCTCCGCATATCTGTAGGCTGCTTGATAACGCCGGCCGCAGTTCTTTTCTGACCCAATATTCCGTGAGAAGAACTCAAGGGCTCTGTAACCAAATGGTGCGGATCCCGATGCACGTTTGGAGCCAATGTATTAGACACGATCTCCTGCCTGTCCGTTTCTCTCCGTGTATTTAATTGTGTATATACCCGCTGCGATTCAGACACTTGTTTGGTAGAGTAATCGCTTAACGCGTCAGAGGGATGTAATGAGCGAGCTTCGAGGTCTATTGAAGGGACAGTATTCAAGGCCGTGGCGCTAATTTCCGATCTTATATCTGCTGGGTGTTTCGAACCAGACGTTGCCGTTACGGTCACGTTGATCGGCGAAAGCGACGACGATGTGTGCTCTGGCGACTTAAGTGAGGCGAGCTGGTCGTACTTTGTATCGGCGACAGGATGGCGCGGGCCAAGCTGCAGCGACTGTGCACTATGCACGTGGTGATGCGGCGATCGGCTCATAGTACAGCGAGCGACTGACGGGGAAAGTGTTCGGGGTGGAAACCTCCAGCAGGGTACTCAGCGCGATTCTCTATATCGCGAGGGGAGAGAGAGTCACCGCTACCTTGGAAGCAATTAGAGAACCGAAAACCAAGGACAACGCAGGATCCTGTCTCCGCGCCGTCTCGGGATGATTTGCAAGCGCGCACGAGGACCCAGTTCACCGCCCGAATGGAGGGGGTTGGCGCGGGAATGTCCGAGCGAGCTAAGTCACCGTGGCCACGGAGTGATTGAGACAGATCGTTGATTTTGGGACCTGTGTTTGAAGTTTGGAAGTTGACGAGCGCACGTCGTGTGCTTACTAGCAGCCAGTCTAACGTTGCCAACGCGGACAGACACCTTAGTCTCCACACCGGATCCGCCAAAGAGGTCGAACGCGAGGAATGAAAGATGGGGCAGAGATGAATGCCGAAGGCATATGGACCCAGTGTCCCGGCTACATGGAGAAAGCGGGTGGGGGAATTGCGATCAGTCTGGTGCGAGAGATGGACTGGTGGACGTCGAAGACCTTGAGGCGACTTTTTCCACTTCCTTTTCCAGTTGGTCGACGACGCGTTCGCGGCGCGGTCAGCTGATCGTGTTGCCTGGCGTTTCAGGCCAATAACCATATTCTACTCCTCCATCAATTCTGGACCAATGCAATATGTACTTGAGAATACTAGGGTGACTAGTTGACCAGTAAAAGTATATAATAAGAGAAATCTTGATAATTATAAACGTTGATGGTACATTCACTTCAATGGGACTCGGACGCGTAAGTGGATGAGAACGTGAAAAGCGCCAATTTTTGGGGGTACTGCTTTAGTTCCCAGCTAGCTCTTCGAGAAAAACAGAGCATTGTAAGCTGGTGGCGCCAAGTTGGCATCCCGCGGTATGGCGAAGTGGTATTATTCCACATTTCCCAGAAAGATTTCGAAGAACCGTTGTCGAATCCATAGCAAACCGAAGAGAGATTATCTTCGGCACACAGTAGGTAGGACTTTGGTAATCGTAATAGATAGGGGGACCATTAAGCGCAAACCACATTGATCGCGCAGAATGGTCGCTTAATGGGCAGGTTTATATCCCTCAAGTGTAATCGAAACTACACAGCTTCAGCAAACTCACGGAGGCATATCCTTCCAGATGGGTGTGGGTACAGATCCAGATGATTGAGAAGCATACATTGATCCATTTCCCATTCCCAAATCCAAAGAGAACCGATCCAGTGCGTCCCCAATTGGGCGGGTGCTAGATGTGAAGGCCGTTGGATCGCAAAGTAAGACTGGCTGGCGGCTGTGGTCCCTTACGGGAAATTTCTCTGCAGGCAAGCGCCATGGATTTTGTCCGGGTGCAGAGCTGGCACCATATACCAGCCTCGCCTGTCGCTGAGTACTTCTTCGGTTCTTGTCTGCTTCCAGCACAGTTGAAAGCTGACCTAAGAGTGCCAGGATGGAATTCATACCATCGCAGAATAACTGCGCCGTACTATCCACATATGTGGCTGGTACGGACCCATAGAAGGATTCCGAAACCAGCGTACTTTGGACAATATCTAGCTGAGTTCGAAGGTGGCGTAGACGTTCCTTTGCATGTGCAATATCACTCAGCAAAGGATCCACGACCGCGCTGTCCGGGTCAGTCGGTGACGCCAGAATGTTCCGTGTGACGGCGTAATAACCAGGGCATTTTGCAATCTCATCAAACGCATCGTCCATGATCTTGCCGAATGTACCGCTTTTCCCTTTCTTATGATCTCCCTCAAGAGTATCGTTGCTCAACGATGTCCACTCGGCGTCTCCCAGGAAGCAAGGTTCGCCCATGACAAAAGATTTAGAAATCAAGAAGGGCCGAAACGAAAGCATCATTGTACGACCAATCCCGGACTTATGTGCCGCCGCACCACGCGCACTCATAATATACCGGATCCCATGGGTGTGAGAAATCCAGGAGCGTTCGCTGCTCCCATCCAGAATCTCATACCCACCAAGCAAGATGCAGGAGGCGAGAGACTCATCTGAGAGCGCCGCTGGGGTTTGTAGAAGCGCTCGGAGATGGCAGAGTCCGCGGCCGTACATGTGACGAGCGGAATAGATGGCCATTTCATTGCCTTGCACAGTCCCCATTTGAAACGTGATCAGAGCGCGGATCCCCCACATCAGCGCCTGCGGGAATTTGGCGGGTGGTATATCGCGCAGGAAGTCCATCCAACTCACATCAAGGCGGGCACAAAAGGAAGAGTAAATCCGAGGAAAGTAGTACATCAGCCAGCCATGAAACGATTCCTTTGTCTGCGTGCTAAGAGCTTCATACGCCAGGTTGGGCGCAAAGACCTCGTCGATGGTGATCTGAGGCAGTAGTAGCGGTCGAGTATTCGGCTTCCGTGCAAGGACCCGAGAAGCAGGTTTGGGGGGTTTTCGATCCCGACGTGGAGCAGCGAACGGGGGCTTCTGAGCGCGAATCTCGAGAGGGTGGATATACCCTGGGCATTTCAAACCCTTTTTGGTGCATCGTTGGCAGTCCGGACGGGTCTCATCGCACTGTTGGATGGAACGCAGGTGTATCAGCCCGGAGGCCGTCCTGGGTAAGGATGATGCGTGTGTGATCCAGGGCGCTACTGACCTTCACCTTGCGGCTCAGACAGGTGGGACAGCCCCCACTGCGAGGCACTCCCACCATATTGGCGTCACTTGAAATGGGGCTCTCCTTTCAGAGGTTCAGAGGGCGATGTACGTAGAATGGAGAGAAGTGCAGGAGGCATCGAGGGCGACAGCACATTGAATGGGAGATGTCCAGGTCCTTATGGGACGCCCATGGTTCCAGAAAGCAATAAATAACGCGAGCCTTGGCAGCCTCGTCTGGCGGCGGCTGAAATTTCCAAGAGGAGCAAAAATCGTTAGTCTAGTAACTTAGTTTCTTATTCTGCTTTAGGTTAGTGGCCCTTGACCTTATCGTAGGGGTTCTCATATACTAGCAGCCCAGCCATCTAGATCATATACAGTCGATTTCAAAATTTTATTCAATCTAACTAACTATATCGGCCTATATAAGCAAGGACATACCATGACATTAGTTCATTTCTGAAGAACGGCGGTTGGGTCGTATTGGATCTTGGCTGTCTGGTCCAGAGCTCTCACCAGATTGACAGCGTGCTCTCTCGTCAAATGGGTCGTGATGCAGCAGATCCGCAAAGCGAGCTTGCCTTGTAGCTTTGTGGTCATGAGCGCAGCAGTATTGCTCGCCAGCATAGCCTGACGTATCTGCTCATTGAGCTTCGCCAGCTCTTCCTCCGTCATTCCTCCGGGATTGTATCGGAAATTGAGAATCCCCAAGCTGGCCCTTGACACAATCTCCCAGCAGGGTATTTCTTCCAGACATGATTGAATGATCTCAGTGAGATTTGGGCCGTGATCGATCCATCTCCCGATGCGCTCCTCGCCTAGGACTCTAAGAGTAAACCAGAGCCTCATTGCCCGAGACGGCCTGGTCAGCTCAATACCTAAATCCCAGAACTCTCCGACTTCTGGTTCCAGCCTTCCTTCCCGATCGATAATATCGGCCTTGGAGTGAAAGCTGGACACCAGCTTACTCTTGTCATGCACAAGTAGCATACCGCACCCGTAGGTTTGGAACAGCCATTTGTGCGCGTCCCAAGACACGCTATGTGCGTGACCTAACACGCTTGCCATCCCCTGCCGTGATGATGACAAGGCCACTGACGCGCCGAAAGCACCGTCGACATGTAGCCATAACCCTTCTCTGGATACGATCTCCGAGATCTCATCGATAGGGTCTATAGCACCAGTCTCGGTACAGCCAAAGGTAGCAACGACCAGGAATGGGATCAGGCCGTTCTGTTTGTCTTCTCGAATTTGTTTTTGGAGATCCTGTGGTATAATCTGAAAGCTGGTACCGCACTTGATCTGGCGCACTTGCTCCTCGTCAAATCCTAGGATGCGCGCCGCCTTCGTTATGGAGTAGTGAACCTGGTCTCCAACATAGATTATCCCACGAGAATGGGTCCCCTTTGGAAGTGCTTGGTCTCTTGCAATGACCATGGCCATCAGGTTTGCCATAGAACCCCCCGAGACGAAGAGGCCCCCCGCGGTTGAGGGGAAATTGATTTTCGAAGCAAGCCATTCAACCAAAGCGGTTTCCACACCACAGGGTCCGGCGCTCGCTATCCTACCGCCGGTGTGGGCATTAAAGGCAGACACTAAGATATCTCCGATCCAGCTGAGTTCAGTGGAGTTTGATGGAATGAAGCTGAAAAACGTTGGATGGTTCGTTCGCATGCGGTGGTCAAAGATATGATACGCTTCTTGCACAACTTTCGTCAAAGGCTGTGCAGTGGTTTGAGGGATAGCCAAGGATGTTAATTCCTCCCAGTCGTCATTGTCTGTTCCCTTGGAGATGGGTTCATCAATGTCTGGGTCGCTGACTTGGCGAAGATCCTCGAGAATGTTCTGGATATACGGCCAATGCGCATCTATCTCTTCATGGACGTCGCAGATAGGAGCCGGAGCGTCTGTTGTAGCTGTCATGATGCTTATGTCAAAACCGTTTTTTGGTATATGCGAGCTGATTGCTTGAGTAAAACAAATGGATCTGCAGATACGTAGAACAGCTTCTGGGATCATAGAATATATGCTAGCCGGTCTGCTACGGAGCCAGCGCTGTAGAGTTCCCACTGATCTGCAATCCTGCTGATGTGCATGACGCTCAGCCTCAAGCTTTGAGTCGATGATCTAGACATGTGGCATGCAGCATGCCGAATAGGGTAGGTAACACGAGCGAGCACGGTTCATCGCCCACATGGCGCCATGACTACGTGCATCGACGGCAGTGACGATGAAGTCGGCACACCAGGCTCGATGGATGATCCGAGCACGGAGGATGTTCTGCTATGGTACTAAAGTAGGTTCCTGCAGCGTCCCCCACACCTTCATTACCTCATCATCTGTCTCATTCGCGGAGAATCATGTACCTGGGTAAACACGGTAGACTGTGATATCATGATCAATGCAGTACTTGGTATGCCTCGTGTTAGATCTGCAGAAAATCTTGGATCCCCCAAACTTTGAGTAAGTATTGGCCGGGCCTAGCACCTGAACAGTTCGCTGGATGGTCATAGAGTCCTTCGTTGATACTTGATCAGCAAGAAGGCGCAGAGACATTGAAAGAAGTATCAGTTGATGCGTCATCAAATAAGAGATGATAGTCACTATGATGTAGGGAGAGCAAGATCTTGTTTTGAGCGGTCATGGGACCAATCTATATCATATAAGTTGGTCCTAGGCTCTACTATCATAGTCGGCAATTCATTTCTTTCAACATAGACCACGCATTTGATTCGAAGTGGTTATCACCTCCATTTCAAAACAATGAACAACGAGGAGCTCTCCTTCTCTATGCCAGAGGCCCTCCGCAAATGCCTTCCTGCTCATATATCAGTCATAGCCGCGGATGACAACAACTACACCCAATCAACTGCAACATGGAATATCAGAGTGCAGTACCAACCCGTAGCCGTTGTGCAACCGACGACGGTCGACGACGTGAGCCTGATAATCAAAAGCGCCAAGAATATTGGTATATCTCAGGTGGCAGTACGTGGAGGTAGTCACTCTTTCGAAGGGCTGTCTCTTGGCGGAAGAAATGGGGCCATGGTTATCGACATGGTGAAGATGAACCATGTGTGCTCCGATCCTGGCAAGAGTGAATTGACAGCTCAGGGAGGGGCTCTTCTGAGCCAAGTCCATACAGAAGCTCATCACACCGGGAGAAAAATGGTCCCACTAGGCACTTGCCCGTCTGTCGGACTTGCTGGTCAGATCCAAAGCGGCGGCTATGGCTTTTACTCGCGCACGTACGGTCCACTCGTGGACCGTGCCATTGCCTTCGAAATGGTGACTGCGGATGGGCAGATCCTTCATGTAGACAAGGACCATCATGCTGATCTCTTTTACGCTGTTCGAGGATCCGGCACAGGCTCATTTGGGGTCATCACGTCAGTCACATTGCGCACAAACGATATTCCTGCCTCCATAGCCAATTTCTCAGTGATATGGAAGCTTTCTAACTCTGAAATTCCTCATATCTTCAAACGCCTCCAGGCCGCTTGTCTTTGGGCCCCAAAATCCATCAACACTATGGTCATGGCATGGGTGGAGAAGTTTGAAGTTTTCGGCACGATCCTAGCGTCTTCCCATTCTGAGAGGGACACAATCTGGGCGGAATTTCTAGCATCCTTGCCGGAGTCATCGGATGTTCGTATGGTCCCAATGGACTATCTGGAGTCGGTGATGGATATTTCGAAACGGCAGACCTCCGCCCCGTGGTATAATTCCCTCAGCGAGATCCAGCGCGAGGGAAAGCAGCACCTTCGCTACATGAAGATTAAGTCCGGGTACATCCCAGACCCCCTGCCGGATGACGCAATCGAGCGCATCGGAGCGTACCTCACAACGCAGCCACCGACTGGTGTTCGAGTTCAACTACTTGCTCTGGACCCAGAACATGTTCCTCAGCCCGACCACACGTCTATCAGAGCACGTCGCTGTCATTGGCTTATGGGCATGTCTGTATATATCACGCAGCGTGAGCACCAGGAAAACGAGCTACTGTCAGAGGGCGACAAGCGTATGCCATGGCTCAACCAGGCCTACAATCTTTTTCTTCCTTTTGCGTCCGGGGCATACATTGGGGATGATGATTTGGAGGAAGGCGAGGACGAGAGCAGTTTATTTTTGAGCTTTTATGGTTCTCATCTTCCCCGGCTTTCCTCGATAAAGGCGAAATATGACCCGGCCAATCTATTCCATCATCCACTGAGTATCCCATTGCCAAAATGACGATGGTTCTTGTCTTGGGATGACATTTAGGGCTAATTATGGCAAGGATCATTATAAATGGAAAGTCGAGAACTATATATATACACATATGATCCGTGTTGCGTCGCTAAAAATTTTAGCCGGAGTTCTGCTTTGGTGGGACCATAGTGTTTGAAAGACTGATATCCTTTAGCTTTCCACCAATCTGGTCAAACTCAGTTATATACCTTTTAAAAATCCAGAATAGAGCCTAGAATGGTAGAAGGCTTCGTCATCCATTGGCTCCAGGATCATTGGGATGCAAATCTCGTGCCAAGGGAAGCATCGCTGAAGTATGCTGCATTCACTCTAATTCACCAGGCTTTGCAATATTCCTAATACGAAGAACGGTATCTAGCTTGTAAAAGTCGACATTAGATGAGTTTTGGCAATCAAAACTAATCTAACGAACACAAGTAATTGAAGGAAGTACCAGTTATCCAACGAACACTTCCATCAGTCTCAACAACTCTTCCCACCGCTCATCTCGTTGGATTTCGATCGTGCCTAGTGGAGTAAGGACCTTGTGTTCGTTCGCGGCTTGCGTGCCATACGAATAAGCCTTATCGTCTCTCACAAATGCAGCCAAGTCCCTAGCCCAGTCGTCCATGATCTTTCGCTCCGTGGGGGTTGGCCCGTGCATGATCGAATAACTAGATAGACCGTCAGTCGAGATGGACATATTATGCTTATATTACTCACTTCCACAGCGGCCGGTCCATTGCGTGGCTCACACCCATCGACGCTGGAGCTATTTTCTCGGTGATGAAGGATAGTCGATACGCAATGCAGTACCGCCATACGTCTCGAACATCCACCCCATGAGACAGTAGATTGTTGGCTAAGAATCTGTACGGCGCACGCACTTGACCATCCGCCACGATACGGCCAAAAGCATATTCCCAGTCCTTCCTTTCCGTGGACGTTGGAACAGAGTAGTGCTGGAGTAGACGGTTCGTTGTTGACGGGGGGTAATAATTGCTCAGCTGCAGCTCCAGAGAGGCAAGGTTTGCGTTGGGGCCATTGGTAATGGCATATAAGGTGTTCTCGTTGAGGACTTCGCCTATGTAGAGACGCAAGCCTCTCCACTTGAACTCAGCGGCAAAAGAGCCGTTCTGATAGTACTCAAATATACCGGGGCGGATAAAGATGCCGTCCGTGACCGGGCGAAATGTGTGATGATCCAGTTTCATAATGGCTTCCGTAAGATCTTCGGCAGGTATTTGACGCAACCTATTCATCTTCTCTTGCCCACTCCGATCGATTGGGATGTTGGAATATTGGCAAAGCTCGTCAAACTGCAGCTGACAATCTTCAGGCGTCTTGGGCTGCGTAGGGATAGAATTGGAATGCATCATCATTCGCCGGAACAGATCCCTTGGGGGGTCAGTCCTCTGGAAGTCATACAACGCTTGAGCCTGGACTGAAAAGGCGCCGGCACTTCTTCCAGCGAGAGTAATGTTGCGAGGGTCACCACCAAACGCGGCGATGTTCTCAGAAACCCACTCCAGGGCAAGCCGCTGATCCCATAATCCGTAGTTGCCCACCTCGTTTCCGTTGCTCTCCTCCCGTAAGGCATCCCCAGCCAGAAACCCGAAGACACTGAGCCGGTAACCAACTGCAATAAACACCGCGTTGAGACCCCCGGTTGAGATAAGCTCAGTCGGGTCCATGGCCTCTTCCTGACTGGGATCTCCGACCTGGAACCAACCACCATGAAACCAGACAACCACTGGCCAGTTGGGATCAGTCTGCCCTGGCTTCTTGACCGGGGTCCAAATGTTCAGCCGGAGGCAATCCTCGCTGTACTGATGCTGTGGGATATTCTTTGAAACTGCCCGCGAGTAGTTCGGTTGGTGGCAGACGGGGCCGAACCGTGTGGCATCGAACGGTGTACCATCTCCTGAGGAGTAGGAATACGAAGGAGGGAGCGGTTGGGGCTTTCGCCATCGCAGCTCACCCGTAGGCGGGACAGCATAAGGGACGCCTGCAAAGCGGCATGCCTTGCTGTCGTATTGAAGACCACGAACTGTGCCTTTGCCCGGCAGGTCGATTTGGCATTCCGCTGTTTGGTACGCAGAGAGGACGTTTCCCATTGTGGCTGAGACGGTTGTCGTTTGGAACGGATGTCGGACAAGTTGATTTCTGAGGCTGATGTGGGAGGGTAATTGAGAAGACTGGAGAGAAGAGAAGATTTCTCAACGCGACGTCTGATCAGTTCTGGTTGTACAGAGTACAGCTCACCAACGTGATTGGCCAGAATAGTCGACGAGCGCCAAGCATCACGATAGACGATTTATCTATGAGCCGACATTTCCCCGCCCGGACTTCATCCGCGAGCATGTTATGACAACCATTCATCGACTGGTGCATCCATGATGCAGCCAGCTGCGGATGGCTCAAGGCCTCATCGTCCTCGCAGAGAGCGGGGTAAACGGTCTAAAAATGGTAAGTTTGGTACACTCTCGGGAGACGCAGAGTGTTGGACTAATGCGTGCATGGGGATATTGTAGGCTGTCAGACATGTGTGTCAAAGAAAGTAAAATGTGATGAGAGACATCCAATTTGCAGTCGATGTGCTCGTCTTACATTATCCTGCGAATGGCCAGTTGCTAAGCCTTCACTGGCAGAGCGCAGACGGGGTTTTGGGCCGTTGAAAGATCGTTGGTGCTGGACACCCAGGACAATCCAGCCTAGATGCAGAGACAGTAGGGTTACCAACACGGAGGCCTTGGGAGAAAGCAATCCTTCGGACTTGCCAAATCGTGCTGAGGCTATTACATCGACATCCCATCAATTGCAGGGCAACTCGGCTACAGAGACGATGGCCTCCAACGACTTGATTCAATTGTCGAACCCCCTCCTGCTTGACGATGACACTGGAATGAATGTATCAAACATATGTGGAGAAGATTCTTCTCGCAATCATCCCGAACAACTTGATGGCAGTCCTCCCCGTGACACAGTCCCATCACTATCATCTCAACAGACTTTAACAGACAACCTGGTTCATGCCATGTGTCTATCTCCAACCAGCTTAGGAAACTGGGAGCCCCTACAAACCAAAGACATGCAAGCACTGTCTTTCCACAGAGACATATATGCTCCGTTGAGATCCACTCAAGATTCCTCCAAGTCCGCACATACCCTTTTCCTGCACCGCGCCTTCGACCGGGAAATGGCACTACATTTCCTCTTAGCGGTGTCACACAACGAACTCGCAATCTACAAAAAGCACGGATTAACTCCTCCCCAGGAGTCCCGCGTGCACTACCGGCGCGGGTCCGAACTACTTCAGAAGCAAGTGAATCTGCACAGAACGGCCTCAACCGACCACCTCAACATGATGCTCTCGTTCCTCTATATCTATCTATTCTGGATGCGAGGCAGCCGCATTGAATCGCGGAAACTGCATCAAATTAGCCGAACCATCTGCAATTACGTGCAGTTGTACACATTAGACGCCGTCTGCTCGCTTGGAGAGCTGCTCCCGCCGATCACAAATCTCCCCGAGCTTGCAATGACCATCTCCGATCAGATATTGCTCGCGCGGATTCTTATCTACCTCTATGATAGAGATGGGCTGTGTTACTTCTTTGGGTGCGGAGGTGCATTGGCAGACTACGTGAATTCCATGCCGGATAAGAGACAGGCACTGTGGCACATATCCCGCATACCGTTCCTGTGGCCTATGGGCGGGCTCAGTTCTGTCTTGAGCTTGGGTCTCGAGGAAAGTAACAAGTACATCCTGGATGTATACTTTGAGTTGATAGTCCTGCACCAGGACATCAATTGTCTTAGCCAGGACAAGATCCAGGGCCCGCATGTCACAGAGAACAAACTGAGACGGCGTCTGGAAGATCTAGGAAAGGTAGGCAGGCCCTTGAAGTGACAGACATCCCTGGGCTAACCTAGATAAAATCTAGAACGTCTCGTTCCTTTCCTCGCTCGTAGAGGAACAGCAAACCACTATAGAGCATATCCCTCTGATGGCATACGTGACAACGGCTGTCTTCTACGCACTTCACGTCTACCTCGATCGAGCCACTACGCACGGATTTGGGAGTACCCCAGTCTCGCCTGTCACGCAACAAGCGCTGGCCGCTCTTCTGGCAGTGGCGTATAAGACTATCGCCGCTGGACCGGTGCAGCTCCTGGACCGATTTCAGTGGGCTCTGCTGATTGCAGGGGTCGAAACTTCCGACCCGATCCATCGAGATTGGATTCGTGCCAATATCTCTGATCCTGGATTCAAGGATATGCTAGGTGTGGTCCTTAGGGAAAAGGATCGACTTGGCGGTGCGATCCGTATGCCTACCGTCCGCCTATTGACAGGCGGTACATAAACCGGTGACTGTATTAATAGTTTTTAGGGCTATTGATGATCATGTTGTTGGATATAATGTATTGTTGTTGAGTGATCTTGAACGTCGTGGGATTCCAAAATCGGATAGTAATTACCAAGGGCTGTATGTGTGTAAAGTAGATCGGACTGGCGCTGAAGATAGTGATAAAGTAGAAGGACAGATGTTCGGTAAATAAGATCTACAGAACATAACGGAAACTTCTGTTCTGTTTATCGGTCTCGTCGACCTCCTCGAGACTATCGTCGGTATCAAGGTGAACAGCCCGACTCTCTTCAGCATCGATATGGACACCCTGTTCGCGATCGCGTCGCTTATTTACCAGATCCAAGTATATACGGAGGCCGATGACCAGGAAGATGGTGATTACAAAGCATACCAGGATAGTGGTGTATGCGGTCTAGAAACCCGAGTCAGAAAATCGCCATCGTAAATGAGCACAATACTCACGGTGTAATTCGGTGCTTCGTTGCTCTTGAAGAACTGCGGACCAACCAGATTCCCAACACAGTAACCCACAAAGATCACTGCAGCCGTCGTGGACTTCTTCGTGAATCCAGCTGTGTTACTGGCAAACAGCGACATCATGACGGGGAATGCGGGCGCGATACCCGTGACGAGCCAGAAGCCAGCTAGGCGAGACAATCTCTTTTCTTCGGGTAGAAGTTTGATCATCAAGATACCAGCCAGTCCCATGAGGAAGATTAACACAAAGGCAATCAGCCGCGACTTGCGGACATTGGAGGCGAATAGTGCCGTCAGGATAACCGTGGTCAACTGGAAGGCGGGAGCAGGCAGGCCCATCAGGATAGTCTTGTACACGTCGTATCCAAAGCCGTTGATAATGAGTGTTTGGAACTGATGTAGATGTCAGAAGGAACTCGGAATATATGTATAGGGGACATACGCTAGTCGTGCCTCCATTTGGAACACAGATAATGAAGGAAAACACCAAGAACCACCAGGTCTTCACGTCAGTCATGGTCTCAATGAATTGACCACGATCCCATTTCCTGGTCTGCGTAGTGCGCTGGAATTTCTTGGGCCTCAGGGAGACAAACTCTCGCTCCGCGGATGTCAGGAAACGAGCGTTCAGTGGGGAGTCTGGGAGAAAGAAGAAGAGGACTATTGACCATGCCACGGTCAACAGGCCGAAGGTCAGAAACAAGATCTGTAGATTGTCCAAATAAATCAGCAATTGCATTTATCACACACAGCCTGTTCTGGCGGATGACCTACCTTCCATTTGGCAAACTCTCCTCCGTAATAGAGGATGCCATAGGATATAAGGGACCCAATGATACCCGCACCAGCATTTCCGCAAAACCAGACTGAATGTCTCGAGACGTGTTCTTTCGGGGTGTACCACATGCCGGTGATTAGGGAGAACCCTGGACTAATGGCTGATTCAAACACCCCCAGGAAGGTTCGCAGAACCATCAGGCTAGCATAGTTAGACGCAAGCGCATGGAAGGTAAGAATGATTCCCCAGAGAAAGCTACACGATCGGCAATTATTAGTATATTGAAGGGACAGATATCACCAAGTCAACACATACATGAGAATACTGAGGTATTTTCCGAGGGGAAACTTGACGAAGCCAAAGGAGATGGGGTACGAGGCCGCCAAGTAACCGATATAGAATATGCTGGAGGCCCAGCTGTATTCTTGACCGACCAATTTCTGTTATTATTGTTAACTAGTAGAATACATGACCCGACCGGAAGGACACGAACTAGATCTTCTCTGATTCCAAGAATGGCGCTATAGGACAGACTGGTTTTGTCCAAAAATTGCAAGGCGTAGGAGAAGGTCAACAAGGGCATTAGACTGTACGATTGATGGTCAGTTTGGCACATCACCAAATAACATATAGACATAGATAACGAGACGAACGTACTTCCAGTCGATTTTCTGAATGATGCGTTTCTCATCCTCGGCCGAAAAGGTCGATATGGTGCCTTCATTCTCAAAATCTTTGCAGTCATCCCTGGGAGGGGATTCCCCCTTGGTCTTTTCCGGCACTGTCGCCATGGCAGACAGTCATTCGCAAGACAGATATCTTCTCTGCTATGGGGGAGATCCAGCAAGCCCGTCGCGTGGCCGTTCCTTTTAAACCGTCACGCGCGGGCTTATCGGGGGGAGCTGAATTGGAGAAGGAGTTGCGGAGTCATCAGCCCTTTGTTATTTTTGCCGATGCGAGCCCGCGGGGGCAATCGGGGGATGGAGAGCATGATTGGCGCAATGAATCGAGCGATCTTGGGCTTTTCCTGTACAGGCGAAGGAGACAGCACATCAATAGATCCTCGGGGCCGCAAGGGGCGCCAAGATGACTTAGCGGCGAGCTAAATAGCGACGGGGGGCCAGATGGGGCCAGACAAGAGTCACATTGGCTTTGTCTCTCGCCCGGGAAATATGCCCAAGTAGGTAATGTTCAGGGAGTTCCTCGCGAATCTTAGGGGTGGATCTTCCTTTAATGCTACAATGCATGACTCATTGCGTAATATCCTGTACGGAGTTCATTGGAGCTACGTAGGACCACTATTTCAGCTAAGAACTGACAGAAATCATTTTTGGGAGGGGTATATACTCAGTCTACTTAATGTCTAGCTTGCCTTGTATTGTGCAGGCAGCTCCGAAAAAGCAAAGGTTATAAGTACATATACAAAATCAACGACGCTTCTTCCCTCCGCCCCCAGCCTCCTCGGGGTTCTTGCGCTTCTTACCCTCGCGTCGCCAGAACTCGTCGCGCTCTCGTCGCTCGCGAGCCGCCTTCTTCTCCAGGCTCTCCGCAACCTTGGCCCGATATTCTTTCCTCCGCTCCTCTTGTTTCGCCGCACGCTTGGCTTGCTTCTCATTGCGCATGGTGGTGAGCTTCTGCATAAGATCACGCGCCTTCTTTTCCTCGCCGCTCAGGACCACGGCGCGTTTCTGCATGTAGGTCTGGTCCTTGTGCGCGCGCATTTTCGTGATCTGGGACTTGAAGGGAAGTTCCGCAGCCAGCTGGCGGGGGACACGGAGCGGGTTGAAGTGTCTGGTAGGTCGCTCAACCGGACGGTAGGCAGAGTCCTTGTTCATCGGGGTAGGGATCCCCTTCTCCCGGCGCACTTCACCGGTCAGGCGCATTCCTTGCCATCCATTGTCACCGGACTCCTCCTCAAGATCAAGCAAGTTCGTCACAGGGTTGTAGAACCGGTGCGGCTTGATCGGGTACCAGGCGCGCAGGAAAACGATATCACTCATGAGGATCTTGTCTTCAAAGGTAGCACGGAAGCACCCATCTGGCTTGCTGAGGGCACGCTTGATCTGACCACGAATACCAGACACAGTTCGTATTGCGGCACCTTCGAATTTGGCAATCTCCAGAGACGAGTTGAACATGTCCTTAATGAACGCGGTGTTCTTGAAGATCTTGTATGGGAGACCAGTCAACTTCAGCTTCTTCACAATTTCCGTGTGCTCATCGACGCTCTGCACAACACCGGTGGCAGCAATTCGGAAACCCGGCGTTTTGTTAGATAGAGACTGCACGCAACAGAAACCCGTGTTGGGCGCAACGAGCGGACCGTAGAAAGTGCCAAAGCAGTGCATATGCTCTGGAGTGTATTTGAGCATGCGGTTTCGCGTACGACTGTCGGATGTGCTGTAGATAGGTAGAGTCTGGAAACGACGCCATCCGAGAGAGAAAATCAACGGATCGTTGCTCTTGAGGATTTTCTTGTGCCAACGATGTCTCTTGATCCGGATCTGGACATAACCGAACCGGTCTTCAGTGGGTGACAGCCCACCAATGATCACGGGGAACCGAGGGTTGAACTTCGTTGCGAATTCGCAGGGGACTTTTTCGAGAACAATACGGGCATATGTACCGGCCTTGAATCCCTCAGCCCGGGCCCTCGAGGCTGGGTCAAGGGAATCAAACTCCGCCCGGTTGATGTCAAGCTGCTTTTGGAGCTTCGCCTTCTGCATATCGTACCAGTCGTCTTCGCCGAACTCTTCTTCTCCGCCACGCGAGTTATCCTTCGCATTTGCGAATCCCTCTCGGTCTTCTTCCTCAAAGCGTAATCTCAGCTCTTCTTTCTTCTTCGCATTGCGCTCACGCTCGGCGTCCAGGTCGACAGGGCCTTCTTCTTTAGGTTCGTCGGCTTCATCGTCGGAGAGACCGTTGAATACCTCGCCCGTCTCGAGATCCTCGAAGGCACCATCTCCTTCGTCGTCGTCATCTTCGTAGCCGTCTTCTTCGTCGTCTTCATCGTCATCACCACCAGAAAGTTTGGCGGTGACAAACCGCTTCCGCAGAGACTCAATAAGGTCATCATCCTGCCATTTCTGTTCCAATTCCTCGTAGTCGTACTCAGGAACGGCACGGAAATCCGACTGTTCCTCCTTCTTAGTATCGGCTTTCCGGAAGAGCTCGTCCTCGTCATCATCTTGTTCGGCTTCTTCAGCATCCTCTCCTTTGCCGGTCCATCTCCGAATAACATCGATCGGAGAAACAGACTCATCGTACATCATACGCGACAAGTCAGCGACACGGTACTTCGGCCGGTTGGAATGCATGGCCTTTGCATTCGCAGCCATGTTTTCCTTCCATCTAAGGGTCCCGTCATCATCTTCGTCATGTATATCTTCATCCTCGTCGCTCTCTAGGACTTGGTCCTCAACAGAAGAGATGGAACCAAGGTCAGAGTCGCTGTCGGCAAATGCAATATCTCCTTCCTCTTGACGAATGTCACCATTCTGCTTCTCCTTGAAGCTAGCTTCGAAATCGGGCGGGGCGGAGACGTCAACGTCTTCGTCGCTGGCGCCGTCGATTTCATCATCATCCTCTCTGTCAATTTCTTCTTCGGCACTTTCAAACCCCTCATCTTCATCATTTGGTGCGGTGTCGTCATTTCCACCTTCCATGAATCGTACTGTTCTCCTGTGCTTTCTGCCTCCGACATCTTCTTCGTCATCCTTCTCGATAGCCTCGCCTCCTCGGAACAGACGGACACCACCATCAGCCTCACCAAGCAGTCTGCGCTCACCCTGCAGGCCAACGACCAACTGCTCTCCGAGACCACGCTCTTCATCGTCCGAGTCATCCTCGCCTCTGTCGAAGTTTGTCGTTTTGACATCGATGTAAACTGCATCTTTATCCACAAGCACGCCACCAACATCGGACATGGGCGCAAAAAGAAGCTTCTGCTTCTCTCCTAATCGGCGCTGCTTGGATTTGCCCGAGGCTTTGGCCATTTGCTGGTCTATGAAAGGGGTTGGGCAAGGATCCGGCAGAGATTCAATGCCCGACACAGTCAAATCGCCCACTCCAGGCACATGCACTCGCGCCCCCTGGGCGGGGAAATTTGTACCCCTCAGATATCCATAGAGTGCCACTGTTCGGTCGCATTTCGGGTTTTCTTCAATCTGAGTGGGCGGCGTGATATCCAGGAATCGATCCGCGAGAGCGTATGGGTGGGAGTTACGCCACACCAGAGGCCGAGGGTTTTTCATCACCGACAGGAAACGAGAAAGGTTGTGGATCTCGCGGTCAGGATACCGACCATTGACGACACCCGAGAGGTAGAACAATTTGGCGCCGTTGTACAGTTCGCTCCAGAATCGGTGTTTCAGACGCTTCTTCGCCGCCTGCAGAGTGCTCTGTTTCTTGAACAGGTCGAGATGGGTCAGAATACCAAAGACATTACCCGGCATTCCGCTCGACGCAAGAACGTTGAGAAACTCCATGGTCTCCATCTCGAACCCGTAATTACCGTCTATCATGAGAAGCACAATATCGGCGATTTTAGCGACGTCGATCATGCTGGCCAGGGAATCGGAAGGGCATTCGAGGAATGTTAGGCGTCGCTTTTTTGAAGTCACCACTGTCAGTGGTCCAGTCGGCGAACTGAGAGTCTGCTTGGTGTAACGACGAATGAGGGACTTGATCAGGGTGGTTTTTCCAACCTAACGAAAGAAGACGAGTTAGATGATGGCTTTGTAGAGCAGCTGGGTCAAACATACCCCCGGCGGTCCAACCACTGTAACGACAAGCGGAGGCGCCTCTTCAGGCAGACGGTCCACAAGAGGCACATGCAGTCGCTTTTCTTTTATCTATTCCGAGCGTATCCGTTAGTGCGCAGGTTCTGTAGACAAATAGTCGAGGCCGAAAGAATCATACATCGTGCGATCGCGCGCCTTGTCTGTTTCCCTTTCCAGGGTTGGAGAACGCAAAGGCCTTCGGATTCGGGCCTAAATATTTGAAAATGCTGTCAGTAACTCGGTATCGTAGTGAGAATGCAGGCAAAACCCGACAAATCTCTGATCGCAACCAAAGCTGCGCAGACTATACATACCATCGTACTTTTTCTTCTCCTTCGAGGGCCGATGCGCTCGGTTGGACTGATCCTCCATATTGAAAACCTGAGGTCCGCGACCTCTGAGGATAATCTTGTCTTCGACTTGAAGGCAAAGATTTGTAGCAGAGTTGAGCAATCGGGGATGGGCTGAGTTCCGACTGCTTCGTAGCTCGGCCAAAATTATTATTTCCTCTGCTTGTCGGGACGGAAATTCCTCCGCGCCGATATCACTTCAAGAAAAAAAAGTTTCTGATTGCGGCCTGGCTTTTCAGGCAACACATGCTCGTATCAGCCCCGCCTCTTCGCGATAAGAGATCCACCCGTCTTCTCCGTCCATTATCAACCGGCCAGATTTGGAGCAGTCTTAGGCGTTGGAGGATTCGGGGTTCAAGATTGAGTGGGGTAAATAGACAGGCAATTATTGGAGTGGCGCCGATATTCGGTGATATAAAAGGCCGCGTGGTCTTTATGAAGATGCTATATTCCAGTCACCCCCCGGCCTCAAGCACAAGGCATCACACTATCACTTCCATACAATGACCGCAGACCGCCGCCCTCCGCCCGCATACCAGGCCCCAGCCAACTCGGGCATCAATGCCACCTCCCAAGTGTATCAATTGATCTCGAAGACGGCTTCAGATGCCTCCCAACGGTCTCTGGAGACGTCGTTCACTATACGCCCTTGTTCCGCACAAGCATGGGTGGTGCCCGCAGGCCACATTTGCCGCCTGACCACCCCAAAGGGACCTCAGGTGGGCGATTTGAATATTTGGAATGCGAAGAACCCTCGCGAACGACTCTGGGCTGCGCGCACCCGTCAGATCCACGCCTCCCATGTGTCTGTTGGTGACCGTCTGTGGTCCAATCTACCATACCTGCGGCCTCTTGTCACCATCACCGGTGACTCGCTGGGAGGCGGACAGCTCCACGAGGTGTTAGATGCGGACGGCAGACGAACGAAAGGGTTCGGCACAACGAAGCATGGAGGACGAGTCCATGATCTCTTAGGAACCCGATGCGACCCCTACGTGAACTTGCTCATGGGAGGAGAATCATTCGACTTTCATTGTCACTCTAATCTTACCCGTGCGGTAACACCGTTCGGCCTGACGGAGCTCGATGTGCATGATGTTCTCAACGTTTTCCAGGTTACTGGACTGGATGAAGAGGGCAAATACTTCATGGAGACGTCGCCTGCGAAGCCGAACGATTATTTTGAGTTCTTCGCAGAGGTCAATGTTCTTTGTGCTCTTTCTGCGTGCCCTGGAGGTAAGATTTTTGTGCTTCTAATGAAAAGTTGGGTCGTTAATGATTGTAGGTGATCTTTCGAACTGGGGGTGGGAAGAAAAGGCAGACAGTATGGGTGCCACAACGCGTCCTTTGGGGGTGGAAGTGTACAGGCTGATCGATCCGATGGTCCTTAAGGACTGGAAGGAGCCTGAGAGTCCTAAATATACTGGAATGCATGGAATGAGCATGCCGCGGCGCAATAATGATGGGTCTGGATATGTAGGGTTGTAACATTATCCATCCCTTTTATGAGAATAGACTATGAAGTCGAGTCATTTAGAGATGTATTATTTCCTCACACTGCATACCTAGGTACCTCTTGGAGCTAAGTTGAACGTCCTGTTGATCACATCGGACATTGATGCCATGTTCATCCACAACACAATATGGATTTAGACAGCGCATGGTCCAAAGGTAGGAAGTACAAACTTAGCTAACCTAGCGTATGCATCCACTTCTAGCCACTGACATTCCGCATGGTCAGTCAGCTTAAAACCGAGACACAGCCCAGAATAGCTATATTGCCTTTGAGTATTACAGGGTTTAGATGCACATCACAATATAAACGCTAGTCTTGAGCAAGGTTACCTTTTTTGGCGCCAGTTACCAGATATTGGCGATAGCCCAGTAGCGTGATTGGAGGTAGAAGACTTGATCTTCCCAAAACACAGGATTTTATCGAGATGAGGGTATCACATTTTGTCCCATAGGTAGCCTACTAGGTAATCTGACTGTCACAGTCCATAAGAATCTGTTAGAAGCTTGGTTCGATGAATCATGCACATACGTATCCCATGGCTTATGCCACTTACGACGTTGTGACACGCATACACACCTGCTCATTGTTATTTGGCTCCTTCCGAAGGAGCCTAGGCCGTCTGACTCTCAATTCAGAGCCACGAAATACATTTCGTAAGATGTAATTGATAACCATTTGCTGGTGATATCTGGTACTTGAACTGTAACCGATGGTGGCCTGGGGCACGATTGGTTGCGAGAAATCCCGCATTCGGGTACCCCTTAATGACCATCATATGCTAACCAGAGGATTGATTTTAAGAGGTAAGCATCTTTATCATCGTCAGATTATCATCTCGTCATTATCTTCGTAGTATAATGGGGCCCAGGTGGGAAGATAAGGGTGGCTTTGTGCGCCGCATATAATTTCTTGCGCAGGGCCCAGTTCACAGCTGTTGATGATTACAGTGTGGCATCTCTGCTTGTATCCAGCTGCTACATATATTTTCAGTGATTGTTATCTTGAATATTATTTGCACCAGTTGTAGCTGTCTCCTTTTCACATTGTCCGTTCCAGCCAGATGGATTCCCCGGGTCTTGGAAAGGTTCATATCACACATGAACCAAAGGAAGGGAGCGAATATGTCCAGGACAGCATCTACAACGTCCGGCCATGGAATAATCCTTTGGAAAGAATCAGAAGTACACGAAGCACCAGTGGTGAAGCGGACGAGGATCCAGGGTTGCGCAAACCCGGAGATTACAAGGAGAAACAGGTAGGGCACTCGGTTGACACCCGCTCATACTAATCCCTAGCAGATTTTCAAGGGAAGAATGCTTCTTTGGCTGGCATATCAATCAATAGGTGTTATCTATGGCGACATCGGAACCAGTCCTCTCTATGTCTACTCGTCCACCTTCAGCGAAGCTCCTTCCCGCGAGGATCTTATAGGAGTCCTTTCGATAATCATCTGGAGTCTGTTCATGATGGTGACAGTGAAATACGTGCTTATCATTCTCAATGCCGATAATGATGGCGAGGGTGGCACGTTCAGCACATACTCTTTGCTGAGTCGATATGTGAGGACCTTTGGCACTGTGACACGTAAGGACAGAGACTAATCTTCATCATGCTAGATGAACATCACTCAACGCGACCCACGAGAAGCCTCACTCGTCCAGATGAAGAGGCATCTGTCTGTTGACCTGCACCCACCCAGTAGACACGCTCGCCATGGCCTGGAATCAAGCAAAACTGCCAAGCGTCTTCTCAAAGCCATGGGAGTCTTGGCTGTGACGATGGTCATAGCAGATGGATTACTTACCCCTGCACAGTCCGTATTAGGAGCTGTCCAGGGCATCAAGGTCGTTTCTCCGAACATCTCCAAAGGCACCATAATTGGCGTTACGGACGCAATCCTGGTTGCGCTGTTCCTCGTGCAGCCCTTTGGAATCACCAAAATTACAGTGGCGTTCGCACCGATCGTCATTATATGGCTTGCTTTCAACGCCGTCTTCGGGATATACAATCTGGCCAAATATGACGCTGGTGTGTTCATCGCCTTCAATCCAGGATGTGCATTCCAGTTCCTGATCCGCCATGGCGAGCACGGGTGGAGAATGCTCGCCGGTACTCTGCTTTCATTCACGGGAGTTGAGGCTCTCTTTGCCGACCTGGGAGCATTTAGTCTTCCGGCCATTCGCATCAGCTGGTTGTGCTATACATTCCCATGCCTGCTCCTCGCCTACATTGGACAGGCAGCATACATCAGTGTTCATCCAGAAGCGTATTCGAACCCTTTCTTCAATGCAGCACCCCCTGGGACGATCTACCCGTCCCTGGTTATCGCGATCTTGGCGGCTATTGTGGCATCGCAGGCCATTATAACCGCAACTTTTCAGGTGCGAAATTGAGATCCATGGTTAAGCATCATATCTAATTGCTCTCCAGCTCCTTGCCCAAGTAATGAAGCTTTCGTATTTCCCGCAAATCAAAGTCGTCCATACGTCCACAACTTTCTTTGGTCAACTTTATATACCGGCAGCGAATTGGTTGCTTATGATAGGGACCATACTCGTGGCGTCGATATACAACAATGTCAGTAAGCCCCTTAAGGTAAGATATTAGCTGTTCATTGACTGGAAGGCAGACAACGTCCCTGGGCAATGCCTATGGAGTTTGCGTCATGTTCGTCACATTTTTCGACACGTGCATGGTGTCCCTGGCGGCGCTTTTTGTTTGGCGTATCAGCCCGTTCATCGTACTCCTACCTTGGCTTATTATCGCCTGCCTGGATGGCACGTATCTTTCTGCCGCCCTTACCAAGGTCCTGTGGGGGCATGGTTTACTCTGGCACTCGCAAGCGTCCTGGCTATCCTCTTTCTACTCTGGCGGTTTGGAAAGGAGCGTCAATGGTTTGCAGAGGCTGAGGATCGTTTCCCCACGGCCTACTTCGTCACAAAGGCTCCAAACGGTCAAATGAGATTGACTGATCGGTTTGGTGGCACCCCTTTGACTACTACGAGGGGGCTCGGAATCTTTTTTGACAAGGCGGGCGAGACAACCCCAATAGTTTTCAGCCAGTTTGTGCTTAAACTCACCTCAATGCCAGAGGTGAATGTGTTCTTCCATCTTCGGCCGCTAGAGGTCCCGTCTGTGACCGCGGAGAACCGCTATACAGTCTCGAGACTCGCGATTCCAAACTGTTATCGCCTCGTGGTTCGCTACGGGTACAACGACGAAATCATGTCGCCGGACCTTGCGGATACGATCACCGAACAGGTCCGTATTTATCTGAGAAACGCGCCGTGTGAACACGGCAGCCCGTCCACGGGAATTTCTGAAACCCAAAGCCATTCCGAAGCACAGTCGACGGCCACAGACACGTTCGCCTCGTATGTAGCCAGACCTGAAAGAGACGATGGGGCTTTGGAGAAACTCGAGAATGCGTATGCACATGGGGTGATCTACATCACCGGCAAGGAGGAGATGAAGATCAGAATGAGCAGAAATTACATACGAAGGATCGCACTGTGGCTCTTCCTCTTTGCCAGGGAGAATACTCGAGCAAAGATCACCTCACTTGGACTCCAAACGGAGCGGGTCATCGAGGTCGGCTTTGTGAAGGAGATATAAAGGAGGGAAAGGGGAAGCCGTGGCAGAAAGCCCAGCGGTGAGTCAGGCGGTAGAGTGTTGATGGGTGGGCACATGACTGCCCCGCGTCGGATATCGTCATCGGCCGAATCAGGCAACTCTGCAATATGACATGGTGGAAGCATAGCCACATCGCATCATTCGGATCTTGCTTGTCGTCGGCTGAGGAAGATTGAGGACCGGACCATTCAGACTGACTTAGCTTCATTATGCTATCACCATCACCATCTGTAGAAGACAGTCCAGCCCAAACCCAAGCCTGCACTTCCCCTCAACAGTGAGCAGAGTCACTCTGTAGCAAGAATAGATCCATGGGTCAAACTCGTTAGTCTCCAGCAACTGTATTGTGTGCTGATGAGTGAGCACAAAGGCAAAATGACCGCGGCGCCTCCAGCCGCGAAGTTAATGTGTATGGCCAAGGTAGGACATGTCCCTTATCAGCCCTGAAACTAAGGCACCCCCGCAAGGCTACTACCTACTTACTCCTTCGAGTATAAAGCCTGTTCAGTCCCACCTGCTACGATCCCTCCTCCTCCCTTCCCCAACTGTCACTTTCTCCCGTCCCTCTATATCAACTGCTTTCTACTTTCTACTTCCTACAACGGCTCCTCGTCCAAACATCTTATCATCCCGCTTCTCCCACCATCACCGTCCCCTCACACAGTCAACAGCATACAAGATGCCTCTCTACAACGTTAGTGATCCCTATCTAACCTTCTGGCTAGGGAATGTACTCTAACACCACCATTTGTCTATCAGGTCACCCTGAAGAAAGACTCGCCCCCCGAGGAGTTGGAGAAGTAAGCGGGGCATCCTCTCTCTCCGCAACAGTTCCTAACTCGACTCAAAAATAGGGCCAAGCAGGCTGCTAAGGATAAGGGCGGAAACATCAAGCACGAATACACCCTTATCAAAGGCTTCACGTAAGGATAACCTGGGCGATTTTACATGCCCGTGGGAAACACCGCAACGGGCTGGCTGACCTCCTTATAGTGTTGAATACCCAGAGGACCATGTGGACACCCTCCAGGCCAGTGAGCATATCCATGTCGAGCAGGATAGCGAGGTGAAGATCCAGTGATTCTGTACAACAGGACACTGGTACTCTGCGGACATTCTGTACCACTTTTCTCACTGTTCAATGACGGCGGAATACAACAGGACCCATAATGACTTATTTGAGCTATGATATTATTGTACATTGCGGAATCTCCAACATAGGCGGCAATTTATGAACAAGACCAACGTGGACAAAGATTGTAATTTCTTGTTAAACTAAATCTGTTGCACATCTCAACGCGTGGATAAGGTGATGGCGGCTTCTTAGGCAGCCCAATATCAAGCGTCAAATATATTTCCGCTCATGCTTACGAACCATGTGTCGATGACCCAGAACCGGATTTTAATGTATACCATAAGCGTTGAGACCAGGTTTACTCTTTTTTAAATTAAAACACTACCTGCTTTTTTTGGGGGTGAATCCTTCTCTTTCTCGTTCCCTTCATATGACCTCATTGTTGGTGATAGCGATGTACCTACTAGTTTCGGATTAGCGCGCACGTGATGGGGATACCCCTTGGATACGGGCTTCGCGATAACCCCAAAGCCTCGTTCTTCGATGGCAGACGCGTCGCAGAATGGATAGTGCTTACGATGGCTATATCGAGGTCTCTCGCTTCATTGGCGAGGAGGCCCTTCTGGTATAAACACTTGCCAAACCAAACCGCTGCTGTTCAATCACGCCGATTCTTATCCTCGCCGCTACCCAATGCTGAAAAGTCTGTCCAACATTCCTTTGCTTATGGCGCGAATGATGAAGTTTCCCGTCTCGCAGCCAGTCGCCGGCGACCACTTACGCTCGCTGATCTCTTGAAGTGAGTTATCGTCAGGTGCATTGGATCCAGTGTCCACGTACTAATTGTAATCTCAGGCATGGCCGTCCGCCACTGTCCGAAGACGCCCTTCTCGCCTCGGCAAACTTTACCCTTTCTCTCCTTCCTGCTCGACTAGCTTCTCGTATTGAAGCTCTACGAAACCTTCCCTTCATCGTTGTCTCGAACCCTCATGTGTCGAAGATCTACAACAACTATCTACACTCCCTGTCGACCCTCCTTCCGTGGCAAAAGCGACAGGTGACAACGCTTGAAGAAGAGAATCAGTTTGCGGAGGTGCTGGCAGATCTTGTCCATACCCACACGAATACCATTCCCGTGCTTGCCCGCGGGTTCTTAGAGTGTCGCAAATACATCGAACCTACGGAGGTAACGAGGTTCCTAGATACCCACCTGCGGGCCAGAATTGGGACACGCTTGATTGCGGAACAACATCTTGCCCTTCATTTTGCCTCTCAGCCTGCCGGAAATGGGGACGAGGGCGCATCGCAGTCGAGTACCCCCTCGAACTATATTGGAGTAATCGACACGACTTTACAACCTGCGCGCATCGTGAAACGGTGCGAAGACTTCGTCGGCGAGATTTGTGAGCTCAAGTATGGGGTCCGCCCACGGTTGAAGATTGACGGACAACCCGATGCCTCGTTTGCTCATGTCCCGGTCCATGTGGAATACATCCTCACGGAATTGCTGAAGAATGCCTTCAGAGCTGTGGTTGAGTCCGGCAACGAACGGGAGCCCATTGAGGTGACAATTGCGGCAGCCCCAGATGTACCGAAGTGCCAAGTTTATGAACCATCATCTTTCATCGGAATTCCAGAACAACAAGATTCCGACGTTGGCTTCCAGATGGACACGGTGGTTGGTACGGCGGACGCCAACGAATCGATTAAATACTCGTCTCCTTCTGCACAGAGTATCACTATCAGAATCCGTGACAGGGGTGGGGGGATCCCCCCGGATGTGCTTCCAAATATCTGGTCGTATAGTTTCACTACCTTCTCCGAGCTCGACATTCAAAGCCCGGAGAACGGAAACACTGATGCATTGAATGCCCTTTCGTCGAGTGGCGGACACCTGAGCAGTATCGCCGGCCTTGGCTATGGCTTACCTCTCAGCAGGGCTTATGCCGAATATTTTGGCGGTAGGATCGCCGTGCAAAGCCTCTGGGGCTGGGGAACCGACGTATATCTTACCCTCCAGGGGGTCGGCAAAGTCGGGTGATCTGCAAGTCAGACAATTGCGATCGGAATAAACACACATTCACGCCACTGTACATGAAAATCCCATGAATACGTCCAGATGTATGAGGCGAATGATAGAAGTTTCAATTTCCGTTTATTTTGGGGTGCTTCAGAGCTACCTACACTACCACGCCTAAAACCGACATCTGCTAGACTGCCGACGTGAGATCAAATCGACAAAATCATTGATCTTCATATTATCATCCTCTGTTGCATTGACGATCTCTCGGATTTGTCCCTCAGAGAACATCAATCGCATGTTCTTCCAGAACTTCTCATGGACGGCATGAGCAGTTCGAGGATTTTGTACATGACCCACTGGATACTCCACCGTCACCTCCGATAGGGACGCACCGTTCCTCAACTCCATTGTCAATGCAGAGCCGATACTTTTCTTATCCAGATTGTGATAATCGCTTGTTAACTTCTCGTCCACTCGAACAATTATCTTACAGCGCAAGGCTGTCAACTCCTCGCTGTTTGCCCAGGGACTTCCGTCCTGGTAATCCTCTACTTCTGGCGGTTGACCTTTCAGAAGTGCTAATGCAACCAAGTATTGGATACAATGGTCACGGTCCGCTGCATTGTACAAAGGTCCCTGCTTGTTGATGATAAGCGCGGCAGACTCAGTGGTGCGGAGATGGATTCTCTGAATGTCTTGGAGCCCCATACCAGCATGCTGAAGTCGCTCCCGTTGTACCAAAGCCGCCTCGACTGCAGAAACTCCATGGCCTTCTACTGGCATGACCTTGAATAGCACATGTTGGACTGTCCATGTCCCAAATGGCCTGGGTAACTCAAATTCCTTATCACCGAACGTTCGCTGGAAAAATCCCCAAGATGATGCGCTGAGGGCTCCAGGCGCTCCAGGCTGTCCCGAACGGACGAGCAGTGCCAGGTGCACTGCACGCATGGATGCATCACCGGCTGCCCACCCCTTTCGCGGAATCGTATTCGCCCCGGAACGATAGACCCGACTCGGATGACCGTCCATCCAGACGTGGGAGATTGTAGCCATTGTTTGCTCCTCCGTTAATCCCAGCAACCAGGAGACCACCGCCGCGGAAGCCAACTTGACGAGAATTACGTGGTCGATGCCGAACTTGTTGAATGCATTCCTCATCTGATAGCATCCCTGCATCTCGTATGCCTTGATCAGGGCCGTCAGCAGGGTCCGCATTGTCAGCGGCGGACCAACGTGAGTGTAATCTCCCGCAGTGGATGCGCGACTCAGCCAGTCCGAGACAGCTAGAATTCCAGCCAGGTTGTCTGATGGTGATTAGGCAATATTCTAGGGGCGTGGCAGGGAAGCGGACTCTACCAGATGGATGGCCCCATTCTGCACCGCCCAGTGCATCATTGTGGTCCAGGTACCGGATCAGCACCCCCAGGTCGAAAGCTCCCTTGACAGGGTCTAATTGGTGGTTTGTCCCTGGGAGTCTGAATCCATTTGGAACGGTCGTTCCCGGTATTACTGGACCCAGAAGGCTTTCGCACTCTTTGCACTTTGATGCTGTCTCGATGGCACAGCCTATGGCGTCTAACAACGCACACTGTGCGCTTCTGTAGGCATTTTGGTCGTCGATTTCGTAATGGAAGATATAGTCCGCTATGTCCTGTATATGTCTGTCATAAGTGCGTGACATACTGTTAATGTGGTCTGGTTTCTTTTGTGAAGGTTGCAAAGTCATTATACAATCACTTCTCTTTGTTGCTAATGTACAGTGGAGATAGTAGAAACATGATCTCAATAAGTCAAAAGATGAACCTGACCTCCCCCAGCTATGTAGAAATACACCGAGTTCCTAGATTCCAGAAGAGACTGCGACAGGGATACTCAGAAGCCTCCCGCACCCCGAACCCTTTGCACCGCACCAACTATGCCTTTTGCCCAGCTGAAGCGCCCGGGGTTCACGCCGATTGAGCCAGTGGCCAACTCCCCGGTGACAGGGTCATGCCAGCATCCATCTTCGGAACTCACCGCACCATAAGTCGCCGTGTTCTGGTTCTGGTTAATGATCTCCAGCCATGTCCGACAGACCAGCGGGGAGTCCACCAGGATGTTGACTTCTTGGCTGTGGTAGAAGGACTGGGTGTCTAGATTTCCATTCCCTTCAAGCTTTCGTCAGAGATTAGTTTGAACCCATGATGAGCATTACATACCTTGGATAGCGACCCTCTCATCGATAATCATAAGCTTGATGTGGCAGCTCCGACGCTTAAATCGGTTATGGATCGGCCGCGTCTGGTCCTTTCCGACGTAATTGAAAATACGCAGACGAGTCCGGTCCTCGTCAGTATCGAGAGAACGATACATCCTGTTTGAAATCATCTCGTTTGTGCCGTTCTGGAACGGCAGAAGCTGACCGGCGTCGTTATATCCTAGGCAGAGGTAACAGGTGACAATGACGCCACGGCGAATCGCTTCCAAGAGGGCCTGGATGATAGGCTCGGCGTTCATGTTTGGGGTCTGGATGAAGATGGAGTGTTTGGCGTTTTGAATGGCCGAGAGCCAGGCCGCGTTTTGCGGAGTATAAACACTGGTATGGTTGGGAGCTGGATTCTCTTAGCCTGTTGATTCCTTTTGTGGATGGAATACCTCGATCGTTAGATCTACTTACCTCCCCAGGGTTCTCGGTTTACTAAAGCAATAGGAATTGGCTTGTGCGGCGGAATGAGGGTGTAAGGTTTCATTTGGGGTTCTTGGTCAGTGTCTGGAGCATCGCCGGTTGTGTCCGGTTGTATACTTGTGTCTAAGTAGTTAGTTATCTCGAGCTGCGGTCCGCGTTGAGAGACGTACTGAGATGTTTGGTCACTGCCTGAGTTTTGGATTCTTCTTCGGAAGGCTCAAGTGCGCTGTTGACTCTTCGTTCTTCCGACAGGAGGTCTGGATCGTAGTGCGGATACTTTGTAGTGTGCTGTTTTAAAATCGTGGATAGACCGTCATTTTCAACGTCAAAATGCTGATACATAATCTCATATCCGCCTTCATCAGCTGCTGGGGAAGAAAGCATTGGGAGAGGAGTATCAAATGAGCGTCCCCATGAGATCAGTGCAGTGTCATAGATCGAGTCCACGATAGGCCCCTCAAGCCGCACCATCATCTCCAAGTTATCGTTGTCCTGGATGTTGCTACTTTGAATCAATGCTATCCGACGATCAACAACCATGAACTTTGCATGAAAAGTTCCCAGAACCGGTCGATGGTAGTTGATCACCTGCATGTCGATGTTGGGTATCTCCTCGGCTGAGGGCAGCCGGACCTTTCCGGTGATGTATTTCTTCTCTGGCACCCTAAGATGGCTGTCATATACTTGCCGAGGATTGCCACGGTCGTAGATCACTTTCACCACTACTCGTTTGCCGCGGTCGCCTGCGCGACGAGACAATTCGCACAAGGCGTTGGTAATCAGCGTCGAGGCGTCAGAGTGGATCCAGAAATTGGTGGCTAGGAAGACTTCCTTCTCAGCACGGGCTATGCAGTTTGCCATGTGTCGGCACAAGTCTGGCAAAGGTGCAACGATGGTCAACGGGATAGTGCCATGACTGCCCATCAATGGGGGTGAGACCACCCCAGACATGGGATTATTCTGTAGCGTGCAAAGTGCATCATGATAGATCTTGCAATGATGGTCAACACAGTTCCCAATAGTCGGGGTATGGATCATCCATCTTTCGCACCTTGAGGAACAAGTCACTAGGGTTGCTATCACCCCAATTTCCGCATTCAGCTGCCTTCTGGAGACCGTCCGCTTCCACTGACTTCGTTCCAGTTTGGTCCAAATGGCTATATAATCGATGAAATATATCCGATGGTGACTGTGTGAGATCCTTGGCCAGCTCCGAGCTTACTGTCTTATGCCCGGAACAGAGTCTATATACTCGATCAGGAAGCATGCTGCAACGGGCAAGGTTGCGGCTTGTGGGCTGCCGGACCATCCAGATAGCAACTGATGTGAAGAACAAGGAAAGGATAGCTCCAGATGCTTTCAAAATCGTCTCGAATGGAAAACTGGTAACATGTTTTGCAGATAGCGCATGCGTTGCGGCCATGCTCTCTGCGAGGACGTATTCTGGTGTCCGCTAAACGGGTGATGGCCGACGCTGTGGTTCTCAACGGGGCCGTATTATTTTCTATTTTGATTATGACAACAAGAGAATCATTTAGAAATAGTTTCTTCCAGTGGTTTATTGTCTCTAATGATGTTGCCTATTTGTTATGTGGACCAAGGTGCAAGTCTTGAAAACTGCGACGAGCCGTCGACGTCATAGGAGTCTCATACTCATGTGTCCAAGCACACCACTATACGCTTAGTTCACAATGCTATTATTGTGCCTTGCATGGTTATAGGCCGATTGTAATATACCGAAATAAATTAATGATTGAGAATTGTTCATGAGAGGATAGTGTCGAACATCATACCCCAGGAAAAACATGATACGCTACCGCCTATCAGTGTCGACTATGGTAAACGAATATGTTGCGTTGAATGTCCTGATATGTGCGATATGCAAGAACAGAGTGATTGTGATATGGCTACTGCCGTAAGGCTATGGTGGTGTACTTGATCTGCGAAGCACCTCCTACACTGTGTAGCGAAAGTAGAGGCCAATGAGTAACTCCACTGGGTACCTAATATCGATAAGAAATAGACCCGTTGGTTTCAAACCCTAAGTCGACCAATCCTTTCTACCTAGTTACGAGTACTTGTAAGTCTTGTGTGCAGAAGCTGAAGACTTCGTACGTTTTACAACGCACTAGTTGTCTACGAAGGTAGAGTGGTGGAGTGTAGCTCCCATGGCACATATAGTCGCTCTGTTCATTAGTCTCAGTAGACTGATCTCGTTTCTATTTCGGTTCTACAATATACAGTAGAGATGATCTAAACCCGACCGACCATGAAAGGTAGAACCGAGTAGAGTCTCTGATATCTCCGCCAGTAGGATCTGGACCATTTCCAAGATGATGTGATGAAGAGTCAAGATGATTCTTGTTCTGTTTTTTCCTTCATCCGGTCTAGAACTCCTTCCATATCCCAGTAGATCCAGCCTCTACATTGTAAAGTTCACCACTGTAGGTAGCCGAAATCGCTCTGGATTCCCCTCTTTGGCAGTCAACCCCGCAGCGGAACTGGTGCGAACAAGGGCTGATTCATAATCCTTCCCTGCAGAACGTGGGGTGACCCTACCTAATTACCCCACCCATCTTGTCAATGCCGGATCAGCCATCGGAGTTGAGTCCGATCTTGGTCTCTCCGCAGCGCTGACCAGACGCTAAGTTCTTTTATAACCGCATCTCTTTTCCATACTTCCTACTTCTCTTGTCTATTTTCTCTTTCAACCGTCTCCATTTCTGGATATCCGTCAGAGATCATCCATCATGTATGTGTATATCCCTCCACCCCTGTTCTTCTCATATGCCTTGAGTATACCAGGCACCTGGTGCTAACTAGTACTAACCATCGCTACCAGGGTCTATACTGCGTCCTTTGCCTTTTTTGAGGCTCTTTGGGAGGTACCTATCCATATGCCCCTAAGAATATTTCTGCAAACCTGGCGTCTAACTCCCCTCCTAGGCCGGAGTCTCCCATGTCTTTGTCAACCTAGGCTCCGACCACCCCTCCATCTTGGAGGCCATGGTCAAGGGCCAGAAGGAGAAGCCCGACCAGTTCCCGAGGATTATTACGTGTCCGAATGAGGTACGGCTCCCTTTCTGGTTGCTCACGGGTACCATCGGTGGCCCGAAATTCTGCGCGCAGCTGACCCCGCATTTGTCCCTCCCGACAGATGGTCGCCCTGTCCATGGCCGATGGTTACGCGCGTTTGACAGGAAAACCTCAATGTGTCATCGTCCACGTCGACGTAGGCACTCAGGGCCTCGGTGCCGCCGTTCACAACGCCTCCTGCGGCCGTGCTCCAGTTTTGATCTTCGCCGGTCTCTCCCCATACACCATCGAAGGAGAGATGCGTGGTTCCCGCACCGAGTACATCCATTGGATTCAAGATGTGCCTGATCAGAAACAGATTGTCTCCCAGTACTGTCGATACTCTGCGGAAATTAAGTCCGGCAAAAATGTAAAGCAAATGGTCAACCGTGCCTTGCAGTTCGCGACGAGCGACCCCAAGGGCCCCGTCTATCTGGTCGGTGCGCGCGAGGTGATGGAGGAAGAGATCGAGCCGTACAGGGTGAACCAGAACGTCTGGGGCGCCGTTCGTCCATCTGCGCTCCCGGCTGATGGTGTTGAGCTTATCGTATCTGAACTCGCCGCGGCCAGAGAGCCACTGGTCATCGTTGGATACTCGGGTCGGGAGGAGCGAGGTGTGACGGAATTGGTCACGCTCGCCGATACATTCAAGGGCATCCGTGTGCTGGACACTGGTGGATGCGACATGTGCTTCCCAGGCGACCACCCGGCGTCTCTAGGACTGAAGTTCGGCGTACACGATGCCATCAAGACGGCGGACTTCATCCTGGTCGCTGACTGTGATGTGCCCTGGATCCCCACGCAGTGCAAGCCTTCAGACGCCGCGAAAATCATTCATGTGGATGTCGATCCCCTCAAGCAGCAGATCCCTGTAGCTTACATCGGTGCTATGGCCACCTTCCGTGCAGAATCCGCGACAGCCTTCAGACAGATCAACGAATACATCGCCGCAAACGCTTCTATCAAGCAGATCGTTGACTCCGAAGAGAACACGGCCCGCGGCAAACTCCGCGAAGAGGAGTTTAAAAAGACGCGCCAGGCCCTTGCGGAGATGGCCGTTGTCCCATCTGGAGGCGAAGACGCCTTTCTGAATATTTCGTACCTCATGTCTCAGGTGCGGAAGGGTTGCCCTGCGGATACCATCTGGGCAATCGAAGCCGTCACACTTACGGGCTTCGTGTCAGACCAAATCGCTGCATCACTGCCGAAATCCTGGATCAACTGCGGCGGCGGTGGCCTCGGATGGTCCGGTGGCGGTGCGTTGGGTATCAAACTCGCGACCGATGTCGCTCATGGCGGGTCGAACAAGGGTAAGTTTGTGTGCCAGGTTGTCGGCGACGGCACGTATCTCTTCTCTGTACCTGGATCCGTCTACTGGATCTCCCGTCGGTACAATATTCCTATCCTCACCATCGTCCTCAACAACAAGGGCTGGAACGCCCCCCGGAGGAGCATGCTCCTTGTTCACCCCAGTGGTGATGGGTCGCGTGCCACCAACGAAGACCTCAACATCTCCTTTGCTCCTACTCCCGACTATCCTGGCATCGCCAGGGCGGCCTCTGGTAATGAGATCTGGGCCGGTACGGCGGCCACCGTCGGCGAGCTGCGTAAGTTGCTGCCGGAGGCGATCAAGACCGTTGCTAGTGGTACTACTGCCGTGCTGGAGGTACAGCTCGATGGGACTACCGGAAAGCTTGTGAAGAAGTAGGCAGCCCCCGAGCATCGGTTAGACAGAGAGTGGTAGCGATCAACAATTAGATTAGAAGACATTCTGTAAGTTGACACACTTTCGAGATCACCATTCAAGAGACAAAGAAAGCAAGCATCCTATCTATCTGGTTCATATATCTGGGTTACGCTGTATGCCATTGCCTGCCTGGTAGAAATTGGAACTGCCATTTTTTCTCCTTGTTGGTAAGTGATGCATCGACTTGTCAGAAGGCTGATAGCACAGCCATGCTCCAACCGCTCTGGCTGTGTTAGGGGTCTTTCTTAGCAGACTCGCCCAGCTTGATGCGCTGGCCGCGGTGCTTGATTTGCGTGTCCTTGCGATCCCACGTAGCGAGCGGGGTGTCCCCTCTGCAGACCGAGCAAAGTCCTGCCTACGGCTTTGGTAGCACGCTTTCAAGCAGCTAGCCCCCAGAGAACATTCCGCACGGAGTTTTTGAATAGGCTGACTGTGGCGGAGGATTTGTCTTGGAGCCAGGAAAAATACAGAGGACATTGTATGCTCACATCTATATAGTACATGTATTCTGCGAGCCTTACCAACAATCCCTACTGAAAGCCGAGCCAACAACTTATTCTGCAAGGCAGAAATTTCTATTTTATTAGGTTTTCATATTGTAGTCGCCATTACTAAACTGCAATGGATTGAGTCATGGATAAGCCTGCAAAAACTAGAGTGTGTTGGCCTCACTGCACGTTAACCTCTCTTCAATTACATGGCGAGGTATGGGGTGACAGGGTCCTCATCATGATGGTATCGACGCATCCCACTCGTCCACCATCCGGTCAGGATGGCCGGCGAGCCACAATGCTGTCTCGCGGAACCGGTCCAAGAGCCGCTGACAATGTGTCTTGTTGAACAGGGTCGGCGGCGCTCACAGCTTGGAGAAGCTCCGTCTGATGGACAGTGTCATGAAGGAAACCTTGCGCCTGCCGCCACCATCGCAAAGTAACCTAGCCAGAACAATGGTTCTATCTCTTCGAACCACTCTGACTTGTTCCCGCAGTTGTTTTCCGGGCGTCTGATACCGTTCAGGTGGACAAAGACCTCAGAATCCCCAAGGGCTCCACATTGATGGTCTCGGCGATTGACGCGTTACAGGATCCCGCACGGTTTCCTGAGCCAGAAAAGTTTGACCCCTATCGCTTCGTGAAGTTGGTGCAGACAGGCTCGTACTGGGCACGGGCCAGCCCATTTGTTGCAACAAGCAGCGAGAACCTTGGTTTTGGTCTTGGTAAAGATGCCTGTCCCGGGCGGATTCTTGTGAGCGCCATATTCAAAATTTACCTCTGTTATCTGCTTTTGCATTACGACGTGAAGCTTCCGGACTGGGTGAAAGCACGCCCTCGATTTCATCTGTTCAATATGACTACAGCCTCCGAGATGATATCAGTGAGGAGACGCCCCGACCCGGAAGTCAAGATTGACGCTTTCTATAGTGGGTTGGAACAGTAAGGAAACCCCAGGAAAGACTATTGGTAACTATGCAGGCATGGATTGTTGGAAAAAGTTGTGTGGAGTTGACATCAAATTCTGGTTTCGTGCTTGGGTGTGTCCACACTCGGATTCGGGATTGCAGGAGTGATTTGAAGTCTTATATACTGCAGTACAAAATACAATGGGCCTCTGGTAAAAAAGTATTTACCATATTTTTTTCTCTTACCCACGAATTATATTGTTCCAGATTAACTTTAACGATTCTACTAGTTTCCTTTCTTCTATATACTTGGCTATTATATTCTTCTATTTATCTATTTTTTTTTTTATAGCCGAATATTCTGTTCAACCGTCATGACAGCGCTAAAGATGCCACTTTTCAGGACCTGCCCTTCTGTCATATAAAACTCACCACCTAAGTGCCTAGGTAGGTACCACCTGCAGGTAGTTTCCGTCAAAAATACAATCATCTTCCACATTCCATTACATACCTACCAAGGCTGTAAAAATTAGTCATCCACCAATCCAAGACTCGTATTTCCCTTTCTCGCTTTCTCTTTCCTCCGGCGACCTCAACCCAAGCGTGCCGGAGGGAGTTGACACACTCGTGCCCTCTCGTGTCTGCCATATCCATAGAAAATGCCTTGACAATAAGCGTGCATGCAACCTCAGATATCAGCTAATAGACCTCCATTCCACTAAGATGCCGCGGCCGATCTCTATGCCGGGATTCAAAACAAAATCAGGTTGTCTGACATGCAAGTAGGTGCTGTGGATTTGCGATTTGCGAAGGGCATTCTCCTGATGGATGAACTGGCTAACACCATCCACCAGAAGTAAGAGCGGTCAGAGGTCGCCCAAAACATGTCCATCCTACTAATCTGCTGTCCTTTAGAAAGGCGAATTAAATGTGACGAGGCTAAGCCCCATTGTCGGCGATGCACATCAACAGGTCGTAAGTGTGATGGCTATGGGACTCCATTTTACGACCATCGCGTTCGCCTCCCCTTAATTCTACCGCCTGTTCTGAAGCTCTCGGGAAGTGAACGCGAGAATCGCTGTTTCCAGTTCTTTTATGAGAAGACAGTGCCGTCATTAGCAGGCTACTGTGGTTCTGAGTTCTGGAGCCGATTTGTACTGCAAGTCAGTCAGCATGAGAAGTCGATCTGGCATGCCTTGATCGCGTTAGGGTCATTACACGAAAATTTCGAGAATGACCAACAAATTCCGGGTCTATGGCTCTCCCGATATGGACAGGATAATTTTGCTCTTCAAGAATATGTGACTGCGATTAGGGCTCTCCTTGGTCCGACCGACTCGCACTCCCCTGATAACAAGGGCTCTCCGAAACTGACGGTGGATGTCTGCTTGATATCATGCATGTTGTTCGCTTGCTTCGAGGTACGCTCGTTAAGTTATGCCTCGCATTTGGCTGCGCTGACAAGCTTAAGATTCTATCGAGCCACTATGACTCCGCAATAAAACATATCAGGAGTGGTATCAAGATCATGAACGAGGTTTACTGCGACCCTCGATCAGGCACATTCTGCCACCCGTTCCTCCGCTCGTCTACAGTGACCGCATTGGAAATGGATAGTTTGCGGAAAATGCTTGTTCGACTGCAGGATCAAGCAATGACCCTTGTAAGATCATTTGTCATCAGGTCACTGTCAAGACAAGACTAACTGGTGCAGACGCGCGAAGAAGTCGACATGCAACTTTCCCAGTCCGTGCCAATAAGTGAAATTGACATTGAAATCCCCGAGGTCTTTCGCTCTATCGGCGAGGCACGCGATATATTCGAATATTACAGATGCAAGGCGGGTCGTCAATTCCGTGCGTTAGAGACCGCAGACCCTGACAATTTCACGGACCTTATTCATCACTATTCGCGACTTCTAGAAAAGCTGACCGTGGCGTTGAGTAATTTTGAGCATACTCGAGGTCCACTTCTCACTGCCAGAGACAAGACTGGATTAAAAATCATCCGGATCTACCAAAAAATGCAATACATAATTCTGGAGTACGGCAAACTTGGAGTCTCGGACCAGAGGTCATGGGATAATTACAACTTTATATTTGAAGAAATCGTCACGCTTGCCGCTTCTGTGGTTGACAGTGCGCAAGGTATCGAATGTCTGTCTCTATCACCATCTCAACTGGAGGAGCTGTCGCGGAACGGTCGCTTAAAACCCTCTTTCTCCCTTGATATGGGCATCATCGCTCCAGTTTACAATGTTGCCACTCTATGCAGAGATCCCGTCATCCGCCGCAAGGCACTTACTGTGCTTCGCTCAATGTCGCGACAAGAGGGTGTTTTCAATAGCCATGCTTGTGCCTTAGTGGCACAGCAGGCAATCGCCATCGAAGAACGGATGGCTGCGGGAATGGCTTTGAACCATCAAGATGAGAGATCTCTCCTGATGCTGTTGCCTGGGCCGAGGCCGTCCTGGCAAAGTGAAACTACTGAAATTACTCACAGTGACGAGGTTCCTGACTCGGCTCGCCTGACATACATTCACCCGACTATTAAGATTGCTGACAAAAATGTGTGTTTGACCATCGGCCAACAAGGCAAGCACATAGACATTCCTGTACCCGCCTTGACTGCCATGCTAGACCTAGTAACATTGTGATGGGCTGGCCGGCCTACGCTTCATTTCACCATTTGGAGCTGTTAACAATATTATCAATACCTCTTATCAGGTGGAGTGGAAGGTACGAGCTTGGCCCATATGACGACAGCCTCGCTGGGTTTGACTGATAAATCAGACTGTGGTGTTCAAAATATTCTCATGAGTATATATGTCCAGCTCCATGAAAACGCCGAATAACAGGAGGCCCAATTGCAAAAAAATCAAATCAACCCCCTTCCAACACCATACGCCATACTTGGGAGCACTCATCAGACTGGCGAGTCCTTTCTGCGAGATTCATGGTACATCATCGCCAGGTTCCGCTGCCGAACCTGCCGCATGTATGCCACTTGTTCGTCTCCTGGTCCTTCGAGAGCTTCTTCCGGCGCTTTAAAGGCGCTTCCGCCGATCACGCGATGCATTGAGTATCCGATGAGAACAGCGCAGAAGCAACCGAGGATGATGAGGACGATGATCGCACTGCGAGAGATATTCCATTCGCCGGAGGCCATGTTGCGGATCGACCGATGTGATGCAAGTGGGAACTGTGAGGGTTGTTAGGTGGGTTGCAAGGGGCTTGGGCTAAGACACACACCTGTCACTATTGATAAAATCCGTTATAAGGGCACAGAAGAATCAATTTTGGTCTTGTGCGTTTGTGTGGTGGTGGTTTAACACGGTGACTCGGTTTTTCAAACTTTTGCCTGGACACATGGAACTGGCGCCCACTACCGCTTATATAGTCACTAATCCACTACCGTTCAGGCCATGTTAGATCCCAGCGTTTCAAAATTGTCCCAGTTTAAAAATCTTCGACCCCGATTTGCTGGTCTGTCAGAGCCTTTTTTGTCCATTCCAGCCGCGCATGGCTGTATCCATGGCCTGGCTAGGCCGCGAACAACACCCATATGCCAGGCATAAGCACCAATTTTAGATCTCAGAGCCATCAATCCAATCAGCAACAGGACCGTCGGTGTCTCATGCTGCCCTTAGGAGGCTCTTAACCACTTGGGGTCTAAGAGATTTCCACCGCGATGTATACACTCCCAATCAGGCATAGCGGGCTGCTGACCCTACGTCATAATGCGAACCACCCAATCATAGTGCGAGTATCCATCGCTTTTTATCTCCACCAGATTCTGCGCTTCCCTGGAACCAACTATCTACAGGGTGGTTGGATTCTACCTATGGACTAGTTAGCGTCAGAACTTCAGCTCTCGTTCACTCCCCCTGACGCCAAACCTCTTCCGGTTATTCGATGTGCTCGCTCCAGGGTGTATTTTTAGAACCGGATGTCTGCTGCAGTCGATCCAACGTCCGATGGCTCTCCACGCTGTGCACCCTATCCGATCATTTTCGTAATAAGGCTGACAGCACAAACAGACATAACGATCTAATCGATGGCCCTTGCGTATGCGCTTCTCCGGTCAATGTGCCTTGCGTATCATCTAGAGGCGGTTTGTGGAATAAACTTCCTGCAGCCACATTATTCCGGTTCCTGCATTCAAGTGCAGTTGGAGACAGCTCGCGCCCAGAAATGCTTGAATCGTTCTTAAATGTTTGTGATTCACCTTCAAACTACTAATGGGCCCGGGCAGTAGCATAATTTTGCTACGCTATGTTTCCAAAATTACGAGTCGAACGCGAACGGCTCTCGACCTCGGCCCTTGGGGCATCAGGACCGATGGACGGGAGATGCCACGGTTTATTATTCTATCATTGAGTGAAGAACAATTCAAGTGGCTACAAGTACTTGTCGAGATACTTCGTTATTATTGTCGACAGTGATCCGCGTCCGTCCAAGGGGGTGGTGTTTGTACGCAAGGGATATCCCCAGCGCGTATGGCATCCCCAAGGGTTAGGTATCTCAGGAACATGGCCTGTCGCAAACTTCTCTTCTTCCATCACTTCTGTCAGACATGCACACAGCGACAATCCGGTAAGAGACGACGCGTTCAAGCGTGCAAATGACCTCTCACTTTGTATCAAATGTACAACAATGATACACCATGCCAACTAAAGAGGATATCGTTCTGGAGGCAATCCAAAAGGTAAGGAACTGGATGCTCATGAATCGCAATTTTAAAAGACGGACTGATGGCCGACTTCCATAGGCTCCTATAACCACGCAGACCGAAGTATCACTGTCAGAAGCAGAGAGACAGATCATAGACCGACAGCTGAAGCCGCATACGTCGAATGTCGGCCTCTCCGGCCTATACCGATTTGCCAGTCGCTGGGATGTGGGTATCATTATTGGGAGTACACTAGCTGCTATCGTCGGTGGTGCTGCTTTGCCGTTCTTTACCGTGAGTATTCTCATACATGAATAAAGCCACCACGACTGACATGAAAAGCTCATCTTCGGACAACTTGCGTCTACGCTCGGGGATGTATCCACGGGTAAATCGACTGTCGATGAATTCAACGATCAATTAACCAAGAACGTCGTCTACTTTATCTATCTGTCAATTGTCGTGTTCTCTACCCTCAGCCTGTCAACAATAGGCTTCACCTATACGGGCGACCATGTCGTGCAGAAAATCAGAGTCCAGTACCTCCAGGCCGTCCTTCGACAAAACATTGCATTCTTCGATACACTCGGGGCAGGAGAGATCACGAACCGTATCATTACCGACACGAACCAAGTGCAAGATGGGATTTCCGAAAAGGCCGCGGGTCTGGTCAGTGCTGTTGCGGGCTTTATAGCCGCCTTCGTGATTGCATATGTGAAATATTGGAAGCTCGCGTTAGTGTGCACTGCAACACTTGTGGCGATGGTGCTCACAATGGGCGGAGGAGCGATCTCTTCGATGGTATTCAACAAGAAAGCTCTTGAAGTCCAAGGTACAGCAAGCACTTTGGCCGAAGATATACTGGATTCAATCAGGACCGTCATCGCTTTTGGTGCGCAGACTACTCTGGCAAAGAAATACGAATCGCATCTCAAGGGGGCGCAGAGTCCTGGAATCAAATCCCAGGTCATGATCGCTTTGATGATTGGTGGTCTCTTAGCCGTTAACTATTTCAACTCCAGCCTGGGATTCTGGATGGGGTCTCGGTTCCTGGTGAATGGGGAGAACCATATCAAAGCAGGAGATATAGTGACAATCATCATGGCGATTGCACTTGGTTCATACAGTCTGGGGAATGTTGCTCCGAACGTTCAAAGTGTGTCGGGCGCTGTTGCGGCAGCCTCGAAATTGTATGCGATGATTGACCGCCAGTCACCTCTCGACGCATTGTCTGACGAGGGAAAGAAGCTGGCTGCTGTGCGGGGGAGCTTTGACTTCCAGCATATCCGCCACATATATCCTTCTCGGCCGGAAGTTACTGTCTTGCATGATTTGAGCATCCACATACCTGCTGGCAAGACGACCGCGTTCGTGGGCCCGTCGGGATCAGGAAAGAGCACGCTCATTGGACTTATCGAAAGATTCTATGAGCCTGTTGGGGGAACGATATCACTGGATGGTCACAACGTTGAGCATTTGAACTTGCGCTGGCTGCGGCAACAAATCGCGCTGGTATCACAAGAGCCCAAATTATTTGCAGCAACGATATTTGAGAACATCAAATTTGGACTAGTTGGGTCTGAGTACGAAAACGAGACAGAGGCTCAAATCACGGAAAGAGTGGAAGAAGCTGCCCGAATGGCAAATGCCCATGATTTTATCATGGCGCTACCGAATGGCTACAGTACGAATGTCGGTGGATTTTCCCTCTCCGGTGGACAGAGACAACGCATCGCAATAGCACGAGCAATTGTCAAAAACCCAAAAATTCTACTTCTTGATGAAGCAACCTCGGCACTCGATGCAAAATCCGAACGGATTGTACAAGCTGCTCTGGATCAAGCGTCAAGGGGCAGAACAACCGTTGTTATTGCACACCGACTGTCTACCATTAAAGAGGCCGATAATATAGTCGTCCTTTCTGAGGGTCGGATAGTTGAGCAGGGGTCACATAGAGGTCTCATGGGCCTCGGAGGAGTTTATCACAACATGGTAAAGTCCCAGCAAGTCCAGGCGAGATTGTCAACTATGATGGGGCAGAGAGCATCAGTCATTGACCATGATTCCCCGGACGACGATTATCTCCACAACCAGGATGAATACAGCGACTCCGGCTCAGAGATTGGCCTTAAAACCGGAAAAATGAAGCGGCGGAAATCCAGGATGTCCATGCTCCTTCCTCGGCGCGCGTCCGAGGCGAAGAACCAGGCATCGCTCGGCACACTTATAAAATTCATATTCTCATTCAATCGTCCCGAATGGAAGTTAATGGCTGTTGCCTTTGTTTTCTGCGCTCTTGCTGGTGGAGTGCAGCCAACACAGAACGCGATCTACGCGAAGGCGATCACCACCTTGAGTTTGCCGCCGAGTCAGTATCACAAACTTCGGCAAGATGCCAACTTTTGGTGCCTGATGTTTCTGATGCTAGGCCTTAGCACGTTGCTTCTGTTTTACCTCCAGGGAATTGTGCTTGCCTACTGCTCCGAGAAACTAATGTATCGGGCGCGGAGCCAAGCATTCCGAGTCATGCTGCATAAAGAGACCTCCTTTTTTGATCAAGAAGAGCATACTACGGGATCGTTAGTAGCCATGCTATCCACTGAAGCTAAACAGATGGCTGAGGTATCCGGAAACACTCTTGGCACTTTGCTGATGGTCTCTGTTAACCTGGTGGCCTCGATAGTCGTAGCCATCGCTATGGGCTGGAAGCTCGGACTAGTCTGCGTCTCGACGGTCCCAGTACTTCTGCTTGCAGGATTCCTTCGCTTCTGGGTGCTCGGTGAGCTTCAGCGCCGATCGAAAAGGGCCTACCAAGCCTCCGCCAGCTCTGCGTGTGAAGCCGCCGCTGCTATCCGCACTGTTGTGTCCATGACAATGGAGGGCGTGCTCCTGGAACGCTACCAGAACCAATTGCAGCAGCAGCTTCGCGGTGACCTGATTTTCCTGATAAAGTCGTCCATGTTATATGCAAGTTCCCAGGCTCTGCCGTACCTCTGCATGGCGTTGGGCTTCTGGTACGGTGGAACATTGCTCGGCCGTGGGGAATACTCGCTCTTTCAATTCTACATTTGCTTCGCCGAGATCATCTTTGGGGTTCAGGCAGCTGGAAGCATTTTCTCTAAAGCTCCTTCGATGAGCTCCTCGAAACACGCCGCCGCTGCGTTCCAAGACCTCTTCGGACCCGCCCCAATTATGAGCCACAAGAGGGACGGCTTGCCAGTACCTTCTATGGAAGGGTGCGTCGAGTTTCGCGACGTTTCATTTGCATATCCCACGCGCATTGAACAGCGCGTATTGCGGCATTTCGACCTCACCATCAAACCAGGGCAGTACGTTGCTATAGTAGGCGCGAGCGGGAGCGGCAAGAGCACAATTGTCGCCCTTTTACAGCGATTCTACAACGCTGTATCCGGCAAGATATGTGTTGATGGTCGAAACATTGCTTCCCTCGACACGGAAGATTACCGAAGACATCTAGCCCTCGTCGGGCAAGAACCGTCCCTATTCCAGGGAACGATTAGAGAGAATATCCTCCTCGGGTCCACCCACGCGGACCACGGTGCCTCCGAAGAGGCACTCATGGAAGCCTGTAGGGCAGCCAACATCATCGACTTTATCATGTCCCTACCGTGAGTTATCTTGTTCGAGATTTGGCCTGGACCCAGCACTAACATCCACCAGGCAAGGATTTGATACCGTCGTCGGAAGCAAAGGCGGCATGCTTTCCGGTGGTCAAAAGCAACGAATCGCCATTGCGCGAGCTTTGATACGCAATCCCAAAATATTGCTTCTAGATGAAGCTACATCGGCATTGGACTCGGAATCAGAAAAAGTCGTCCAGGATGCCTTAGATGCTGCGGCGCATGGGCGGACAACAATCGCCGTCGCCCATCGTCTAAGTACTATTCAACGGGCAGATATGATCTGTGTCCTTGATCAGGGGGAGCTGGTAGAGTGCGGGACACATAAAGAGCTGATTCGAAAGCGCGGACAGTATTATGAATTGGTGAAGCTTCAAACTTTGGGATAGATAGACGTGTAATTCAAGTATCTGAGATATAGACTTCCTTACCTTCATCATCTGATACTACTAATTTATTCGACTCCTAAACTTATCTAACTATTCAGCCGGTATGATTTTAAATAGGGATAGAGATCACTTTCCTGCCACAGCCCCGGACGTCCTTATCTAACGCAACCATGCCTACAGAGTGGACAGTGGGGAGCTTCTGGTATTTGCATGCCCTGGATAATCCCAAAGGACTGTATAACATATTCTTAGACCACATCCAACTCATATTCGCTAAATTGGATGACCTCAGGATGGCTGAATTTAAACGAACGGTAGCGCCTTACTGGGGTGCTGATGGGTCGGGATTTCTCGCTGGAAAATTGACGGACAAAAAGACATCCGACAAAAAATTGCAACATGCATTCAGGCTCACGACGGAAGAGACAGAGGTCAAGACGCCGTGAATCCCTATTGGGTTTCATATCAAGATAATTGGACACTTCAGGAGTCTTCAGTGCTTGTTTGGTTGTTTCCATTTGGAGATTTGAGGTGGGTGTGCCACTTTCTGCTGTCTCTTGCGATTTGCCTGGATCATCTTGCACTACGATGGCCATTACTATTCTGATTCTGCGTCGGTTAGCTTGGTCTGACCGCATTCTGTACATCGACTCCAAACTTTCACGCCTTCAATGTTACGACGTTACCAGAAAATTACCCACGTCAGTCCCAAAAGTCCTGTAGTCTAGGAGACCAAGACAAGGACGGCATTGTAAGAACAACTCACAACATAGGTAAGCATAGTTTATCCCAGTGCACTGTCTCCACTGTGTAGAAATAAGCTAGTAATGTATGAGTGACATTCATCCAAGGCTAACTCAACAGCAATATAGAATAACCAGAAGGAGCACAAAAACATGTTGCCCACTGCAATCAAACCCAAGCAAAGACGAAGAAAAGTGATAAACACAGCCAATACAAACCACATGAAGTACATAGAGTTGCTGAAAGCTAATGGAAACATGAAACGTGAGGCCACAGCCAGCATATGATGCCGTACATCATCATTGACCCTTGTACACTTGCCAGAAATGTGGGTTTTAGGGTCTGGGCCATTGATGTGATTGCTGGAGAAGGGTAACGAGCTGCCTCACTGTCATATTCTGAGGGTTCCTTCTAACCAGCTTCTCGAGTCCAACCGGGTTCATAGAGACCACAAATCCATTGCTGCCAACTTGGACTGCCACGGCTAGTGGTTCGCCATAAAAGAAAAGTCCAAAAATCGGTCGGGTATGCCCTCTTTTTCCTTGAATACCCAACGGTAAGCCGATCGAGGTTGAGGCCTCGGCCAACTCCATGAGTCTCTGTGGCTCGTAATGTGAGAATTCTTTGCTGTGTTGCTCCAAAATATGCTGCAAGCCGGCTCTTTTGCTCCCGGTCTCACTGCGAGAGTTAGATTCTGATCCCTATGTTGGCCACGGTTGGGCGGGTGGGAGGCTTACATCCACAGTGTCTGGGAAACCAACCCGTCAATGCAGCTGACACGATTTACAGCAAGCTGCCACATGCGCTGCACATCCTGGACGGTTACCTTGACGCCCTTGTCCAGCAGTCCGCGAAGTAGGGCCTTCCACTCGTTGGGAAGAGGCAATTCGGAAATTTCTGAGCCTTGAGACGAAGTCCTTGACAGCATTGTTGCGTACATTCAATGATCTGAGGCTATTTTACGTTACGAAGAGTTCGGGCGCAAGCAGAGACATAGAAGATGAAGGATTGAGGATTCTATGCTGTCGATGGAGACCATGGGTACCGCAGTGGTACTTATAGGGCATTTTTGTTTGTAGATGGACTGTTTAGCAAAACTAATGATAATGTCTCAATACTATAGTTCATCGTCAATATCATTCACTCATTTACGAGGTCTTCTCCGAGAGTACTCTACCTGGCGCTTCCTCGAACGACAATAATTCCTATGTTTCGTTTGTCGCCGAGTTCCGCCTAATGGTTGGACATTTGCCCTTGGCCCCAAATTTAGAACTGAGAAGCGCATTGTTGCGCGTAGTCGCGGTGATAGGGGTGCGTGGGCGGCTATTGATAGGCATCTAGATCTACATTGATTCTCCCCAGAACCTTTGGTAAAGCGGTCCTCTGGTGGATCGTTCAGACGTTCCAATAATAGCATCGGGCGGCAATAGATGGTTTCAAGGCGTGGGCGCTGCAGCCAACCCGGTAGCGGTTCCTGTGGTGCTTAAGATGGCCGTAGCCAGGTCAGAAGAAACACGAGTAAAGGCTGGTGAAAAATGAAACAAAGCAGGTGGCCGAATAATTTAAGCCGACGACACTTTTCTTCAAAAGTTGCTTGGAGGAACCTGTGGTTGAAAACAGACACTAGAACAATCATCTTGGCGCCTACTGGCCTTGACTATAAGAAAGGCGGTATGTCCGGCCGTGGTAGTGGGAGATACCTTTTAACCTCGAGCCATCTTCAAAATCGCCGAACTGTACCGCGTCGCGCATCTCTCATTAACGCACGACTAAACAATATGACTGTCGGCATCTTGAAGCCACTTGCGGTGTTTTGTTGCCAAGCCCAAACCCAGAAATACATCAAAACCGTCAAGAACCTGGGTGATGCATGGCGAACCCTTGCAGACAAACCCGCAACCGAGTCAGATCAAACGCAAACCGTCATTGAAACCACATTCGACTTCTGCCTCAAAATCACACGCCCAGAAGACTCAGCCGAGCCGAGTCAAATATCCGTGGAGATGGTGACAGATGAGTGTATGCCACTTCTGCCGGAAGAAGCCCCTCGACACTATCGCATTTTTGCGGATTACGGCACGGACTTCATCTGGAGACATCCTGATGATATCAGGTCGGATGAAGATAGCCATGTTGATTCGGATGAGGTCCTCTCGACATTTCCTGCTTCGGTTCTTGAACTGTACGATGCCTGGGTGGACACGTACACGGACAACTTCAAAAGGCGATGTGAAGAGACCCAGAACTACTCGGCCACTGTCTTTTCTACCATAACAGAGGAAGTAGCGTGGAACGTGGCGGGTTACTTATTAGCCTGGCGTATCGCCATCGGTCCTCACATTGGAAGTCTCGAGTACACCGCGGGGAATTCAAAATACTTACTATGCCGTGGTGAGGAGACTGCTGTGACAATGCAATTCTTGAAAGACCAGGTCGAGCAATTGGCCAAAAAGGAGCCTATAGAATGAGCAGAGCTCGTTTAAATATGGGGTGGTGATTCATATATATTTTCCTGTCCGCGCGTTTATTGTATGCTTTTTACTTCAAATTTATTGCTCTCTCCCACTTACAAGAATATTTCCGTACACTTTGGTCTAGTCGGCGGCCCGGTCCTCTCTGTATTACTTGCAACGTCTGGGGAACAACCTTTGATTATCCCGTGGATCCTCTCGGATGATGGTGGGATCGTGAACTTCCCGCGATGTGGATCCAGACTTGGTCATCAAACTTTGATATGACAACTTAACCCACGGCCAAACCCCCTTACGCCCGCATGTGTAGGCACAATGAAACGAACGTACGAGGTGAGATGGGCCCTGAATATCAGTTGACTGCTCTCTAACCCCGATAGAATGCGCTGAAGCGCCTCGAAACCCGCAGGCGAAAGGCCCGCCCGCAAAGTGCGGCTGCTCCAGCACCACCTGATGCGGACAATGTTCCCGGCACGTCCACGCTAAAAGGAGTACCCAGTTTGGTAGGCATGAAGGAGTGGCTCCAGGTCCTAGGGCATTCTGTAAGTGATGAAGTCTTCAGGGACACGTATAATGCCATGGGTCCGGATAATTAACGGACTCTTTCAGGACAACGATCTCAGCCGCTTGAACATCGTTCATATCGCGGGGACCAAAGGCAAAGGAAGTACATGCGCTTTCATTCGCTCCTTTCTACACGCTCATGGTCTCAGAACCGGATTTCCAAAACGCATCGGGCTCTACACTTCGCCTGACCTGCGGTGTATCAGAGAGCGAATCCAGATTAATAACCAGCCAATCACCGAAGACCGCTTCACACAGTACTTCTTCGAGGTATGGGAGCGTCTAAACTCTCCAGGATCAACCGTGAGCGCAGCGCCTGCTAGAAAACCGCGCTACTTGCAGTTTCTGGCTTTGCTTGCGTTTCATACCTTCATCAGAGAAGAGGTGGAGGCAGCAATATTTGAAACGCATCACGGCGGCGAGTATGATGCTACAAATGTGATACCCAGCCCCGTTGTCACCGGCATCACATCACTGGGAATGGACCATGTCGACCAACTCGGCCCGACCCTGGCGGATATTGCGTGGCATAAAACGGGCATATTCAAGCCGGAGGCCCCGGCATTCTCAGTCCCTCAGGAGCCAGGTCTTGCGGAGGTGATGCAGAAACGTGCAGCGGCGAAAGGAACTTCTTTGCAGATTGTTCCTCCAGATAGTTCTCTGCCGAAGAATAACAGAGTGTTGAGTATCCCGGTGCAACGATTGAATTGCTCGTTGGCTTTAGAAATCTCTAGAGCATTTTTGCGGCAAAAGGCTCGCGAGCATGAATTGACTACGGAGGATATTAATTTGGGAGTTGAAAACTTCTCTTGGGCCGGTCGGTTTGAAGTCATCGATCATGGTGACTCCCAATGGTTCCTTGATGCGGCGCATAACACATTGAGTCTGGGACAGGTTGCCGAATGGTACTCGAAAAACCTCGACTCACCACCTGCACAGAGGTAAGTAAGATGTTACTCCTCGATCAATGTATTTCTAACTCCAGGCTGTGCAGAACCCGGGTCTTAATATTTAGCCACTACTCTGAGGAGCGTGACGGGGTAGAACTTGTGGAGCACCTGGCTAGTGCCCTCGTACACCATAATGCAAGGCCGAGTCATGTCATCTTTACCACCTATGACGAGCGAGAAGACGGCTCTACGAGGATTGGCATGTGTACCCCCAGTCATCCGCGCTAAGCAACGTAGCTAACATGCGATAGACAAAACGCTCAAAGTCCCAGAGACTCCTTTCCCCGAATATCGGATGATCTACACCACCGTGTGGAACAAGATTGACCCGTTGGCTGTAGTATCCAGCGAACCAACCATCGAGGGAGCGCTGAAACTTGCTCGAAAGATTGGTGGTCAAGCAAGTGGCATGCAGGTGCTAGTGACTGGCAGTTTACATCTCGTTGGTGGAGCGTTGAACATCCTTCGGCCATAGATCTGAGTGGCGTCTGCATGGAGGACATCCGAGACATCCTACGATCTCAAGTACTATGTATGGCGCCCTTTGTCACTGAGGATGTTTTGTCGTGGATACTTTCTCCTGGGGAAGGGGTATTCGGCTGATAAGCGAGATCCGATCCCGGCGATAGCCTTATCTATGCGGACGCGGGGTCGCGTGTCCTTGTAGTTCCTGCTGGAGTCCAAAATCATCAGGCACTTGACGTCTCCAGTCTACTCAGCTGACTCGAGATTCTCCTGGCTCTCCTTGTAAACTTCCATGTCCATATCCCGTTCCCTGTGGCAATGGGACTGCTCTGGGTGTCACGGATGGTACCGGCAAATACCGGATATTTCACGGTAGACTTACCCGTTTCTCTTTGGCATTCTGCTCCCCCGCGCCCTGTCAGTGACGAGAGTTGCATCCACCTCGATCGGTGACTCAATTAGATAAGAGAAACTCGGTGGAGGGCCAGTGCAGCAAAGCTGATCGCAATCCTGCGCCGGAATTGCGTCCGACGGGAGCAATGGGCGTTATCTTTGCATTGTGATGGACATCTCGTTGGCCACTCGGCGGAACCGGATCCGCCCCAAAAGACAGACTCGGCTTCTTTTGTGTGACTAAGAAAAAGTCCCCATAAGTACCACTGGGGTTCCTCCGTCGGCCATTCTTCAATCTACTCCTTGCCAACGCCTTTTTTACTACAATTGTTGCCGTTCAACTAGTCTGTAACCTGGTCGCCGGTTGATTCTACTACCAATTCCTTCGTGTCGCACTTTCGATCCCTCGGTCAAAATGAGCCCTCCCGCCGCCATGGATGACTCCAACGGCGCCGTTCCGTCCCACGCCCCGTTGACTGTCGAGGGCATTCCCGCCCTGCGGGCAAAGAGCGCCCCGATTCCGACTGGTGTTGCGCCTGCGACCAGCAGTGATATGTTCAAGAGCCCGGTAAGCTTTGCCTATTCATTTGCGACAGATCGAGAAAATAGCGGTGTGTGCGTGAGCTAACCGTGACTGTTCTTACAGGCCTGCTATACCAAGCCTAAAGCCAAACGCTTCGACCGTGAGTTTGACGATTCCCCTTTCGCGGCGCATACAATTCCAGTCGCTGTTGAGTCAAGGTGTCGCTAACACCATAGGTAGATATTTTCTCCCTTGAATCGAAGTCGCGGAAGGTTCGTGCTGGAAGTATATATTCCGAATGCGTAGAAACTCATTCGGTTTGCGCTGCTAGGTCTCGACCCTGAAGGGTGCTGCGCGCTATCTGAAAAATCCCGGTATGTCTGTTGTCAATGTGGCTTACTCGGCAATCGCTGACTGGGTACAAAGGCCTCATTTCTCTCGGAGGCGGTTTGCCCTCGCCGGAATACTTCCCCATTGAAGAGATCGACATCAAAGTTCCCACGCCCCCCGGTTTCTCCCCGGAAGCCACCCGTGAGTCCGGTAGCGTGTTGCGCGCATGCAAGGGTGATGTCCAGGCGGGTAAGAGCTTGTATGGTACGGCTGTCGCATTCCACCCGGCATGAAGTTCAAATGCTGATAGTTACTAGACCTCCAGGTTGCTCTTAACTATGGACAAGCTATGGGGTCTCCGCAGCTACTCCGCTTCGTTACCGAACACACCGAAGTATGCGTCGCGACACATGTGCTTGGTCGTCGCTAACAGCATCCAGCTTATCCACAACCCCCCATATGCCGACTGGCAATGCTGCCTGACCTGTGGTAGCACGTACTCCTGGGATACGGCGCTCAGAATGCTCTGTGAGCGAGGAGATTATATCATGATGGAGGAGTACACCTTCTCCAGCGCGCAGGAGACTGTGCTTCCCCTGGGCGTCAATGTTGTATCGATTAAGATGGACGAAGAGGGCCTTATTCCTGAATCCATGGACGAACTCCTCAGCAACTGGGACGAGGCTGCTCGCGGGGCGCGCAAGCCGTTCGTGCTTTATACTATCCCCACAGGACAGAACCCCACTGGTGCCACTCAGTCGGCCGCGAGACGCAAGGCCATCTACCAGGTGGCTCAGAAACACGACGTCTTCATTGTCGAGGATGAGCCATACTACTTCCTCCAGATGCAGCCATACACGGGAGCCGACAGCTCCCCCACCCCGCCGCCTGCAAACCACGAAGAATTCATCAAGTCCCTCATTCCCTCTTATCTGAGCATGGATGTGGACGGTCGTGTGCTTCGTCTGGAATCGTTCTCCAAGGTCCTCACCCCTGGTTCTCGGGTTGGCTGGGTTGTCGGCTCTGAGCAGATTATCGAGCGCTTTATTCGTAACTGTGAAGTGGCCTCCCAAAACCCCGGTGGTATCTCTCAGATCGTCATTTACAAGCTCTTGGATGAGCACTGGGGCCACACTGGATACCTCGACTGGTTGATTAACCTGCGGCTGTCGTATACCGATCGCCGGGACTCCATCGTTCGGGCGTGCGAACAACACCTGCCCAAGGAGATTGCTTCTTGGATCGCCCCTGCGGCCGGCATGTTTGTAAGTCACCAATGCTCTTGATCATGTCCATTGTTGCAGAAACTGACAGTTCATAGCACTGGATCGAGGTTGACTGGAAGAAACACCCCGGTCTCTCTTCTGGAAAGTCTCGGGAACAGATTGAGGAGAATATCTTCCATGCGGCCGTCAACAACGGCGTCCTTGTTTCTCGGGGAAGCTGGTTCAAGGCTGCTGATTTGAATGAGGGCAAGATGTTCTTCCGTGCTACCTTTGCAGCTGCTAGTTCGGAGGCCATCTCCGAGGCCATCTCACGCTTTGGGGGTTCTCTGAGAGCCGAGTTCGGACTTTGAAGGCGTACGATATCTGAAAAGAAAAATGGGTCATCGTTGGGTGATGCATTTGGGTCAAGAATAGAGGCCGCGACTAATCTGCTAGTAAATACTCAGTTTAATAGATTACGAGTATCACAATAATGCAAGCATTTTCAGAGCACTTGGCGTTCTTTATTTAAACCCGCTCCGCTCTTATCTGCTCCTTTTCATCTCACAAATACATACTAAAATTGTCATTCTCGTGATATCCCCATAGTCATCTCAGGCGGTGAAAGCAGACTGTTGCCGAGATCGGCAGTAACGTGATCGATCTCGAACTTTAATCGAACGTTTGTTCGCCCCATCCAGTCCGGAGAATACCAGACTGCCCTGCGAACTACGACGGTTGAGGCACGGAGTACTCGAGACTTACCGGCCCTCGAGTCATAATGCTCAAGTGTATAGAGCTTTCTGAGATTTGTTTGCATCCGTGATACCCTGCGCTCTTTGTCCTTTTTTTTCCGTGGTCGTTTGCCGCATTGTTCAAAGAAAACGGTTTTGTTTTGTCGCCCTGAGACGAGCAATTGGAAATATCTCAGGTGGTGAGTTCACCTTTACTACTAGCATATTGCCCTTACAAACGATTCTTGCTTCGTTATTCTTGTTGAGCACTAGCTGGTTTGGTTGGCTCGTTTCGCTGGAAGGACTGTTGAATGGTCTTCATGTTGTTCCTTTCACGTGACTTCATGTAGGGAGTTGTCCTGTCACATTCTGATTTTGCTATATCCTGCATGTCAAGGAGAAGTCTGTCTTCTATGTGATGCTGTTGCTCATATATTTGAAAAGATTGTCCAAGAGCCTCATGCACCTTCGATTTCTTAATGATCTACAAGAAGTGGTGCTAACAATGGTCTAGTTGTTCATCTCTTTTAATTGAGAACTTCCGGTCTGGCATCGGAATATTGAATCTTCTTCAGTGGCATTGCTTGCTACAGACTTCTGTTACTACACTTCACGGGACTCTCCTTCGTCGATCGCTGATTGGAGAAGATTCATATTTCTTCACAAGGAGATTCGCAGACCAAGGCCTTTGTGTGCCTGCTTTTTCCCTCAGAACAAAGCCTCTCATTGGCGCTAGTCGCTAGCTCCCGCTTTTAGTGCCGTCGAAAGTCACTGTCTGGTAACTTCCATTGTGCGATCCATCATCCACGCTGATATCAGAACGTGCATTGGATAGAGCATCCGAGTCCCTCTCCTTATAACAGGCCTGACATAATCAATATTGAGACTGGAAGAAGTCCTGTGCGTTGCTACTAGGCTATACATATCTTCTGCAAGTTAGAATTTACTGAGGCTCAGGTGTCAGGGCTAGGGCGCCTTCACAATATCACCACTCAATCCATGAACCGTTAGACTATCAGCCTTTGCAGTCACTGAACATCAGTTCAACAGAAAGTGTCTTGTATACCCTCGTGACCAGAAACGTGAGTATATCTCTCCTCATCTCTTCGTCTCCCCTACATCCGTTTTCCCTTTCACATATCCTCTCACCGTTTGACTTCCCTTCTTGCCTTCTTCCATCATCTTGCTGTCGTCGAGCTTTCGTGACAATGCATGATCAGAACCCTTCAGAAAACCATAGATACCCTTGCGGGTTTGGATATCCCTTCTCAAGTCTTGTTTATGTTGGCTAACTCGTGTGGCCTTAGTGCTCTACCCTGTCGAGGTTTCGAGGCACGTATCTCGCCAGCCACCTCTGCCGGTGCAAGTCTCCATCCTCAAAATCTCCCATCGGCTTTATTAGTCCAAGCATCAGAAGGAGCCTTTGGTATTCCACAAGAGCGTAAGTACAGTGCCTCACATGGGTAGGCTGAATACAGGTCGTTGACTGGTTCGTGTCTAGCGTTAATCCCCAGGCCCATTGGAAACAGCTATCCCTTTGCGTACGTGCATCTTATCAGTAAGCTTTGTGATCGCGATTAAGAGTTAGTTGCAGCTCCGTACCTAGCTCGGGGCGGTTTCGTGAACATTTCGAAGACGACTCTCCTTCGTACTCTTTACCGAGCACTGGCTCGAATTCGCAGCAGCAGTCGAGCTCGGAACATCCTCGTCATATAGCCTCGCCATCGATCGGGAGTGTCCTAGGTTCACCTGGCCCGTCAGTCCCAGCAACTCCCTATCTCCACGGATCTTCATCCAGCGATCTCCTTGCAAGTTTCCGCCGCTTCAGACAGAACTCCGGGGGAAATAGTTGTCATATCTCAAAGGAGAATATTGGCTCACCCCAACCCACAGACGTCAATCCATTCAGCCTCAGTGGGAGCATAGGAGAAGGAAGCCACCCAGGCCTGCACCCCGAGCTTTCTCCTGCCGAGGCAACCGAAAGACCTGCAAACCGCCGAGACCATTCGACAGGCTCCGTCACTTCTGCAATTAGAAGTCTGTTCTCTCATAACAAGAAGAAATCGGGTGATATTCTTGCTTCTGGACGACCCCTTCACACCCGCAAACCCTCCCATCTGCGCCAACTTTCGAAGTCAATCTCCAAGTGGAAATTGCGCTCGAAGAGCGATCCCACCGACAAGAGGATCAACAGCGCTTTCGTGCCTGAAAGAAGAGAAGTCGGCTTTTACCACTCGAGACCGACCTATCTCCCCAGCGGCGCTCCTCATCCTCTAGCTCTGAACACGCTTTCAGCGCCTCAACTGAGCCAAACTCGGTTTATCCGCCCTTCCCAGATATTGAACGCACGCCTCTCCCAAGGTTCATCAAGCGTCAGCCAGGAATCCTTGCTTCCTCCTGTTCCCGATCTTCCTCGCCGTACTCGTGACTACTCTGAGGCCAAGACCCGTTTCCCGAAATTGAAAGGCCGCATCATGGATCCCACTCGCACTTCTCGTTTTCTGGACCCCACGTCCGCGATGGCGGCCATCACGAAGCACAAGGCGGAGGCGATCAAGCTTGCCAAGGAACAGGCAACCGCGGTCCAAGAGATGTGCCGTAGAGCAAAGACTGAAACACCGCCATACGAGTTTGAAGAGCTGATCGGCAAAGGCTCGTACGGTCGTGTGTACAAGGGCCACCAACTCCCCTCTCGCAAGGTTGTCGCGATCAAGGTTATGGACATCGATTCGATGGACTACAAGTCCCTTCGCGATTTCAAAGACGAGTCCATCAAAGATTTCATCCACGAGACCAAAGTTATGAAGCAGGTCAAGGACGCTGGGGCCAAGAACATCAACGAGTTGATCGAGGCTATTTCCATTCATTCGCAGCTGTGGTTGGTTTGCGAGTACTGTCCTGGTGGTAGTGTGAGAACTCTGGTTAGTCTCCGTGATACATCCCTTTTCCTTTGTCTCTTGCTTGACAATGGCTAACCTTGAAAAGATGCGCGCCACAGGTGACCGCCTCGATGAGAAATTCTTGATTCCAGTGGCACGGGAACTCGCAGCTGGTTTACGTGCGATTCATGATGCGGGCATCATCCATAGAGACATCAAAGGTATGTTATTGAGCATTCATGAATTGATGGATGATGAACACTACTAACGGCTTCAAACAGCTGCCAATGTTCTGATACACGAGGAAGGGCACTTGCAGATTTGTGATTTTGGCGTGGCAGGAGTCCTGCAGTCACAAAAGGACAAACGGTCCACTTGGATTGGGACACCACATTGGATGCCGCCGGAAATGTTTTCGACCCGGGGCGAGGCCCACAAGTATGGAAGCGAGGTACGCTCTTATAAACAGCTGGATGAGCAAAATGAGTGAGACATTCACTGACCCTCGCAGATTGACGTTTGGGCGTACGGATGTACCTTGTTCGAATTCGCCACTGGCAACCCTCCCAACTCAAACCTGCGCGAGCGTATGCAGATCGGAAGACAACTGAACCGTACCACCCCGAAGCTGGACAACGTGAAATACAGTGATGGCCTCAAAAATCTGGTGTCATTCGCTCTCGAATCCAACCCCGCTACTCGGCCTTCGATGGCTGATATTCTCTTGCACCCTTACATCGCAGATTCAGAGGAAATCTATCCCACGTCCTCGTTACGTGAACTTGTTCGGATATACTATCAGTGGTCTCAGCGCGGAGGACAGAGAATCTCTTTATTTCACCCCGGAGGAGCTGCAGCTGCGGAAGTCCCAGGCCTCGAGCCCGACTTTGAAGAGGACTGGAACTTTAGCACTACAGATGGCTTCGAGAGGCGGTTTTCTGTCATTGATCTGGACCAAGTTGCTGCGTCTTTGGCGGAAATGGAGAGGGAAGACAGCCCGGCTCATTCCGTCGAATCTGATTCGAACGAAGAACCTGTCCAAACCGCCATGACCGAAGAAGACAAAGCGAACTTTGATGAACGCGTCCGCAGAGGCGCTGAAGCCATGGAGGGTCTTTTCAACGAAGAAAAGCCGAGTTACAAATATGAGACCAAGAATGATTTCGTGCCTGTCGAGCCCAAGCCTCCAGTGTCCGACCTTCCTCTCCGCATGGAAACCGACCGTTCCTCTGTCACTTCGACCTTCATTGACATCGATATTGGATCTTTTGATTCCTCGCACTATGCCGCGGGCGCGACGTCAGCCCAACCCTTCCAACTTGCGGACGCCGACACGATCAAAGCCAACAGATCAAGCGGTCGCCAGCAGCGCAACTCAAATGAAGCACGTTCTCGCTCATCCAGCAGTGATGTTCATTCCAACCGAGAGTCTGTTGATATGACTTACCAACCCCAAAATGGCCCACGGCCCCCAACCATGGACTGGAAATTCCCTGTGTTCATGCAACCTGCGACGGAGGAGGCGTCCAAGGCAGAAGTGGAGAGTCCTAAGCAAGAAACACCAGAGCCCGACCTCAGCGGCAGACGCGCAACAATGGAATGGACCTTCCCCGTGATGACCTCCAACGAGCAAGGCAGCCAAGAGAACGCAGGGGACTACAACCGGTACAGCACCCTCAGAGCGCCTCTTACGGCTCTCCAGGAACCTTCGACGACCAACCGTCCTTCCAGCATTGGTGAACCGGGTGACTCTCGACCCTCCACATCGACATCCGGAAAGTCCAGCATCTCCGCCAGCTCCGATACCGATTACGATCCCTTCCGCTTCGACCGGCCATCCACCCCTCCCAACGCTTCTACCGAGCATGCGAGGTCCTCAAGCAACGAGTTTCCGGTGTTGGAATTGTCGGACTACAGCGACCCTGACCGATCATCTGTTCTAGACGGCCCTGGTCCTGACGAAGAAGATGAACCTGTTGAGGAAAATCATTCTGTATCTCATTCTGAGCCGTTTCCAACCGCTATTCCATCTCGAGCTCCTGAGGCCAACGCGCCCTTCCCCACCATTGACGAGATTCCTATGTCTGAGCCTTTGCCCACCGCGAGACGCGACCCCCCGTCAAGTATTGCGTCGATGGGTCCTATCCAATTCCCCGAGCTACTTCCGCCCCGACTTGAGGTGATGACTGGGAGATCTGACGAGTCTGCCATTACAGCTGAATTGGACAGACTACTCGGTGACTTTCTGGGTGCGCTTTCTGCCACTGGAGAGGCGCTGTCTCGTACTCGAATTGGCACCGATTCCAGCAAAGACCACAGCACGACTTCTGAATAGATGTGGATAACTCGAATACTGTGCGGTACATGCATTGGCTGTTGGCGCTGGCGATTGCTTAGACTGCAGGTTGGTTTGGATGACTTACGACATGTTTTGTGGGCGCGTCATGGTGGTGTTATATAGTTGGATCCATTTGTATGGCCAGCAAGCGATGGTAGTCTGGAAGCCGTGTAGCATATTCGGACCTTTAGAAGGCGGTTTCTCACTTTGTTTGTATCTAGCTTGAACTACATAATCCATCAATCACATTCAGATAATCTCAAACTCTGCCTGCAGCCCCAAATGATCAGTCACCCACATCTCCTCCCCCTTCGCTCCATCACTCGCTTCGTCGCTGTCCCCATTCGGATACTCAACCCAGATCTTCTCCCCCGCCCCAATCCTCTGCAAGGCCGTCACCCGCAGCCCTCCACAGAATAACACTTTGTCCATACGACTGCACCCAAATTTCTCGCGCATCCAATCGGGGATCTGCTGGCCCCACGTGAAACTCTCCTCGGTCCCGTCCTGGCCACCGAGGACCAAGAACGTGTCGTGGAGGTTACAATCCCGCGGGGCGACGGCGTCCTCGGGCGCAAAGGCGTTCAAATCGCCAGCAAGAATCGCCCCGTGCGGCGTAGGCAGGGACAAATCACCACCGTCAGCCGTGCCATGCATGAAGTCCGCCGCGCGACGTAGCTGCACGGGCCGCCGTGGCGGAAAAGACACAAGACTTTCCAGGTGGGTGTTGCAGAGTCTTAGCGGGGCTGCTTCGCTGTCCGCATTAGACATCCTCGGGCGGAAGGAGCTCGGGTGGGAACCTACCGTTCGAGTTGAGGGCAATATCGACGAACAGCGCGTCGCGCTACATCCGCGACGCAGCGTAGGGAACGCGAAACACCCGTTCGACGGGAAGACGCTTGTCGACAAGGGTGGTGGTCCCGTAGCTGCCTAGCCAGTGCTGTGTGGAGAAGTCGGTGATGTAGAAGCTCTCTTGCACCCAGGGCGTGGCTTTGATCAGCTCTAGATCCGAGGCGACCATTTCCTGCAGGAAGATCACCTCCGGGTATGGCGCGGGCGGCCGTTGCGAGAGATAGCGCAGAGCTGCGGCGGTGCGCTCATTCTTGCAGGGCACTTGGAAGTCGATGTTCCAGGTTGTGAGGCGGATGTTGCGCAGGGGGCTGGTGATGTTGGTGTCCCTGTGGGCTTGCAGCGGCGTCCATGCCGGGGCGATGTAGTGATAGAAGGATTGGAGGTTTGGAAGGTCGAGACTCTTGGGGATGTTTAGTCGCGATGCCATCGTGGAATGTGGAGGACGCTGTGGGTGGAATAGTTGGGAGTGGGAGGGGGCGAGGGGCTGACATTCCTGATGAGATGTAGTTGTATGCTTGCTGGTGGCGGATGCGAAACCCTCATATACTTCTCTTCATCACCACCCTCTCCCTCGTTTCTCTCGCACACTTTTCTCTCTCACGTCATATCCTTCTCATCATGCTATCACGCCATGTCGCCCATCACTCTCCTCTCGTCTCGCTTTGAAGCCTCGCCGCAGTCCTCTCGCCAGTGGAGATGTCTGCTCCAGGAAGTGAAGCTGCTGTATATCCAGCGCCAATTCAAACAATGCGCGATACGCGCCTTTGACATCCTCCAAATGGCCCCAGAGCCAGTAAGCTATGCTCGTTTATTCCCTTCTAATCGTCATCATCTAACGCAAACCAGATCCACCCCATCTACAGCACATACCTCTACTTCTACAGCGCCATCTCCTACGAGGCGATGGGCCGCGCCGCGCACAATTATTCCAACAAGAAGCTCTCTCTCCTCCGCTCGGCGCTGGATTGCTTCATGACCTGCAGCGCCGTGCTTCCATCCCCTATTGAAGAAGATGAGCGCGGGACCAGTCAATGCTCCCTCAGTGACTCACTCTTCTCTGACAGACCCTCGTCCTCGGGCAGTCTCGTCAGCATCGGCGGCATGGTCGACAAAAGCATCGACGGTGCAGACGAAGACCCCTTTATCTGTGACACAGACACTGCCGTGGAGACAATCTTCATGTCGAAACTGCTGACCGCACACGAACAGCCCAAACGCAACAAACCGCGTCTCATCCCCCCGCCATTGAAAATGCGCGAGTCCACCGACAACCAAACCGCTCATCTGCATCCCCTAAAGCTCGCGACCGGCGAACCTGATGACCCGGCACCATCCAAGACACCCAGCATCACGACAGAACGGCCCGTCCGAGCTCGACCCCCGCCTCTCCCGATCAAAATCGTACCCTTCGGGACGTCCAGTCCCCGTTCTCGGCGCAGAGAAGCCCCCAAGCCATCTGCCAGACCAGCCCAAATACCGTCAACCGGAACGCCGCAGCAGAGTGTCCTCTCCGCGTGCAAAAACCCCCAGACGCCGCCAATGCCCAACCCATCAGTCACCCGCTACAACAGCAGCCTGCGGTCGTTGCGCGGGGAGATTAACGCAAGCATCGCCGCCATCCACGCGCTGATCGACGAGACCACCGAGCTGCAGGATGCGCGCCGGGCGACGCGCGATTTCCGCCGCTCTGCGTCGTTCTGGAACTTCAGTCCTGTGAAAGACGGCAGCGTGCGTGCCGGTGAGACGCCTGCTTTGCCTGGACGCGTCTCCACTGTTCATGAGACGAAGGAGCAGCGGATTGCGAGATTGCGCGCCGATGGCTGGAACACGGTTGGATTGAAGGCGGTTCATCGGGGATGGAAGGGTGCAGAGTACTATCAGACGTATTGTACGGCGGTGTTGAGCGAGCTGTATCTTGACCGGTAGATGTAGATATCACGGGCATTGGTGCTTGGGGTTTTGTTTGGGTCAGATCTCAGGTTGGGAGTCATGGCATGTTGGAGATACATTGCCTGGTGTTTAATGAGGGCTGGCAGGTGGCTCAGTCGATATGATACTTAACGACCAATAATGATAATGATATTAGCACCAAACAGCAGGATTCAATCTTCTGATTGAATGTAAGTGAGCATGGGAACGGTGGTCAGCATGAAACTAGCCCCAAAATGAAATCCACTACTGCGCCGCTTAGATACTAGGTTGTCTACTTGGGCGACGTCAATGTATAACCTGGTAGGGCTGCAGTGTGCTGCATGTCCGCGAACTAGGCTAACTGGGGACAGACGCACGGAGATGCGGAGTGGAAGTCTGGGGTCAGTGGACTCCTCAACTCCACTCTGAAGACGTTCTCCCCGCGGACATACGGTGGCGGCGATGTCATGATTGAGGTCGCCCGTGAGCTGAGCCCGTCGGTACCTGCGCCAAAGACCATATTCTCTTCAAGAGTACGCTGGCAACCGCGTTGGCGTTCACTTGGCGGTTGCGCCGTACACGGCCGCGGATGTCTTGCCCTAGCTGAGGAGCTTCGCGATGGCTGCGGCGAAGCAACGCAGCGGTGGTGCCAACAAGTCGCTCTGCGGTCGACATTGGTATCAGGCAGACCGGGATGGAACGACCAAGTTACAGGAGCAGATGCTCGCGTCGAACTTTGTTTAGGAGCGCGATTGCGGTGGGGGCTACCAGCGGTAACACCAGTGCGGTGAATGAGACTCGTGCACTGGTCAGAACGAAGGTAACTATGACAATGGAAGTGGTTGTATGGATGTGTCTTCCATAGCATTGGTGGGACTGGTGTGTCAACTGGTGAGGTGGATGTAGATCAGGAGGACGATGGAGCTGTATGCGTACATCGGGAATAGTTCCATGGATCGTCTGCACCGCCTCATCTTGGGGCATAAAGTGGTTGCCTCTGGACTCTTGAGCTGCCTTGGTCTTTTTCTTGTGCATATATAATTGATCATCATCCTTTCAGCCCTGAGGACCGTTTCACTCGTATTCCCTTAATTTATCTCGGAATCCGCTGCCATCGTGTGAGGCTGAAACATCGTCTGGCCCCCGCTCTTCTCCACGGCCCAGACTCTTCTCTTCTCTCTTCTCGTCTCGTCTTCTTCTTCTTCTTCTGTTCCTCCTTGTTCTCTTCTCTCGATCTCTTCAGCTTCTCTACCTGCTCCTTGTCGGTCGGATCTCTTCTCTCTATTCCATCTCCTCCTGCTGGTCGTCGACCGCGGTCCCTCTGATCGTCCCGTTATCTGGTGCCTACGCACAGCCCTCCATCCAGTAAGTCAACAACCCCAAACTCTCCCCTATACCACCTTCTCCTCCGATCGCCGCTCACTGTCTCCCTCGTTCAGGTCCTAAAACCGTCGTTCACTCTCCTTCATCGGCCTTCTTGCTCTCCCTCTTCAGCCCTTCTGATCTCTGCGCCCCGCTATCCCCCCTCGCGTGCGGGGTCTGATCTTCTTGTCGCACACTACATTTCGCTTTTCCGGACCCCTCAATCCGGTCCCATACAACCACCATGAGCTGTGAGTTCTACTACAACGCGTAACTCGTTTATACTCTGTTACATTTGCCCTCGATTTGCTCCGTCCATGCGTTCCTCCCATCAAAGGCCAATTGCTGCCTAATGATCGGGCCCACTGGTGACATCCTGCTGGGCTTCGTGGATCTCCCGAAATCCTGAACCCAACTGCTGGTCAATCGCAGTCATGTTGCTCCCGGCAATGACATCGCTGGAGCTCGGGGTCAATGCCCTGGTCGGTCTCTGCACGCTCGTCAGCTTCCTGTTATATGGTCGGGATCCTTGTCGTTCTTCCGCAGTGACCTTCCTTTCCCCTCCGAGGAACTCGGTCCCCAGTTTCGTGACTTTATTCTATTCATAACACCAGTGGTGCTAACATCTCATTGTGTACAGTCTCCAACATGCTCAATAAGCTTTCGGGGCAGCCCGAAAGCTACGAAAAGAAGTACGATCTGCCCTTGCGTCTGCTCTCGCTTTTGGAGTTGTTATAATAACACATGATGTCGCGCAACAGGGCGCAATATAAATTCGGCAGAACCCTCGGTGCTGGCACATACGGTATTGTCCGCGAGGCTGACTGTAGCTCCGGAAAGGTCGCCATCAAGATTATCCTCAAGAAGAACGTGAAGGGCAACGAGCGCATGGTCTACGATGAGCTGGAGATGCTCCAGGCCTTGAACCATCCCCACATCGTTCACTTTGTGGACTGGTTCGAATCGAAAGTGAGTCGATGCTCAGACTGAATTGCGCGTCGCATGCACTAACAACACCGCAGGACAAATTCTACATCGTCACTCAGCTGGCAACCGGCGGCGAGTTGTTCGACCGCATCTGCGAGTACGGCAAGTTCACTGAAAAGGATGCTTCGCAAACAATCCGACAGGTGCTGGATGCCGTCAACTACTTGCATGTGCGCAACATCGTCCACCGAGGTGAGTTGCCGCAACCACGGATAACTCTTCTCCCCAGCATCTAACGGGACACAGATTTGAAGCCGGAAAACCTTCTCTACTTGACGCGCGAACCGGAGTCGCCCCTCGTTCTGGCCGATTTTGGCATCGCCAAGATGCTCGAAAACCCCTCGGAAGTCCTCACCAGCATGGCCGGGTCGTTTGGCTACGCCGCCCCGGAGGTCATGCTCAAACAGGGTCACGGCAAGGCTGTCGACATGTGGTCTCTCGGCGTGATCACCTACACGCTTCTATGCGGTTACTCGCCCTTCCGATCGGAGAACCTCTCCGACCTGATCGAAGAATGTCGGTCGGGTCGCATCATTTTCCACGATCGGTACTGGCGGGATGTTTCCCAGGATGCCAAGGACTTCATCATGACCCTACTCCAGCCGGACCCCTCCCACCGGGTCACCTCCGAGGTCGCTCTCAAACACCCCTGGCTGACCGGTGAGACTGCCAGCGACCGTGATCTGCTGCCTGAAATCCGCGCGTACATCGCTCGCTCCCGTCTGCGCCGTGGCATCGAGATCATCAAGCTCGCCAACCGCATCGAAGCCCTCAAGATGCAGGAGGACGACGACGATATCCCCAGCCCGGCCGACATGGCCGCTGCTGCTGCCTCTGATGCTGATTCTCCAGCGAAGGGGGCTGCGAATGGGGGCACCGCTGCTAGCGGTGGTGAAGCGGCCACTACCAAGAAGCGGAGTCTGAGCAAAATCGCGCGCGGGGCTATCTTCCGCGAGGTGGTCCTCGCCAAGGTCCGTGAAATGAAGGACAACGAAGAGCGCGAGCGGCTGGAGCGCGAGGCCCGAGACAAGGCCCATCCGTAAGGATCTCATCTTGGGGTTGGCGTTTTCTCTGGGCGATTGTCCGTTAATACATGGTCCGCTTTCTTTCGATTTTGGCCCTGCCCATGCTGCACGGGGCGACGGGTCATGCTTTTGAATTATTTTGTGAATATTATTCCATGATTCCCCGTCTATAGTCACACGGAGTGCACATGCTGTTGTGAATGTTCAGTTGAGCTGGTCTGTTGTGGTGAATGTTTATGTAGAATGAATCCAATATGACTGAATCAGGTGATCGGGCGATGGCAGGTGATCGTCCCGCGGAGCCTCTTTTATCTCTTGCGACTTTCCTCCTCCTCCTCCCCTCACTCTTCCGTCAATATCCTCCCAATTCCCTTGGACGGGCTTCCTTGTGGTCTTGTTCCATTCTTTCCTTCGGCCGCACTTGACTCCATCGGTATCTCCCGTATCGCATCGTGGTCGACACATCACCGCCTGCGGATCTCCCCGCGGTGTCAGACGTCATACATCTCGACGGCGCAGCGTCGAGTCCACCCACGATCTTTGCTTGATCGCATTAACGAAACACTGCGATCGAGGACTAGAGCCACTACCATCTGTACATACTGCTCGCGACCCGTTCGTCAAGATGTTCGCAACCAAGCGCTTAAGCAAGGTGAGGCCGCTCTTCCCCTCTTCCCCTCCCCCTCATCGACCAGCCAGCTAACATGCCCGCAGGAGCTCCTAAAGGTACACTCTCGCACACACACACAAACACACACACCGAATCCACCACTAACCCGCCCAGATTAAAGAGCACGTCCCGCCAGGAATCACGATCGCCAAGTCCGACAACCTCGAAGAATGGCAAATGGACATCCGCGTCCTCGACGAGAACCCGCTCTACCAAAACCAGACCTACCGGCTGAAATTCACCTTTTCATCAAAATACCCCATCGGTGCGTCTCCTCCAGCCACCTTTTTTTTTTTTTTTATTTCCGCGCAACACCCCATAATCAGCGACAGACAGCTAACAGGGCCTTTCCCGGTAGAACCCCCAGAAGTCCAGTTCATCGAACTCCCCAGCTCCTCCGACACGCCCCGCCCCATCCCCATTCACCCACACATCTACAGCAACGGCATCATCTGTCTGGACCTCCTCAGCTCCGCCGGCTGGTCACCCGTCCAGACCGTCGAGAGCGTCTGCATGAGCATCCAGAGTATGTTGACCGCCAACTCGCGTAATGAGCGGCCCCCCGGCGATAAGGATTTTGTCTCGTATAACCGTCGTCGACCGCGGGATATCAATTTCTACTACGATGATGATAATGTGTAGGATGCGGCTGTCTCCGATCCGTCCTTTCTGTCTTGTTCCTTCTTGGTTATTTACCTTGGCAATATTTGCGCCTGATCCGGATTACCGTCTTGGTTGTCTCTTTGCATCTCATTGGCGTACTTCTTTACGGGAGTAACTAGGCGTGGGCGTGTGCATTCTATTCTGGGCTCATCAGTTGGTGACTGTTATCTGTTCAACACATCACCCCTCCTGTGGCGTTTTGGATTCGCGCGGTTTTATCTCATCGCATCTATCGTCCGTCTGACAGATACCTACCAGCTACGTCACGCATTGCAAATGACATGTTGAGTCAAGCTACTGAAACATGGTAGATATTGTAATCGACATGTCACTATACACAGTTTGATTGTTGCAAGAAGAGGTGATGGCACGGACAGATGAGACAAAGGAAACAGGAATGAGATATAAAAGGTAAAACGCCATTAAAGAGACTAGCAATGGTACAGCTTGCGGAATCGCCTGCTTGCTCCCCACCTCTCTCCTGTAGTTTTACACCCTCTCACATACAGAAAACAGAAATGCAACATTTTCTCTTTGTGACAAGGAGATTCCAGTGTATCGGGTATGCGCTGGTTCCTTTTTTACAGAAGTGGGCGACGATCATTCAGTCTATTCCTCCGTTTCGTTCTTTTTCTTTGGTTTTTGATTTCCCGTGTCTACCGGTCAACTTCACCGAACACCAGATCCATCGTTCCTAGGGGTAGGTTAGCGGGGATCAATCAGGGAAATCACAAAGTTCAAACATACCGATAATGGCAACAGCATCGGCCAGAAGGTGACCGCGGGCGACCTGGTCGAAACCACCCAGATGGGCGAAACCAGGAGCACGGATCTTGCAACGGTAGGGTCTCTCGCTGCCATCACTGACCAGGAACACACCCATTTCACCCTTGGGGGCCTCAATGGCGGAGTACGTCTCACCCGGGGGCACAGCGTAACCCTTGGTGAAGAGGAGGAAGTGGTGGATCAGAGCCTCCATGTTCTCCTTCATGGCGGCGCGAGGGGGAGGGCTGATCTTGTAGTCCTCAACCTTGACGGGGCCCGCGGGCATCTGGTTCAGGCACTGGTGGATGATGCGCAGGGACTGGCGGAACTCCTCCATACGGCAGAGGTAACGGTCGTAGCAGTCTCCGTTGACGCCAACGGGGACGTCGAACTCGACCTTGTCGTAGGCGTCGTACGGCTGGGACTTACGGATATCCCACGGCACACCGGATCCGCGCAGCATGACACCAGTGAAGCTCATGTTCAGCGCATCGGCGGCGTTGACAACTCCAACACCCTGAGTTCTAGCCTTCCAGATACGGTTGTCCGTCAGCAGTTCCTCGGTCTCGTCAATACGGTCGCCGAACTGCGTAGCCCACTGGTAGATGTCGTCGAGCAGGCCAAGGGGGAGATCCTGGGACACACCGCCAGGGCGGACGTAGGCGGCGTGGAGACGGGCACCGGAGACACGCTCGTAAAATTCCTATCGAAGAGATTTGTTGGTCAGAGAACTATGCTCACCGGCAGGAATGGTGGGTATAAAGCCGTCAAGTACTCACCATGAGCTTCTCACGCTCTTCGAAACCCCACAGGAATGGCGTCAGGGCACCGACGTCCATAGCATGGGACAGAACAGACATGAGGTGGTTCAGGATACGGGTCATTTCACCGAACAAGGTACGGATGTACTTGGCACGCTCGGGGATCTCAATGTTCAGCAGCTTCTCAACGGCGAGGGAGAAGCACTGCTCGTTCGTCATCATGGACACGTAGTCCAAACGATCGAAATAAGGCAGGGCCTGCATGTAGGTCTTGTACTCGATCAACTTCTCAGTACCACGGTGGAGGAGACCGACGTGGGGATCGGACCGCACGATCTCCTCACCGTTCAGCTCCAGAATCAACCGAAGCACACCGTGAGCGGCGGGGTGCTGAGGACCAAAGTTGACGGTGTAGTGACGGATTTTGCGGCCGACCCCTTCGTCCTCAGACTCGAGACCGGCGGCCACCTCGGGAGCCTCGGCAGTACCCTTGTTGGCCAGATGCGTGAAGGTAGGATCGGTGGGAACGAGTCTGGTGGCCTGATAGCTGGTGGGCTCCGCATACCGACGGGGCAGGGAGGTGGTTATCGACCGAGATCGCGGAACGGTGGTGGTATGTCTGTTGATGGAAGAGGGGCGGAGACCGAGCCTTTTGGGCGCATTGCCCGCCAGGCGAGTGAAAGATGCAGCCATTCGGAAGGAGAGGGAGAGGAGAGGGGAGAGGTAGGCGGATCCTCAGTCCGACGAGAGACAATGGATGGGGAGGGAGGTCGGAGATCGAATGCCGGTTGCTTTGGATGGACACTGGGGAGGTTGCGCTGAGATACAATTTGGGCAGTCACGTGGCTTGGTCATCAGCCGCGTTCTGGTTGGTCTTTTTGGCCGTCTATACACCACTCACGCTAGCCGCCTCTCCGCTCTTGAGCTGGGTGTGATTTAGTCGACTTGCTTCTCTCACCGCCTCCGACATACTGCCGCTTCCTACAGAACTTTTTCCATCGCATCAAATTCCTTTCCCCTCAGTCGACTTCGTCTCGCTCAACTCCCCCTCTCAATCTCCCTTCGCCATGGCGCCTCTCATTCCTACACAGGCGGAGCTGGACCGCAGACGGGTATGTACTACTACCTGCAGCAAAATTTCCATTTTACCCAACATACTAACACTTTCCAAGCTCGTCAGCATCAATCCGGAAACTGTCTCCAATATCCCCTCCACCGACTTTCCCGGTCATTGGCCTGGAGAATCCCACGAATGGTCATTGGACAAGTTTAGAAATGTACGTTCTCGTACAATTCTAGCATATGAATTGTACCATATGCGCTAACGTCTTGCAGGACTTCAAAGTCGAATTCCACCGCAACGCCCCATTCGAAGCCTCCTTCTCCCTCGTGGGCCTTGACGCAGCAATCGCAAATGCTTTCCGTCGAATTCTCATGGCTGAGGTACCCACTCTTGCAATCGAATACGTTTTCGTCCACAACAACACCTCGGTCATCCAGGATGAGGTACTCGCGCAACGACTGGGTCTTATTCCCCTCAAGGGTTCCGTAGAGGGCATCAATTGGATGCGCTGGTTCAAGAAACCTACCGACGATGACCCCGAGAGCGGCAGCACTCCTAGCGACTACAACACTATCGTTTTGCGACTCGATGTCGAGTGCACCAAGAACCCCAATGCCGCCAAAGACGAAGACGATCCCCGCAAGCTCTATAGGAACGCCCATGTCTACGCCAAGGACATTACCTTCCACCCCGTCGGTCGTCAGGAGCAGTTCTTTACCGGCGATGATGCCATTCAGCCCGTTAACCCGGATATTCTGATCGCCAAGCTTCGGCCCGGCCAGAAGATTAGTATGGAACTACACTGCATCAAGGGCATTGGAGCCGACCACGCCAAGTTCTCCCCTGTCTGCACCGCCTCCTACCGCCTTCTTCCGGACATCAAAATCCAGCGCCCCATTATTGGCGATGATGCGAAGAAGTTCGCTAAGTGCTTCCCGCGCGGTGTTATCGGGATCGAGCCCGTCACCCGCGAGGAGGCAGCGAAGAAGGGAAGCGGATATGAAGGCCACGAGGGTGAAATGAAGGCTGTTGTCCGTGACGCGTTCAACGACACCGTCAGCAGAGAATGTCTGAGACACGAGGAATTCCAGGGCAAGGTGAAGCTTGGTCGCGTACGCGACCACTTCATCTTCAATGTTGAGAGCACGGGCCAGTTCAACAGCGATGTCCTCTTCCTTGAAAGTGTCAAGGTCCTCAAACTGAAATGTGCGCGGTGGAAGAGAGGCTTGGCTGATCTCATGCGGTAGTGGGAAAGGTCGCGGTCTCTGATTTTAACCATTATATAATGCATTGCCCGGCGTTGGATTCGTGTCTTTGATCCATTTTGTACAGTTTACGAGAAAAGTTGGTCAAGGCCTTCTTATAGTTGGGAGTCTGGATACGGATTTGTTTCTTCAGATAGAGAAAAAGCAAAATTCATTCTGAATGGTTCAATATGAAGATCTCCCTCATACTAATGCAATCGTGTCTCATTCCATAGGAAATATCTAGTCTCCTTATTCTACTTGAAAATCAGCCGGTACCGGAAGTCAATGGTATACGCAGGATCGCTGACAGCGATTTCTTCGCCGTCCTCAACCAGCTCGCCAACCTTCCGCTGCAGGTTGTCCCTGGTCTGCTCCTCCAACTGGGGTGGGAATCGCTGGTATAGAGTCTTCTCTTCAGTTCTCATGCTGGGCTTCTTCAGCTGTGCTTCTGGACGCTCTCCAAGCGTTTCAATGAACTCTTGCAAAGTCATTTCCGGATCAACCGTCATCTTCCGAGCTAGATTTCCACACACTGGGCAGTCCGGCTTCTTCTCCGCCTCGAAGGTGTACGTATACACGCCTTCCTCGCCGGCGTACATCATGTAATTCTCGAGATAGGGATTACACGATGTCGCGATTTTCAACGCCTCCGATGTGGTCGCAGCGGCGATCACCGCGTTTGTCGACGCAATCGCCGGAATAATATTCTTGACCACTCCTTGTGTCATCTGGAAGGTCACACCGTGGATGTTGAACTGCGCAGCGCGTTCAAGAGCGGCATTATACACCCAGCCGATATGCTCCATATCGTCACTGTCGAAAGCATCATCTTTGCGCTTCTCCTGCCAGGCAATCTGGTGCGCCCATTCAATGCAATGCTGCGGCTGTCGGGGAATAGTGGCGATGGTGCAAAGAGGCACGGCTGGGCGAGGAGCGTGCATATCGAGCTGGCACTCGATGCAGGAGGAGAGTGTTGGGAGAATAACACGGGCCTGGCCCTTGAATCCTATGGTTTTATTAGGTTTCGTGATTCGGCTACTGTATCGAAAGGGCTGATATTCCTTACCTTCAGTTCCGCCATCGATAAGCGGCTTCAAACTCTCCGGGTCTTCGGGGTCAACCATGCCAATGAGCGTCGCGTTGATCCATCGGCGGGCTTCAATGCTGTCTAAGCCACAGACGATAATCTTGAACTGCATGTAGTAGTCTTCGTCCTTGTCTTGGATTTTACCAACATATGGCGTAATCTTGACGCCTTTGACCCGTCTCTCGACAAAGGCCGCGGCAACTTCGGCCTTAGGTTTTCCGATGTCCGACTGCCGGAACAGGAACTGTCGGTTGAGATTGGAGATATCAATTGTGTCTGGGTTCAGTTAGGCGAGGCGGTATGTTGATACGTTCTGTATAATAGGGTACACATACCCATATCGATGACATGAATATCTTTAAACCCGGAGAGCGCCAGGTTCTTCAAGATCTCGCAGCCTAAGCCACCAGCTCCACTGGAGGAGGGAGTCCTATTAGCTCACTTTTCGTCGATCGAGGGAGATCCAACATACATCACCCTGAAGAGACGTCAGCTCAATGCGATTACATTTGTTTTTGGTATACGTACAGGATTTTCGATGTCTCCAGCGCAGTGATAGTCTCCGGTCCAGGGACCCAATCCTCATCGCTGAACGGACCTGGTTTGGTCAGGACGTTGTGAAGGTATTTCCTGGAATTCATCAGTAACAGAAAGTAATCAGATACGATAGTTCCATACCATCGTAGAGAATGGTCCGTAGTGGTCATTGTTACTGAGATCCGCGGGTATATAGCAGGGAAATGGCACGGTGAGCAGTCGTGAGGCCTCCACCGCGTCGGCCGACAGGCAGCTGTAGAGGAACCGAGTTCAATGAGAGATATTGCAGCTCGGTATAAAGCTCGGCATAGGAGATTATGCTGGTTCAATATACCCCAATACGCGGGGTTAGCAAGAAATTATAATCAAGGGAAGCCTGATTGAGGCTGAGTTTATGAAGGTCAGAAGGTCCGATCATATCGTTGACTGTTCAAAATACATGCCGCCGCACGTGACCGCGCCGCTCCATACAACAATTTCATCCACCCTTTACTAACACTCTCTCACTCTCTCTCAATACACATGATACAATGATCATTTGACGATGGATGGGCTATTGACTGAGATTAAGACGGTCTCGAATGATCAGCAATCATCGTCTATCACCCCCGTGTCAGAAGCTCCTCGTCGCGATGGCTTGGAAAAGAGCCAACCGGGATCGGCCAGTGATCCAACGTCACTAAATAACGTCCTTACATTGCTAAGGTCAAACCCTGACATAGACCAGCTAGCACAGCTGCTTGTCTGCATCGACCCATCAAACAAAGATAGGCCTGCCACTCACTTCGATCTGCGCGTCGCAAGCCCAGCAACAGCTCAGATCCTCAATGCCTTAGTCAGCGTCACGGTGCCTGATCATTGGGAACTGCTGGTCACCAAAACCAAGGGTTCCAGGACAGGAGCTGCTAAAGTGCGTGCATCATTGTTGAGGTGCCTCAGCAGTGTTGCTGGAGTCAGCTGTCTGCTGGCCCAGATCCGTTCTCTTATAGCACTATTTCGAGCATCATCCGAAAAAGCAAAAGCTTCGGGAAGCCAAATTCAGCTTCGGAATATTCTGAGTGTTGTTTCGGCTTTATTGGAACCCAAAGACTTCTGTTTGCGTCTTTACACAAATATCGAGGCGCTCTATGCCAATGCAACCCAAAAACAAATCGCCTGGAAGGAGTTTCTGTCTCTCATCGCTGCCAGCAGAGTCCTCTCAACCGCAGCAGAAGCACTATCACTGCTTGAAGAATCCGAGCAGACCATGATTTCATGGATTGGGGACGGCTATCGGTATGCATCTTGGCTTGGAGCCAACATTTGCCACATGGCGTCGAAGCCAGAACACGATAACGTGGATGCGTGGAAGGCCCTGGCCTCTCTCATGGGGCGCGCGTTGAGCCTTGGCTACACAGGTACTCTTGAACAAACAGCGACCTAGACTCAGTCCTGTTACTAACACCCCTAGCAGATCAACTAGTGCGCGAAGTCTATACCGGACTTCTCGTTAATAAAGCGCTCTCTACGCAGTACAATTCTCTGTTTGATAACCTGCGCCCAACAGAGCAAGTCGCATTTCTGGAAGCCAGTCTCCGCGATATTGAGAAAAAATACTTCTCAACAGAGCTTTCTGGAAGCACCACCCAGGGATCTATCAGTCCGGTTGTCTGCGCAGTCGCCGGCTTATGCTCAAGCCTGGTGGGTAATAGACCTCAACTGCAGGGACAGCTGATCGATTGGCTTGCCAAAGGCCAAGGTGGCTCTATACAGACTTCTGGTCTGCGTCGAGCCTTGATAGCTGGCTTCGGTGACAACGAAGGTAGTATCTATCACAACTTAGCCTCGAACCTTGTTGACGTTGATTACGCAGACTTGACAAGAACTTTGTTCACCAAAAGCCTGAAGCAGTCGAACGACAAATTTTATATCAAGCATGCTCCCTTGAGAAGCCAAGAAGGTACGCTCTGCATGCCCTAGGTGTGCTACATTTTGTCTAACCCAATACAGCAAACACACAGGTTATTCTTCTAGCCGCTGGTTCCCTCAAACGGCTGAATCACTGGGCGATAAAGGAGTTAGGGCACTCAGGTGTCTTCCTAAACACTGTCTCAAATCGTTTAGCAGCGTCATCTACAAAAGCCCGCTTCCTAGGCATGATCATTGGAACTGCAGTTTCACGGCTGGTCGAAAAACCAGGTAAAGAAATGAAGTTCGGCCTGGATGAAATGGAAAGTGAAGAGGCCTTGTGGTATTTGAGCCTTCTCGAAGTCAATGACAGCATCGGCTCCTTGGAATCGCTGCGGGCTCCACAAAACCTACCAACGCTACAAAAGAGTGCCACAAAGACCCCTCCTGCCTCAACAACTCGCCAGCAAACGGCAAAGATTGTGTCCATCGAAGAGATAGATGATGCAGCCACCGAGCTATCAGACGACGAAGACGATCTAATACCTTACGAGAAGCCAGATGAAGACCCTTCAGACTCCGATGATGATCCAACTCTGATTCAGCGTAACAAACCGACAGCACCAATGTACGTGTATCTCTGGCGCAAGTGCTTTAGCACCAAACAACTGACGTTTCCAGATACATTCGCGATCTCATAACATATCTGCGTGACACGGAGAACGTAGAACGCTATGAGCTAGCACTAACTACGGCCCCATCGTTGATTCGACGCAAGACAGGTTTTGGCACAGAGCTTGCCGAAAACATCGAAGAGCTGGCTCTTGTCACAGTCGGTCTACAGGAACAAAGCAAACTTTTCAAGTTTCACGAATACCGCTTGCAAAGCATGATTGCTCTGATCGTCTCTAACCCTCTGAAGATGGGCCGTTGGTTTTCCGCAATGTTTTTCGACGGCGATCTCTCCCAGGTCCAGCGGTCAGCGGTCCTCACAGCTCTGGGTCTTAGCGCTCGTGAGCTAGCCGGCACCGGCCAGCAAGATGCGGAAACACTAGGTCTCCCGGCGTTGCCAGACTCGACTTTTGCGTCGAAAAAACTGCCTGCAAATCTGGAGGCCCTGTATACGAAGGACGAGTCCCCCATTTCCAGCCTCTCAAAAAAAATATCACAGGCATCCCTCCAGCCGCTGGCCGCGAACGCTGCAGATGCAGCATCTGGGCCGAATGCTTTAAAAGTCCGAACATTCTCCTCACGCATGGAAGTCGAACAGAAACGCCAGCAGCGCGAGGCTCAGCGGCAGAAATCGACAGTCAAAGATCTACATAAGGTCCTGTCGGAAGGATTTTTCTTCCCTCTCAAAGGCCGCTTCGAAATGATGCTCATACAGTTCTCATCGTACGCTCTCTCTTTCAGGCTCGAGTCGTGATAAGAAACTAACTCCAACAATTTTCAGATCCACTTCGCCATCATACAATCCCTTCTTTGTCCCTCACATCCTCTGTCTCTTCATACAGACACTCACTCTTATTCTATCAACAATGGGCCCTCACAACCCCTTCCTACCGACCCTCACACACGAAACACTGTCGTTTCTACTCTCCCTGTACTCGCGACCTATCTCCGACGACCTTTCCGTCTTGTCTGCCCTCTTGTCCCTCTTCCTTGCGGTGATCGACTTGAACGTTGCCTCTGGTAGCTCTGGTGAGGAACGTCTCGTCACTGAGTATGCAACCCAGGTTCTCGAACTGCATGAGTGGACTGGGGAAGTGTTCGATCGAACACCTGCAGTGCAAGGAGATGATCCAAGAGAACAGTTGAGGATGCTGGCTGCTGGTGTTATGGTTAAACTAGGCGAAGTAACGGAGAGGTACCAGGGGAGGTTGATGGGCGTCAACTCAGGGTTCAAATACTAAGCCTAGGTATATATACCTACGGTTCGATATTGAGCACAATATGATATATTCATGTGTAGTCACGTCGTATTATCTGCAATGGCTAGAAAAGTCGTAACAAGAAGTAGGTCATGATTACTAGAAAATAGAAGTGATAAGCCCACTGATCTTCGCCGCGGAGCGACTACTCAGTCTTTGCGAAGCTGCCCTTCTCGACTGCCGCATCCATCATCCGATCCCCGTTTATTATACTTGTAGTACATATCACGATCTTTCTTTGTGGGGCTTCTTGCGCCGCGAGGAACCGCAAAGCTGCAATCTCTGCAAAAGTGATTCCCCCGAGGAAGAACACATATACGGTCTTCGTGGCGCCATTTCCACTTAAGGTTTGTCGGGCACGCACAGCCTTGTCGTCTCCCTTTTGGACGATGCTAAATGTCGCCCCGCGAGCGCTTTTGACGACGTCCTCGAATCCGAGCCAACCCGGTGAGGCCGTGCTAGCTGGGCGGGGAGCCGTAGTAAGTGGCGTCGTCGAGCCGCCGCGAATGAGAGAGAGGATATAAGGCTTTTGAAGCACACATTGAACCAGACGTATGCTGAGCGGGGCAAATCCACTAAAAACATAGGCGACGTCGTTTGGATCTTGTTCGCTAACTTCTTCGACGACCAGGCGTAAATTCTTGCGCAGGTAGTTGTAATTGGTTTTAGAGCCCGTCTGGGTGCCAGTAGTAGGAAGAAGCATCATCGTAGCGGAGGAACGTGGCTGCAATAGTTCCATCTTCTCCAGCGCATTGAAGGTGAGGATGTGTTCATATCCATACGCTTGGACGATCTGTCGTTTAAAGTGTTCAAGGTCTTTCGGCCGAAGACCGCCCGACATGCACGACTCCAGGCAGAGGAGGCGCAAGATCGTCTTCAGGGGTACGTCTCGGGCTATAAGCTCCTCGATTGCTTCGTGTTGGTATGTCGGGTCTGTACCTGCGGCGTTGTTCTGCTGCACTTCCAGGATTTTGCGGAACAAGTCGGAGCGAGTGTTTCTCATGATTTCCTCCGCAAGATTGGTGTGAACTCGAAGACTCTGGTGTTCCAATTGATACGACGGCAGCTTGTTAACGAACTCGCGCAGCTCTGTCGTCGATTTTGCCGTATGGCGACTTTCATAGTCACTCTCCAGGCGGCGAGCTACTTTGTTTAGGATGTCGCCAACGATAGCAAAGTTGGCATCCCGCAATTGGCTGAACAGTTGGTCTGTGGAGTCAAGCTGGATTTTCCTTTTTTGGCCCTGTTTGGACGTCTGTTGGGGAGCTTTAGAAGACTCTTGTGCTTGAGGTACTGACGTCGGGCCCACGATCGCGGTGTCAACATCTGCCTGGTTATGTTTGATGCCAACAGTTTCATCGATTAGACCCTCATACGTCAATTGAGTGAGGAGGGGCGTCCCAAAGTCGACCTCCCGATCGATGATAATCAAGCTCTCGGTGCTTGCGCTCGGCAGGAGACCTCTTGCGGAGAAATCAGTCAAACCCGAGCTTTCTTCAGCATCAAGTTCTTTCCTCATCCGTAACAAGAGATCAGCGAGCCGTCGAGCATTGTCACCCTTGCCAATGATACGAGGGAAGTACCCATGTCTTTGCTGGATGTCCATGAGCGCTTTCGCCGCAAGGAACACACAGCCCAGGTCTTTGTGCTGCAAGTATATTAATAACCGTGGGCTATATTCTGCGAATGAACGCCCTTACCAGATACAAGTCACCGAAGGAGTCCCCGAGTTCCAAGGAAAGAACATCCTGCTCCAGAGGCACAAAGTACAGAGGCATATCGGCGATATTTACATCTCCGATGACCCCGGCTTCTTCAAGAATCGAGTTACTTACGAGGGTCCGTCGAGGAACCCAGAATATAGAGATTTCATGTTCCACAGTGCCGTTGCGTTGCAAACGCTTGACCTGTTCTAAAGAGATGTTAGCCCATACTGATGGCATCCAGTCGGATTCGTTGAGAATGAAAGCCTTAGGGATGAGCTGTCTGCATCGAGAATTGATGCTTGATTTAGGGAACTCGACTGACTACGTAGAGTAGGAGAGAGTCTGCGTAATCTACTGTTTGTCCCATTTGACAACCCATCAAGGCCCAGGGAGATACGCGTGTAGGGTATTGAATAATGTGCAATAGCGAAGGAAGCGGGCCATTTAAAGACATACCTGCCACGGTCCGCACCTGGCGTGACTTTTCGGCGTGGACTAGAAATACCACATTGCGCTGGGACGAATCGACATTGGCATTCTCGAGGAGAAATACACGGTCTACACCATACTCCTGGAGCGTGGAAAACTTGACGAAGAGCCCGATTGGTCCAGCCAGATCCTGGCTCACGACTAAGTTCTTCTTGCCCCGTACCTAAACCAAGTCCTCAGCTCACGCACGAACGAACAGAAGTCATTGCCTTGGTTGGTGCATGCCCAGGGCAACAGAGAAGGAGCCTTACTCACGCCTTCAAGGAGAGTCAACAAGTCCCTACGCGTCTTGTCCTTGAGGTAGTCGGCATCAGACCTGAGATACGGCGCCATGATGATCAGACAGGCAGCATTATTTCTCGGGGGTTGAAGATGATGAGGGAGGCTGAGGAAGAGTATAGAGACATGAACAAGAATAGAAGCAATGATGAGGTTGCCTGGCCGAAGTTCGACCGTGATTCGTTTGCGGCTGGGGCTGTGCACCTTGCCCTCTTGGGCTTAGCGCCAGCACCGCCAGACACTGCCACGTATTTATGGTAAGTTACTGTTCCGTATGGTTGCATCCCTTATCATTCCATACGATAAGCCATGGCCGCCTCCGTCACAGCAATACATCCGGACAATCTGGATCCTTCGCCATGATTTGCCTGAAGCTCCCCTGACACTTCAAGGTTTCAGATTTCTTCCTTTTCCCCCTCTTCATCATCTTCTCCCCCTCTCTCGATCCTCCTTTTGCGTTTCTATTCTGTCACTTTCCTTGTCTCTCATTATCTCTTGATTCTCTGTGGTTTTGCTGGTGATATTTTGGCCTTCTTCGCCTCCCGCTACAACTACTTCGATCACCTCTAATCCGCCACCTATTCACCACCATGGGCAGATTTGGCCTGAAGAAATCCGAGGACGACGACTCCCCGAATCGTCTGGCACTTTTCGGCTCCCGGTCAAAGAGCAAAAGCCCGGCTCCTCCTTCGAATCCCTACGCAAAGCCCATTCCGACCGACCCTTATACCAGAGCCAAGATCAATGCGGGTGTCGCCCCCCTCCCACCCAATGAACAGCCTGGCGCTCCCGGCTCCACGAGCGGTCCGCCGGCGGCCCCCGGCGGTATCCCTGGCGATAACAAGTATCAAGGCGGCGGATATGCGCCAAACAAGTATGGCGGTCAGGGGGGTTATGGCAGCGATCGCTTCGGTGGCGGTAGTAGCGCGGCTGCCGCTCCCGCCTCCCGTTATGGCCCTGGTGGCTACGGAGGCCTGGGTAGCGTTAACGAACCCGACGATGCCACTCGGAATGCTCTCTTCGGCGATGCTAGAGAAAGGGCTGCTGAACAGCAGCAGAATGGTCCTCCTCCACCATACTCGGCAGGAGGTCCTGCTGGAGGTCCCGCCGCCTACGGAGGTGGCAGCAACGCTTATACCACCGCCACATACTCGGAACGGAACCTGACAGCTGAAGAGGAGGAGGAGGAAGAGATCCAGGCCATAAAGCAAGATATTCGCTTTATCAAGCAGGGCGACGTCGCCTCCACTCGCAATGCCTTGCGTATTGCGGCCCAGGCGGAAGAGACTGGTCGGGAAACCCTGGCCCGTCTGGGTGCTCAAGGAGAGCGCATCCACGACACCGAGAAGAATCTGGACATGGCTACCATTGAGGGTCGCATTGCCGAGGAGAAGGCCAAGGAGCTCAAGACCCTGAACAAGAGCATGTTCGCGGTGCACGTCTCGAACCCGTTCACCAGCTCTCGACGACGACGCGAGCGCGACGAGAAGATGTTAAACACCCACCGTGAAGAGCGATCCATTCGCGAGGGTACCCAGAAGGAAGCCTTCGTCACCACTCAGCGCATGGAGCGTACGTTCCGAGAAATCGAACGGGATGCTAAGCAGGATATGCCCAAGCACCGCACGAATATCACCGAGCGTGCCAAATACCAGTTCGAGGCAGACAGCGAAGATGAGGCGATGGAAACAGAGATTGATCAGAACTTACACCTGCTTTCGGGTGCAGCCGGCCGGTTGAACGGATTGGCCAAGGCGACAGGTCGCGAAATCGACGAGCAGAACCGGCATCTGGAGCGGATCACGGGCAAGGTGAGTTTAGCAGCCCCATCTATTGAAGTTAATGTGCTAATCGTCATGCAGAGCGATTACGTCGATGACCAGATTGCTATGAACACGTTTAAGATAAACCGGATTCGCTAAGTTTTCGCTCCCAGAAGAAGTCTAGACGCCTGGTGCTGTCGGCCTCGATATCGTGTGTGTATTGCCAAGCCATTGTCCATATTGCCATCTTCATATCCTCGGAGTTCTGGGCTTATCTTTATCGTTGTTGTTACTACTACTACTACTAGCACGCCATTTGGACTGCATTGGAGGAAATAATAGTACTATAGTGCGAATAGAACTTTCTCTTTGATCAGCATACCAACAGACTCCTCAATAGTTTTCGTCTGGCACAAACACCCGGGAATCCTTGTTTGGGCAGATCCGTCGTGATGTCCAGTCCCACCCTGCTGTTCAGTTTGACCCCTTTGAATTTCTTTGTAGGACCCAAATGAACAGCACGGGGCGCACCGTCGAATCCCAGAAAGCCCCTCTTGTACTTGACCAATGGCTTTCGCTTGAAGGGCAAATAACCCACGACGATGACTGCATCTGGCCGTTTGGGGAAGGTATTATCGTTACCCGATTGGGCCATGCGTGCGCCTCTAAGCCAAGCGTTCTCCTCTATACCGCCCATGGTATCAAACCTGCGCTCCCATGGCTCTTTGAATATGGGTTCTCACGAACCGCATGATCTATCGGCAGGATGGTGTCTTCAGTGGCCTTATCCTCACACCACATCTTGTTGCAGATCGTTCCAGAACAGAATGCGGTCATCAACGTCGTATCGAATTGGGTTATAGGACAGGAAGCCCTCGGAAGTGAAGCGACGACTATGGGCGTCGCAGCCACTGACACAAGAATTGGATATCTTTGATGTATTATGTGGGGTCAAGTTCTCTTCGCTATAGATATGGATTGTGGATTGCTACGTGGTCGTCACCTTCACCATCCAAGTTCATCACTGTACGACACACCCCTGGCAAATCCCGAGGAAACGGATGCTCGGATGTTAGATGTTCTCTTTGTCTCATTGCAATAAATAGCCACAAGTATCGAATATGGATGCGGCCCTTTGTGACATCTACGCGCCTCCATACCTGAATCTCCATTTCGCAACCCTCCCAACCGACGGGTCATAGCCTTCAGGAGCCTTTCTCCGAGTTTACTGCCCTCCATCATGGTTGGAGTTACGCAGAAGTCGCCCGTCAAGGAACAGAATCCTGTTCAGACAACCGCCTCGTTCGAGCTTGCCGACGGACATGGCTACATGCTAGACAGCACGAGCTACCAAGCCGCCGGCCGGCTGAACCTCCAGCATTATCTATGGAGGGAAGTCTTCGGATACAATATCCATCCATCCGTTGAGCTTCCCAAGAATCCGAAAGTATTGGATGTGGCATGCGGAACTGGCTTGTGGCTGATAGACGTTTCCCGTGAACTTCCTGGGGCACAGCTTGATGGGCTGGATCTGGATCTCACACGTGCTCCGCACAAGAGATGGCTGCCTCCAAGCATCAACCTCCGACACTGGGACATGTTCGGCGACGTGCCGCCGGAGCTTGTGGGCAAGTACGACCTTGTGCATGTCCGACTCCTCATCCTGGTCCTGTCGGGTGTGGATCTTAGCAAGCCTCTGGCCAACTTCCTCAAGCTTTTGAAGCCAGGCGGATACATCCAATGGGACGAGATCGACGCCGTGAACATCCATGTTAAGAAGACCAACAACATGACTGATGCTTCGGCATTGGAGGAGCTCCGCGCTGCGTGCTACTCCAATGGAAGACATAACTGGACCAGGGACCTACCGCACCTGCTGGCGCAGTCGGGATTTCAGATGCCAAAGCTACACTGGTATGATGAGTCTCCGGAGCTGGTGCGCGCATTCAATGATCAGCACCTCATGACCATGGAAGAATTTGCTGCACGGCTGACACAGACGGGTCAGCACGCGGGTGCCGCTGATTTTCGTCGGATAATTGCCCACTCGTATCAAGAATGTTTGAACGGTGCGGCCCTGTCGATGCCGCGAGTGGTGGTGGTGGCTCGGCATCCAGAGCAGAGATAGTAGTGATGCTTTGGTTTTTTGAAAGATTGAGGTCATATCCGTGTGTTCATCTTCCTCTCATCTTGTTCTCATTGTTGCTGAATTCTTGGTTGAGTGTAGCGCTTAGGTTTGTCGGATATATATATAGTGCACAATCCAATTCAGATGATAAGTACCAGATGTCCATCATATATGTAATCAACATCATTTATTACTGTATCATCAATATACCTCATATGATCATGATAAAAAACCACCCGCAAATCTTCATGAAACTGGCCCATGACAACCAGAGGCACAATAATGACTAGTTGGTTGCTCGATTAATGACTCAGCGAGCACAACCTCTTCTGTCATGTGACTCAGCCTACCTTAGTCAGCGACTTAATGTGACCTCAACCTCAACCTCACGTTTTGCGGGTTTTTCATCGGATACTATCAACTCGCGCCACAACGCATCACCCCTCTTCGCCGTAATTGCGGTGTCGTCCCGAATGTAGCTGCTGCTACTGCTTTTTCGAAATCCGTGCTCTTCCCCTAGTCTCTGGCTTTGTCCTAGCTATTGACATCATGTCTGATGGTATGTCACCCCTCGGAAGTCCTCATTGAGACGTGACTAACCCCCCTTTCTAGCCGATTTCGACGCCGTTCGGCGGCTTCAGGCTGAGCGGAATGCCGCTGCCGCCGGGAAGAAAGGTTCTAGGACCTTTGATCCGTCTAGCCAGCGCACTGACAACTCGACCAAGGCCTCCATGACTGAATCCTTCGACACCACGCTGTACGATCGCGATGGCGCCGATAAGTATGCCGGCTACGATACTTCGATCGCTGTCAATGGAGATGATGAGGAGATGGAAGATGCCGATGGCGGCCACCGCCTGGTTGGCCAGTACACTGCGACCAAGAGTCAGATGGAGGAGTTTGCCCACGGTAACGGGGTCGAAGAGGAAGATATCCTTCTCGGACGTGAAAAGGCGGCAAGGATCGCGGATCGGGAGACCGATTACCAAAAGCGCAGATTCAACCGCGGACCGCTGACTCCTACTCGGGCCGATCCTTTTGCTGCGAACACCCATGCGAACGTTCAAAACGGAGAGGGCCAGACCTATCGTGAAGTCATGGCTCTGCGTGAGATTGAGAAAGAAGAGGAGCGCGTGCAGAAGCTGATCGCTGAAAAACAGGCCCGTGGCGAAAATGGGGTCGTCGAACACGAGGCCACGTTGAAGTTGGAGGACAAGGAAAATAACGACGCCGGCTCGACCGTCTCCGTCGCCGCAGGACGCAAGCGCAAGCAGCGGTGGGACGTTGCCTCTGAGCCTACCGAGGATACGGCGGAAGCACCCAAGCCGGAGGAGGGAACAAAAGCCAAACGATCTCGTTGGGACCAGACACCGGCGGTTCCAGTCCCGGGCGCTACTGAAGAAGCACCTAAACGACGATCACGATGGGACCAGGCGCCATCTCTTACTGCAGCCACCCCGGTGGGCAACCAAGGACTGGCGACCCCCATGCATCCCTCGCAAGCAGGTGCGCCCATGATTCCAACCAGCTTTGGAACTGATATCTCTGGACGCAATGCGCCTTTGTCGGATGAAGAGCTCGATATGATGCTCCCCGGAGAGGCGGATGGTTACAAGATTCTCGACCCTCCACCGGGCTACGCTCCGATCCGCACTCCTGCCCGGAAACTCATGGCCACCCCGGCACCTATGGCTAGCTCGACTGGCGTGGGCGGCTTCATGATGCAAGAGCCCGAGAGTGCACGCGCCTTGGGCAAGCAGCTTCCGACCGAAATCCCGGGCGTGGGTGACCTGCAGTTCTTCAAGCCCGAGGATATGGCATACTTCGGAAAGCTCATGGAAGGAGGTGATGAGAGTGCTATGTCGGTGGAGGAATTGAAGGAGCGGAAGATCATGAGACTCTTGCTGAAGGTGAAAAACGGCACGCCACCTATGCGCAAGACGGCCCTCCGTCAACTCACAGACAATGCTCGGCAATTTGGCGCCGGACCTTTGTTCAACCAGATCCTTCCATTGCTTATGGAGAGGTCCCTCGAAGACCAGGAGCGCCACCTGTTGGTCAAGGTCATCGATCGTGTGCTGTATAAGCTGGATGACCTCGTTCGTCCGTACGTTCATAAGATCCTCGTCGTCATTGAGCCCCTCCTTATCGATCAAGACTACTACGCACGTGTCGAGGGTCGGGAAATTATCTCGAACCTGGCCAAGGCGGCAGGCCTAGCTACTATGATCAGTACGATGCGGCCTGATATCGACCATGTGGACGAATACGTTCGCAACACTACTGCTAGAGCATTTGCTGTGGTTGCATCTGCTCTTGGTATTCCCGCTCTCCTTCCTTTCCTTCGTGCCGTCTGTCGCAGTAAGAAGTCGTGGCAGGCTCGGCACACTGGTGTCAAGATCGTCCAGCAGATCCCTATTCTCATGGGTTGTGCCATTCTCCCGCACTTGAAGGGTCTGGTTGACTGCATTGCAGACAATCTCAGTGACGAGCAAGCCAAAGTGCGCACGGTTACTGCCCTGGCTGTGGCCGCCTTGGCTGAAGCTGCCAATCCCTACGGTATCGAGAGTTTCGATGAAATTCTTAACCCCCTGTGGACGGGTGCCCGGAAGCAGCGTGGTAAGGGTCTTGCAGCATTCCTGAAGGCTGTCGGTTACATCATTCCTCTGATGGATGAGGAATATGCCAATTACTATACCAGCCAGATTATGGAGATCCTGCTTCGTGAGTTCTCCTCACCAGACGAGGAGATGAAGAAGGTCGTTTTGAAGGTGGTCTCGCAGTGTGCCAGTACCGACGGTGTCACGGCTAGCTACCTCAAAGAACATGTCCTCACCGACTTCTTCAAAAGCTTCTGGGTACGGCGGATGGCCCTGGACCGGAGGAACTACCGTCAAGTCGTTGATACTACTGTTGATCTCGGCCAGAAGGTCGGCGTGGGAGAGATTCTTGAGCGTGTAGTGAACAACCTCAAGGATGAGAGTGAACCATACAGAAAGATGACAGTTGAGACTGTGGAAAAATTGATTGCAGCCCTGGGAGCCGCCGACATCTCCGAGCGCCTGGAGGAACGGCTCATTGACGGTGTTCTCTATGCCTTCCAAGAACAAAGCATTGAGGACATCGTGATCTTGAACGGCTTTGGCACGGTAGTCAATGCTCTTGGTACTCGTTGCAAGCCTTACCTCCCACAGATTGTCAGTACCATTCTTTGGAGATTGAACAACAAATCCGCCACTGTGCGTCAACAGGCTGCGGATCTCATCTCGCGCATTGCAATGGTCATGAAGCAGTGTGGAGAAGATGCTCTCATGGGTAAGCTCGGTATCGTTCTCTACGAATATCTGGGTGAGGAGTACCCAGAAGTGCTGGGCTCCATCCTTGGTGCGCTTCGTTCTATCGTCACGGTCGTCGGTATCAACCAGATGCAGCCGCCTATTCGTGATCTTCTCCCCCGCCTCACGCCTATTCTGCGTAACCGACACGAGAAGGTCCAGGAGAACACCATCGACCTTGTGGGTCGTATTGCTGATCGCGGTCCCGAGTCTGTCAACGCTCGCGAATGGATGCGTATTTGCTTCGAGCTGCTTGACATGCTGAAAGCGCACAAGAAGGGCATTCGTCGTGCGGCGAACAACACCTTTGGCTTCATTGCTAAGGCTATTGGTCCTCAGGATGTTTTGGCGACGCTACTCAACAATCTGCGAGTGCAGGAACGTCAGTCCCGTGTCTGCACGGCTGTCGCCATCGGTATCGTGGCCGAGACTTGCGCTCCATTCACGGTTCTTCCTGCCTTGATGAACGAATACCGGGTGCCAGAGCTCAATGTCCAGAATGGTGTCCTCAAGGCCATGTCTTTCCTTTTCGAGTATATCGGCGAAATGGCCAAGGACTATGTCTACGCCGTCACCCCTCTCCTTGAGGACGCCCTCATTGACAGGGATCAAGTTCACCGGCAAACCGCTGCCAGCGTTGTCAAGCACATTGCTCTTGGAGTCGTCGGTCTGGGTTGTGAAGATGCTATGGTTCATCTCCTGAACTTGGTGTTTCCCAACATCTTCGAGACTAGCCCTCACGTCATCGATCGTGTTATTGAAGCCATCGACGCGATTCGTATGGCTGTTGGAACTGGTGTTGTCATGAACTACGTCTGGGCTGGACTGTTCCACCCTGCACGCAAAGTACGGACGCCATACTGGCGACTCTACAACGATGCGTATGTGCAGAGCGCCGATTCGATGATTCCATACTACCCAGGCCTGGAAGCGGACGGCTTGGACAGGACCGAACTTTCCATCATTGTTTGAACAGTTGTGGATAAAAGCCAGTTTTCTTTCTATATTCCAACTTTGTATTCTGAAACCGGACTGGGACTGCTGACTTTTTTCGAGCATATGCTGGGTATTTTTAATTACCAACGGTGTTGTCCATGGTGGGATTGGCGTGTATTTATTTGCATGACGCTTGTGCTTTAGATATAGGAATGACATTTTATTTTGACATTGTTATCGTACTGTTGCTTTGTTGGAGGTTGCATACATTGTACGGTCGTACAGTAAATGCACCCCGAAGACTCGACTGCCGCCTGTGTCGTCGAACCTTGATACCCCAAACTATCTGCTTTGCAGCTAGACTCCGTTTTGTGTCTCCTGTTTGGCAACGATCCTTGAAGCTGTCCCGAATGTTCCTGCTGTGTGATGCCAGACTAGCCTGCACATCGTCAAGTAACACGATGGTTTCACCAGGAATATCACCCACTGCGAAACGGATTCGCCCACATCAATGGGCTCTTTGCACTCGCACAGCGTTTATATTGCACTTAAAAGTCCTATCGAAACAGTCTCCTGAGGACCTCGCCCCTGGACATGCAGGGTCATCTAGTAGTTCCTAGACGCCACTTCAATCCACCCAGAGAATCACAGACACATGAACGGTAATCGAATCGACGACATAACGGCTCGGAAGAGGGTCGAGTCTAGTGAAACAGGGCGAGGCAACGGAGGGCTTGCTTCGACAGGTAGGGACGGGGTCGTACAGCTGAAGGCTGTGTAACCGGGCACGACGCGGCCAATCCTAGCTGTATGTTTGTGTTACTGTGAGTCTTGAGTATCTCTAACCATTGGTAGACAAGAAATCCCCCTTTCTGTTCAAGGGGATAATCAACGAATGTCCCGGGAGTTCTGCTGGAAGAAGGGGAGAATGGGCCATTCTTAAGCCGCTGTCAAGTCAGACGGTGGTATCAAGGTGCATCCAGGAACCGAGCAAGCCTTCTAGCCCTGAGTGATGCCATCGAAAATGCTGATGCTCGACTGACATCATGAACACCGATTTTCAGGGCACCGCCAGCAACGACGTGACGGATGCGGTGGTGATATACATGCTGATGGGAAGGCTGTTATCTCTGAACCAGACTGATGGGTCGACGGCGGCACAGAAGAGGCTCTCAGCCTTATTTGGCTGAAAGTATGGATGCGGTTGCGTCTTTGAGGTCGATCTGTGTCCCGTACATGGACAGGATATACTTCAAACACGGTATACTTAGCTCGGATCGACAGGAAAGGGGGTCGATCAGCGTCAAAGGCAGATATACGCTCCGACTGGTGTATACAAGTGGCACAAGTGGTCTACAGAGTCTACAGCTATGGATATCGTTCATATTGATGTCCTTCTCCTTCACCTGCGGTGATGTGAAGGAGTGTTGGTGTGCGTCGCGAGGCGATTACATAAGCAAGTCCATAAACTACGGTCCCTTGAAATTGAAACCCGAGAAAAAAGGAGAGGGGAGAGGCGTGTTCTGGTGAGTGAGAGTCCCTGTCCCCTGTCCATCATTCTCACCTCCACTACTACCAGGAGGTACTGCGGGCAGCTACAACCCTCGTATCTTGCCAGCAGCTATTTGCCACATGTCCCCGACGCCAAGCATTCACCCTGCATGTTAGGGCATGTTGCCGCGTAAGCCTTCTCCATCGCCCTTGTCATGTGCGGGCTTGGCGTGCGCCTCTGTGGGGAAGACCCTGCGCCTCATTGGCCGTTGCGCATGCATGCTTGGAGGTTCGGCTAGCGCTAAATCAACCTTTTTGCTGGGGGTCAGGAGAGTCGCATTTGATGATTATTTTGTCAGAAAATTACTGTCCTCCGTATCTACCTACCTATGTAGGCACTCCGTAAGGAACACTAACACTACGCAATCTGCTCCGTCTGCATTCAAGAAGTAAGGCCGGGTGACAAGTCAGGGTCCGAGGCTCGAGCGTCCACTCCCTTCCCTTCCTCCTCCTCCACCCCCGTTCAGTCATCTCCATATCGGAGTATCTTCCCTGTTATGCACTCCGTATGACTTTATGGTTCATCAACCCTTGGCTGGCTGAAAAGTGTACGCCTCACTGGCTCGGAAGAAGCAATTGTCACCACCATCAAGGAGCTTAGAGTTTGGGCGCAAGAACTAAGCCGGTTAAGTTAAACTGCACCGACTAGGCTGGAGCTTCTCACAGCGACGAACGACTCCACGAAAAAGAAAAGTGACGGATGATACATCTAATGCGTCTATCTACGGAATACCTACGGCATAGTCATAGTAGCTGACTCGACTCACGGTCCGACCGGGTTGTTTTGGAGCGTGTTGCTCGACTGCATCCACATGGGCCGCACCCTTGCGTGTTGCTAAGTTTTGTCCCCACGACGGCCAGAGGTTGAGGCCATGGAAACTATTTCCTGGCCCTCTCTTTGGAAGAAGGCACCGAGCGGAATGGGGACACGAAACTATTTCCCCTTGTAACTTTTTTTTTTTTTCTCTTGCTGGGTCTCTCCCTGCCGTCTCTTAGTCTCGCATTACGAATCCTTGTTGGATGGAGACTGTGGATAATCAAAATAGTACAGAGTGCAGAGTACATCTGACTATGATATCAACAACGGAGGAAACCCTCGGTTCATGTGAGAAACACCCTGGTTGGGAGGGTTGCTCCGGTCTGTCTGGAAAATGGCTTCCTGGGATTAAAGATCACGATAGATTAATTAATTTATTTAATTAATCCGATCACCATGATTCTCCTCCTCCCGTGATATAGTTTGCGATCTATAGTGGTCAGCATGAACCGACAAACCTCGCTGAGCGCCTTCAAATCTTGAGGCTCTCAGTGATAGTCCATCAGTCCCCTCCCACTGGGCCACCCGATCTAGGCGCAACAATGATAGACGGATGAGTAAGAGATCAGCTCTATACAATCGCATCCTCAGCTCAGGAACGAGCATGCTGGTCCGCTTTTCGCCGCCTGGCTTCCCGATCGCGTTAGTCGCAGTGCAGGGTCCTTGCTGGAAAGGTAGTAGGGCGTGAGCACTCGTCCCAATCTCCGAGATTTGGCGCAATGGGCGCACACGCGTCAGAACTTGGAGTACATCCTCGAGCCTTGTGGTCTGGTTGGATCCATGTCTCCCTCCTCCTCCCCCCCTCCGGTCAGATCGTTTTGACGCTCTCCTAGGCTCGCACATTTGTCTGCAGATTAGCCCTGCACTGGGATGGGGAGACTACGCAAGCAAAGCCCCCTTCATTGCTATGAGTGGTGGGCTGCATGCTGTGCAGGATGCATATTTTCTCCTCTGATACTGAGTGTTGTGCACATGCTGGATGGAGGAGCAGCGCCATTGACACACGCCAAGACCCGGAGGTCCACATTCTTGCACACTAGATCATTTTCCCGCCGGGGAGTGACGCCCAAGGCTGCTATCCGGGAGAAGCTTGTTCAGGGTCCAATCGCCCCTGTCGCTGTCCTGGTGGTGTCCAGGGCGGATGGCGGATCACCGTTGATTGTCCGAGTCGAGGGTTTCCTGATTCATGGCTGTTCCTGCCAGCACTCCGGAGTCATGCACTGCAACCAACCTCCCCCAGGATAGCGTGACGTCACCGTGCTTTCTGCTGGCGACTGAACAGGGGAGCGATGGTGAAGAATCAAAACAGGGATACTCGAAGCGCTAGGCTCATGTCTACGAGGGACTCTGTCCGGAGGAGACTTTCTGTTACCAGACCAATACTACTCCGTACTCCGTACTGTCCAGTCGCTCCCCTCGGGCAGTCTCCATCACTGGTGTTCTCTGCGGAGCAATGCTGGCCGTGAGATCATGCATTTCTTTTCCACTGACTGGAGAAGCCATTGTGCCCGACTAGTCTACTTGAGGGTTAGGAGCTACACTGGACGGCGTGTTTCAAGTGGCCGCTAGCTGCAACCCTGGGAGTGGCAGTGTCTGGTGGAGCCAGCCAGGATCGCACGCAGGGATTCAGGGTAACGGGCTGCGGGGTCACCACGTCAGCGTAGGATTTATAGAATACTCCGTAGAGGGGTTTCTTTATGTATTTCGGTGCTGGGTTAAGAGATATGAGAAGAAGCTATATCTTGCAATTTTGCCAAGTATTCGGCCTTTCAGCCTAAGATGCTGGAGGTGGGAGCTTACTCCGAGTAGAGAGCCCAATGTGTACAGAGGACAATCAAACTCAGTGCCCAAACAGGAAATGCATCCCAAAAGAGGAAAGCTTTGTGAGATGTGCACGCGTCAGCTCCTGAGGGGCCGATGGATGCTGATTGGGTTATCGATTCAAGCCAAGCTCGGCTATCGACTATCTGCCGTCTCTGGGGCATGTGGCTGCAGGACCGCCCCCCTGCTTGCTCGAAACTCACCCATTGTTTGGTCTCCCAATGGCGTGCTCCCTATCAGAGGCTTATCTGAGTTTGGTTAATCCTCTGGTCGCCTCCGTTCCCGCTAACCAGGTTCCTCCTCCTCCACATCTGGTCAGTCTCTCATAGGCTCATTTCCAAGCCACAGGTGGATTGCTCAGGAGTTAGCGTTCGGGAATCCAAGCCAATGCCTTTGGCCCAAACCCCCACTAGCGGCGGAAGGCTGCACACACGCCTAGGAATTGGATTTTCGGGCTCTACATCAACGTGGATTGGTCGCCTCCCTTGAGTCTAAATCCATCTTCCCAATTTCTGTCCCTTTCACACCTCCCACACCGCGCGCCATTCCGTCCCACCGCCGTCTCCTTTTCTGCTCTCCCAGGACATGTCAACAAACAGAAAAATCGGGGGTGGACTCGATCCAAACATCTAATTTCCCTGGTTGGGCCCGTCCACATGCGCTACACCTAAAATCGTAAAAGAACATTGCAATGGAAACTTCACTCAATGTTCTATTCGCTTGGCATCGCACAACTTCCGTTCGGGGACCTTATCCATCGATTCCCCGGGTTGGTGCCCTTATTTGCGACCTGCCTATCTGGTGCATAGTTCAGGAGTTGTTCGTTGTCTTGAGGTCGATGACCCCTTCGCCTCCTGACCAAGGTACGCACCTGTAAGTGTGACTAGCCCAACTAGCTATCCCTTGGAATGCTGCACCCCTAGAATATCTAGTCACAAGCAGAAACTATACTCTGAACAGTATCTAAATACCTACCGTAAAGGCGATAGCTTATATAAATTGACTGCGCCAATCATGGCGATCTGCCGAGTGGGATCTGCCAAGAGGGACCCCATGCAGATGACAGATGTTAAACTCGGATTTTAATAATCTTTAATTAGTTTGTGTGTTGCAAGAGCTTAAAGGTGCTGGAGATCATCGCCGCGTTCCTGAAGACTCGAAGGGTCCCCCATCTAAGTGCCGAGTGCCTATCCACACTGCCGTGCGTCTTCGGAGGATATGTACCTCCATCGCGGTATCTGTGCAATCGCATGCCGGAGCTTTGGCTCTGAGTTGAGATGTAATTCCCCGACTAACGAGCTTAGTCGATGTATCGATTACGATCATGTGTTGAGATGGCAGTTCGTGCCAATATCTTCCGTAGGAAGAGAGTGCTCCGCCCGTGCGGCCGTCATTTAGGGAGGCTCCTCAGAGTAGTTCATGCCTGGCGATATACACCGCGATGAAGAAGCGAAATTAAACACCTAACATAACAACATCTGGCGATGCCGTCATACAGCATCCGAGGGGATCTGTGTCCCTACATCATTGCACCGCTCGGTGCTATCTGAACAATATTCATATGCACATTTGCACCATGACAGGAGACGGATCTCAATAGCCATCGTCCAAGCACGCGTCAGTCAACCCTGCAATGCCATTGACCAAATCGGGAAGGGGTTGCGCACCAAACAGAAACCCGAGACGAGTTGTTCGTCTTGGATGGGAGTCGGGCTCCAGCGGGTTTCCTCATCGGGGCCCCCCCGCAAGAGAATTAGGCTTAGGGTCAGCCCGGCTGCAGAGGTGCAGACCCTGATTGGGCCGGGCCCCATGCCTGGGTTACGCGGTTTGGGGGATGATGTGCCGTGTCAAGGGGCCGCTGTTCCTGAACTGGTAATGTACGAGCTGCCGGGATAGGTTTAGTTGGGGGGGGGGGGGGGGCCTGCGTCCCCCGTAGAGGGGGTGGGGTGGGGGCGCCTGCCGGGAAACCCCATTTTAGCGCAGGGAGGGTGGACAGCAAATAGGTAGCCGGAGGACCACCGGCGCGGGAAAAGCGGTGAGGACCCGGATGGTTATTCGGGTCTGGCGGTCTGCAACGCCCAAACTATGGATGTATATGCGTCACTTGGACCAGGCGACGGGGACAGGTAATTTTATTATTATGGGACCCTTTCGCGGTTGGTCTGTGGTACTGTCTCCATCTCCAGGGAATTTTGCTGGTTATTGTTAAAAATAACATGCTAATTCCTTGTAGGGAGCACTACCCTCTCATCCTTCGTTCCCGGTCGAGAGGTTTACGCAATGCTCTCCCGCTTGGGCCTCTCCATTCAGCCCGCGATGTCGGGACTCCCCTTCTGGCAATTCCTGTATACAGCCTTTCCTTTGCTGCCGTGCTCCATCAATCGTGTGGATCAGGTTAAAATAGAAGTGCGCGCAGATGTTGTACCTTGGTACATGTCCTACGTATCCCGTGTGCTGGGTAGAGGCCCTCCCTGATCGGGCTAAACCTGCCAAACTCGTCTGGACATAGAACCTTTCCCGAAGCTGGCTGAGGTTGCTTTCCCGACGATGCTCGGCCTTACTTGCCTTTGAAGGCCTTTCAGCTGAAGAAACCGGACGACGCCGATTGGTTCAATCTTGTACATATCGTGAACTGTATATGGTCTGCGAGAGACTTAGGGCAATGATCCGTTCTGCCGGAGGATTATTCCAATCTCATGTGCAGGGGATCATTACGGACTGTACGAACTGCTTATTCTCCTCACCACGGCTCCCTTATCAGTCTATCAGACTGTCTTGAAGCATGGCCTTGCTTTGACGGATGTGATCCGCTGCAGAATCGATGTCTGACAATCCTTGAGCTTGACTCCACGCTAGCAGATAGGACTGAGGAGACCATAGTTTCTACCATAGTCGATCGATCCATGGCAGAGCCCAAGCATTCCTCACTTCCAAGTTCACAACCAGTCACCAGCGACCTAGGCTAGTTACCTACTCCAAGCCGGACTACCCATCCATCCATCCATCACATCTTCATACTCGTGTTGCAGACTCTATCATGCTTTGATGCTCCACGTTCCCTACAAACGGAGTCCGGGGCACTGAGGTAATTGGCTCCCAGCCACCCCACACTTGCTCCTTTAGGCATGTCGCACCCTGTGTGGTTCTGCAATTTAGCTCTTTTCATATTATATCTAATATATACATACTTTTTTTCTGGCTGCTTTATTCCTCCTCTGGTTCGCCCACTCCCCCTATCTTGATCATCTGCCACGCGAGATGGTCCATTGTTCTTCCCGCTCTTCCCAGGGAACCAGTTCATACGGAGTACAGCGGAGGCTTCGATGATCGGAAGCGCAGGCAGCAAATAAACCCCCCTCCCTGGGCACGAGAGGAGATGTCGGGTATACTCCGGGATAGCTGTCGACCCGTCCAATTCCCAGCCTATAACAGAGTAGCATAAAGTACGACGGAGGAGGGTCGCAGACTGGAGGTGAGCGACAGGGGCATCAGCAGACGCGGGCCACCTCATGCATTATTCAAGTGAGTCTGTGTGTGTCGGCTTCAACCGCCAAACCATTAGATTTAGGTTAAGCTAGGTGATGAGGTGTACCTATCATGGGGGCAGATGGAGCAGTGGCTTCACCGTCTAGCAGCCACAGTGGGAAGCGCCCCAGCCGAACGGTTGCAGAAGTGGACGGCCGTCATGGTCCTCTCGATCCACTGTGAGTGACTTGTCATTGTCGATGGACTGTGTTGTGTTTCGCTGGATATTGCTATGTGCGTTTCTAATCATTTGCAGTATATTGAGCGGATATATATAATCAAGACATAGTAAACATCAGGCTACTATTCGTATGCTCCCGATGGTGATTGACTGACTCTTACAGAGTCCTACGAGGCAATGTGGATGTGGAGGCACGGGTAATTTCCTGTCCTCCCCACCCCGTCCTCGCCATGAACCACGAAAACAAATAAATCCCTTTGTGATTGGAAAGGGTCTTGCGACGATAAGCCTGGGAAGTCATCCGCCAAACGGAACCGAGGAACCGCGGCAGCCACCATAGGCATCCCTGCAACGTGGCTGCGATCTGAATCGATGATGGTTCGAGGCGATATGAACGGGTCGGATACGTCGAGTGTTTGTTCCCACGGGTGGAAGAGCATGCTATCATAGCGTCTGTCCCCGGATATCTGTTCGACCGTGCTTTGCCCGGTTTGGGTATGTCGCTGAGAAAGCCAAAAAAAAAAAA